>CM035787.1:54895933-54985933 GCA_020466265.1 Siphamia tubifer
ATAATTTTATTTTCCTTCGCACCTGAAAGGGTTAATTTCAGTTATAAGTTCACCAACACAAAGTCTGACCAACTTTTGGCACAGCCGAGGAAGACCACGCCCCCGAGCTGATAAGAGACCTGACACGGAAGCAGCCTCACTTCGTGTCCAGCAGTGAAGGAGATAAGTCCTATACAAACCTTACAAAGCACATTCTACAAACGTAACCTTGATTTATTGTCATTTGGGTTTTATTTTCTTTTATTTTTGGATCTGAAGAAGGCATTTAATAGCCGAAACGTCATCCACTAATTCTTTTTATTTTCGGTTTTAAAATACGGCAAACGGCCGATTCATTTTGCGCACGAGGCACCTAAAAATATAATATTATACATAAAAATAGACCTAATTCATATCTGTCCTATATATATAAATAAATAATTAAAACTAGTGATTAAACTAGAATAACAAAGGCGACCCGAATCATTAAAAAACCTTTAAAAAAAACCTTTAAAACCTTACGTACACCGAAGCGGCTCACGGGCGCACACACACACACACACACACACACACATACTCACATACTACACCAAGAGGGGACATCAACAATTAAAACTTCTAAATCATAAATACTAATAAGTACTATTAAAAATCTAAAGATAAAACATTAAATACTATTAAAACATTAAAAAATTAAATATTAAATATTATTAATACCCCTTAAATACCCAATAAATAATTAAAATCCTTAAAAATGGATACTGAATGGACAGTGGTCCAGAGAGGAAGACGTCCCAAGAGAGGACAAAATGATGGGTTGGGTGACTTCCGTTCCTGGAGTATTGGGGATCGGGGGGCGGACCGTGCACGTGTCCCCCGCAGGGTTCTCCCACATGGGGGACACACTTACTCTTACCCTATTTACCAGCCTGTTCCACCCCGTGAACCATCCGGGTTTGGAGGTCCCCGCTCCCACTCTAAAACCTATGCACAAGTACTGAGGGGGTCCAAACCAATCAATCAGAACAGGGGTTCCCACCAGAAACAAATCCCCAGATACATCCAACCTGACCAAAGATTTAAAAACATGGTCCATAATTTCCACTCCATAATTAAGGTGATACACCATGGGGAAAACGCAAAGAGACCAAAAGAGGGGAAACCACCCAAATTCATACACCATATGATTACGGTTTTGTCCAACCTGATTAAACCCGCTGTGCCCAACTCAACAACAGCTGAGTACATTAAAGAGAATGCACAAGCATGGGGGAACACCACCCTACGGATTCTGGAAGCTCATTATGAGGAACAACTCACAAACCTCCAGACACATACACTAACCTATTATGAAGATGAATGGGAAGAACCCTACAAAGTTGCAGTGAGCTGGTCCAAGAAGAAACTTTCTAGGCTACAACAGGCTACATTAGACAGAGCTAGGGACATCATTAGACAAACAGTGAGGGAGAGACACCCCCCCAGTCCACAACCGGACCCAAACCCTACCGTGGACCAAATTTCGGACCCCCCCGGTGCCCTTGTTCGGGAGAGTTTGGACCCAACTGGACCGGATTCCCCCCAGAACATGGAGACGCCGGGGCCCCAACCCCCTCCTAAACAGGACCATTCAGTCCCAGTAAGGAGGAGGGCCACCCTAGCCAAAACTAAGGAGACCAACACTCAGACAGAGAGGGAGGGACCTCCCCCATACCCACAACCGAGTTTAAACCCTACATCCAACCGGAATGTGGAACCCCCGGGGGCCCAGCTTCAGGAGGTTTCGGACCCACTTGGGCCGATTCCACCAGAAGTTTTGGATACCCCCGGGCCCCAGTCTCCTTTTACACAGGACCTTTCAGTTCCTGAAAGAGTTAGCCCAGTTTCCACTCACTCCACACCCAATCTTACACCAGTTCGAAAGCGCCATATATGGCCCCCACCTAAGACACTAAAGTTCAGAGAACAGGTAGAACAGATGGAAGGCAAAGAAGGACCCCTCACCTGAGATACGTAGAATTCGAGAACAGATAAAACAGATGGAGGAAAGACAAAAAAACAAAAACAAAAGCAGATTTCTTCAAGAATGGAACGATTTTCAGACTTAGACCATACGATTAGTTTGTACTTACCTTACATAGTACTCACCTTGACTTGACCTTTGACCTTAGCTGACCTAAACCTAACCTCAGTCTTTTATCTAAGCCTAACCCTAACCACATGCCCTAAACCTAATTTGAATTAATCCTAACCCTAGACCAGACCTTTAACCCTAAACCTAACCACTAGTACCCAGCTTGACCTTGACCTTTGACCTAAACTTAACCCCAGTCTCTTACCTAAACCTAACCCTAACCACAGGCCCTAAACCTAATTTGAATTAACCCTAACCCTAGACCAGAACTTTAACCCTAAACCTAACCACTAGTACCCAGCTTGACCTTGACCTTTGACCTAAACTTAACCCCAGTCCCTTACCTAAACCTAATCCTTACCATATGCCCTAAACCTAATTGGAATTAACCCTAACCCTAGACCAGACCTTTAACCCTAAACCTAACCACTAGTACCCAGCTTGACCTTGACCTCAGACCTAAACTTAACCCCAGTTTCTTACCTAAACCTAACCCTAAGCACATGCCCTAAACCTAATTTGAATTAACCCTAACCCTAGACCAGAACTTTAACCCTAAACCTAACCACTAGTACCCAGCTTGACCTTGACCTTTGACCTAAACTTAACCCCAGTCCCTTACCTAAACCTAATCCTAACCATATGCCCTAAACCTAATTTGAATTAACCCTAACCCTAGACCAGACCTTTAACCCTAAACCTAACCACTAGTACTCAGCTTAACCTTTGACCTCTGACCTAAACCTAACCCCAGTCTCTTATCTGAGCCTAACCCTAACCACAGGCCCTAAACCTAATTTTAAGTTCAATCCTAACTTTAAACCTGACCTTTAACCCTAAACCAACTACAAATACACATCTGGACCTTTGACCCTTGACTCAATTTTGACCTTGACTTCATACTTAACGTTCCATTCTAAAAATGTAACCCATTTCTCCAATTTACACTAAAAATTCTAACCCTATTACACACCCTCTCACATACTAAACAAACAATACACACATTATGAGAAAATAAAGGTTTAAAAATGATTCATATGTTCAACAATTCAAAGTTTAAAATGTAAAATGTTCAATTTCAAGAGTAAAATTTAAAATGGTCATATTTACAATTTCAAAATTTTACTTAGTTCATGTTGTTTTCTGTAAAACTCTAAAAAGTGTTAAAAAAATAATATAAAAAAATAAAAAACAAAAAAAGAATAAAAACATTTATAAAAAGCACAAACAGTAGTTTAAGATTAAATATTTTTATTTCATGGTCAAAAAAGTACAATAAAAAGACATAAAAAGTGTTTAAAAGACATAATTTTATTTTCCTTCGCACCTGAAAGGGTTAATTTCAGTTATAAGTTCACCAACACAAAGTCTGACCAACTTTTGGCACAGCCGAGGAAGACCACGCCCCCGAGCTGATAAGAGACCTGACACGGAAGCAGCCTCACTTCGTGTCCAGCAGTGAAGGAGATAAGTCCTATACAAACCTTACAAAGCACATTCTACAAACGTAACCTTGATTTATTGTCATTTGGGTTTTATTTTCTTTTATTTTTGGATCTGAAGAAGGCATTTAATAGCCGAAACGTCATCCACTAATTCTTTTTATTTTCGGTTTTAAAATACGGCAAACGGCCGATTCATTTTGCGCACGAGGCACCTAAAAATATAATATTATACATAAAAATAGACCTAATTCATATCTGTCCTATATATATAAATAAATAATTAAAACTAGTGATTAAACTAGAATAACAAAGGCGACCCGAATCATTAAAAAACCTTTAAAAAAAACCTTTAAAACCTTACGTACACCGAAGCGGCTCACGGGCGCACACACACACACACACACACACACACATACTCACATACTACACCAAGAGGGGACATCAACAATTAAAACTTCTAAATCATAAATACTAATAAGTACTATTAAAAATCTAAAAGATAAAACATTAAATACTATTAAAACATTAAAAAATTAAATATTAAATATTATTAATACCCCTTAAATACCCAATAAATAATTAAAATCCTTAAAAATGGATACTGAATGGACAGTGGTCCAGAGAGGAAGACGTCCCAAGAGAGGACAAAATGATGGGTTGGGTGACTTCCGTTCCTGGAGTATTGGGGATCGGGGGGCGGGACCGTGCACGTGTCCCCCGCAGGGTTCTCCCACATGGGGGACACACTTACTCTTACCCTATTTACCAGCCTGTTCCACCCCCGTGAACCATCCGGGTTTGGAGGTCCCCGCTCCCACTCTAAAACCTATGCACAAGTACTGAGGGGGTCCAAACCAATCAATCAGAACAGGGGTTCCCACCAGAAACAAATCCCCAGATACATCCAACCTGACCAAAGATTTAAAAACATGGTCCATAATTTCCACTCCATAATTAAGGTGATACACCATGGGGAAAACGCAAAGAGACCAAAAGAGGGGAAACCACCCAAATTCATACACCATATGATTACGGTTTTGTCCAACCTGATTAAACCCGCTGTGCCCAACTCAACAACAGCTGAGTACATTAAAGAGAATGCACAAGCATGGGGGAACACCACCCTACGGATTCTGGAAGCTCATTATGAGGAACAACTCACAAACCTCCAGACACATACACTAACCTATTATGAAGATGAATGGGAAGAACCCTACAAAGTTGCAGTGAGCTGGTCCAAGAAGAAACTTTCTAGGCTACAACAGGCTACATTAGACAGAGCTAGGGACATCATTAGACAAACAGTGAGGGAGAGACACCCCCCCAGTCCACAACCGGACCCAAACCCTACCGTGGACCAAATTTCGGACCCCCCCCGGTGCCCTTGTTCGGGAGAGTTTGGACCCAACTGGACCGGATTCCCCCCAGAACATGGAGACGCCGGGGCCCCAACCCCCTCCTAAACAGGACCATTCAGTCCCCAGTAAGGAGGAGGGCCACCCTAGCCAAAACTAAGGAGACCAACACTCAGACAGAGAGGGAGGGACCTCCCCCATACCCACAACCGAGTTTAAACCCTACATCCAACCGGAATGTGGAACCCCCGGGGGCCCAGCTTCAGGAGGTTTCGGACCCACTTGGGCCGATTCCACCAGAAGTTTTGGATACCCCCGGGCCCCAGTCTCCTTTTACACAGGACCTTTCAGTTCCTGAAAGAGTTAGCCCAGTTTCCCACTCACTCCACACCCAATCTTACACCAGTTCGAAAGCGCCATATATGGCCCCCACCTAAGACACTAAAGTTCAGAGAACAGGTAGAACAGATGGAAGGCAAAGAAGGACCCTCACCTGAGATACGTAGAATTCGAGAACAGATAAAACAGATGGAGGAAAGACAAAAAAACAAAAACAAAAGCAGATTTCTTCAAGAATGGAACGATTTTCAGACTTAGACCATACGATTAGTTTGTACTTACCTTACATAGTACTCACCTTGACTTGACCTTTGACCTTAGCTGACCTAAACCTAACCTCAGTCTTTTATCTAAGCCTAACCCTAACCACATGCCCTAAACCTAATTTGAATTAATCCTAACCCTAGACCAGACCTTTAACCCTAAACCTAACCACTAGTACCCAGCTTGACCTTGACCTTTGACCTAAACTTAACCCCAGTCTCTTACCTAAACCTAACCCTAACCACAGGCCCTAAACCTAATTTGAATTAACCCTAACCCTAGACCAGAACTTTAACCCTAAACCTAACCACTAGTACCCAGCTTGACCTTGACCTTTGACCTAAAACTTAACCCAGTCCCTTACCTAAACCTAATCCTTACCATATGCCCTAAACCTAATTGGAATTAACCCTAACCCTAGACCAGACCTTTAACCCTAAACCTAACCACTAGTACCCAGCTTGACCTTGACCTCAGACCTAAACTTAACCCCAGTTTCTTACCTAAACCTAACCCTAAGCACATGCCCTAAACCTAATTTGAATTAACCCTAACCCTAGACCAGAACTTTAACCCTAAAACCTAACCACTAGTACCCAGCTTGACCTTGACCTTTGACCTAAACTTAACCCCAGTCCCTTACCTAAACCTAATCCTAACCATATGCCCTAAACCTAATTTGAATTAACCCTAACCCTAGACCAGACCTTTAACCCTAAACCTAACCACTAGTACTCAGCTTAACCTTTGACCTCTGACCTAAACCTAACCCCAGTCTCTTATCTGAGCCTAACCCTAACCACAGGCCCTAAACCTAATTTTAAGTTCAATCCTAACTTTAAACCTGACCTTTAACCCTAAACCAACTACAAATACACATCTGGACCTTTGACCCTTGACTCAATTTTGACCTTGACTTCATACTTAACGTTCCATTCTAAAAATGTAACCCATTTCTCCAATTTACACTAAAAATTCTAACCCTATTACACACCCTCTCACATACTAAACAAACAATACACACATTATGAGAAAATAAAGGTTTAAAAATGATTCATATGTTCAACAATTCAAAGTTTAAATGTAAAATGTTCAATTTCAAGAGTAAAATTTAAAATGGTCATATTTACAATTTCAAAATTTTACTTAGTTCATGTTGTTTTCTGTAAAACTCTAAAAAAGTGTTAAAAAAATAATATAAAAAAATAAAAAACAAAAAAAGAATAAAAACATTTATAAAAAAGCACAAACAGTAGTTTAAGATTAAATATTTTTATTTCATGGTCAAAAAAGTACAATAAAAAGACATAAAAAGTGTTTAAAAGACATAATTTTATTTTCCTTCGCACCTGAAAGGGTTAATTTCAGTTATAAGTTCACCAACACAAAGTCTGACCAACTTTTGGCACAGCCGAGGAAGACCACGCCCCCGAGCTGATAAGAGACCTGACACGGAAGCAGCCTCACTTCGTGTCCAGCAGTGAAGGAGATAAGTCCTATACAAACCTTACAAAGCACATTCTACAAACGTAACCTTGATTTATTGTCATTTGGGTTTTATTTTCTTTTATTTTTGGATCTGAAGAAGGCATTTAATAGCCGAAACGTCATCCACTAATTCTTTTTATTTTCGGTTTTAAAATACGGCAAACGGCCGATTCATTTTGCGCACGAGGCACCTAAAAATATAATATTATACATAAAAATAGACCTAATTCATATCTGTCCTATATATATAAATAAATAATTAAAACTAGTGATTAAACTAGAATAACAAAGGCGACCCGAATCATTAAAAAACCTTTAAAAAAAACCTTTAAAACCTTACGTACACCGAAGCGGCTCACGGGCGCACACACACACACACACACACACACACATACTCACATACTACACCAAGAGGGGACATCAACAATTAAAACTTCTAAATCATAAATACTAATAAGTACTATTAAAAATCTAAAAGATAAAACATTAAATACTATTAAAACATTAAAAAATTAAATATTAAATATTATTAATACCCCTTAAATACCCAATAAATAATTAAAATCCTTAAAAATGGATACTGAATGGACAGTGGTCCAGAGAGGAAGACGTCCCAAGAGAGGACAAAATGATGGGTTGGGTGACTTCCGTTCCTGGAGTATTGGGGATCGGGGGGCGGACCGTGCACGTGTCCCCCGCAGGGTTCTCCCACATGGGGGACACACTTACTCTTACCCTATTTACCAGCCTGTTCCACCCCGTGAACCATCCGGGTTTGGAGGTCCCCGCTCCCACTCTAAAACCTATGCACAAGTACTGAGGGGGGTCCAAACCAATCAATCAGAACAGGGGTTCCCACCAGAAACAAATCCCCAGATACATCCAACCTGACCAAAGATTTAAAAACATGGTCCATAATTTCCACTCCATAATTAAGGTGATACACCATGGGGAAAACGCAAAGAGACCAAAAGAGGGGAAACCACCCAAATTCATACACCATATGATTACGGTTTTGTCCAACCTGATTAAACCCGCTGTGCCCAACTCAACAACAGCTGAGTACATTAAAGAGAATGCACAAGCATGGGGGAACACCACCCTACGGATTCTGGAAGCTCATTATGAGGAACAACTCACAAACCTCCAGACACATACACTAACCTATTATGAAGATGAATGGGAAGAACCCTACAAAGTTGCAGTGAGCTGGTCCAAGAAGAAACTTTCTAGGCTACAACAGGCTACATTAGACAGAGCTAGGGACATCATTAGACAAACAGTGAGGGGAGAGACACCCCCCCAGTCCACAACCGGACCCAAACCCTACCGTGGACCAAATTTCGGACCCCCCCCGGTGCCCTTGTTCGGGAGAGTTTGGACCCAACTGGACCGGATTCCCCCCAGAACATGGAGACGCCGGGGCCCCAACCCCCTCCTAAACAGGACCATTCAGTCCCAGTAAGGAGGAGGGCCACCCTAGCCAAAACTAAGGAGACCAACACTCAGACAGAGAGGGAGGGACCTCCCCCATACCCACAACCGAGTTTAAACCCTACATCCAACCGGAATGTGGAACCCCCGGGGGCCCAGCTTCAGGAGGTTTCGGACCCACTTGGGCCGATTCCACCAGAAGTTTTGGATACCCCCGGGCCCCAGTCTCCTTTTACTGTGACCTTTCAGTTCCTGAAAGAGTTAGCCCAGTTTCCACTCACTCCACACCCAATCTTACACCAGTTCGAAAGCGCCATATATGGCCCCCACCTAAGACACTAAAGTTCAGAGAACAGGTAGAACAGATGGAAGGCAAAGAGGGACCCTCACCTGAGATACGTAGAATTCGAGAACAGATAAAACAGATGGAGGAAAGACAAAAAAACAAAAACAAAAGCAGATTTCTTCAAGAATGGAACGATTTTCAGACTTAGACCATACGATTAGTTTGTACTTACCTTACATAGTACTCACCTTGACTTGACCTTTGACCTTAGCTGACCTAAACCTAACCTCAGTCTTTTATCTAAGCCTAACCCTAACCACATGCCCTAAACCTAATTTGAATTAATCCTAACCCTAGACCAGACCTTTAACCCTAAACCTAACCACTAGTACCCAGCTTGACCTTGACCTTTGACCTAAACTTAACCCCAGTCTATTACCTAAACCTAACCCTAACCACAGGCCCTAAACCTAATTTGAATTAACCCTAACCCTAGACCAGAACTTTAACCCTAAACCTAACCACTAGTACCCAGCTTGACCTTGACCTTTGACCTAAACTTAACCCCAGTCCCTTACCTAAACCTAATCCTAACCATATGCCCTAAACCTAATTGGAATTAACCCTAACCCTAGACCAGACCTTTAACCCTAAACCTAACCACTAGTACCCAGCTTGACCTTGACCTCAGACCTAAACTTAACCCCAGTTTCTTACCTAAACCTAACCCTAAGCACATCTAAACCTAATTTGAATTAACCCTAACCCTAGACCAGAACTTTAACCCTAAACCTAACCACTAGTACCCAGCTTGACCTTGACCTTTGACCTAAACTTAACCCCAGTCCCTTACCTAAACCTAATCCTAACCATATGCCCTAAACCTAATTTGAATTAACCCTAACCCTAGACCAGACCTTTAAACCCTAAACCTAACCACTAGTACTCAGCTTAACCTTTGACCTCTGACCTAAACCTAACCCCAGTCTCTTATCTGAGCCTAACCCTAACCACAGGCCCTAAAACCTAATTTTAAGTCCAATCCTAACTTTAAACCTGACCTTTAACCCTAAACCAACTACAAATACACATCTGGACCTTTGACCCTTGACTCAATTTTGACCTTGACTTCATACTTAACGTTCCATTCTAAAAATGTAAACCCATTTCTCCAATTTACACTAAAAATTCTAACCCTATTACACACCCTCTCACATACTAAACAAACAATACACACATTATGAGAAAATAAAGGTTTAAAAATGATTCATATGTTCAACAATTCAAAGTTTAAAATGTAAAATGTTCAATTTCAAGAGTAAAATTTAAAATGGTCATATTTACAATTTCAAAATTTTACTTAGTTCATGTTGTTTTCTGTAAAACTCTAAAAAAGTGTTAAAAAAATAATATAAAAAAATAAAAAACAAAAAAAAGAATAAAAACATTTATAAAAAAGCACAAACAGTAGTTTAAGATTAAATATTTTTATTTCATGGTCAAAAAAGTACAATAAAAAGACATAAAAAGTGTTTAAAAGACATAATTTTATTTTCCTTCGCACCTGAAAGGGTTAATTTCAGTTATAAGTTCACCAACACAAAGTCTGACCAACTTTTGGCACAGCCGAGGAAGACCACGCCCCCGAGCTGATAAGAGACCTGACACGGAAGCAGCCTCACTTCGTGTCCAGCAGTGAAGGAGATAAGTCCTATACAAACCTTACAAAGCACATTCTACAAACGTAACCTTGATTTATTGTCATTTTGGTTTTATTTTCTTTTATTTTTGGATCTGAAGAAGGCATTTAATAGCCGAAACGTCATCCACTAATTCTTTTTATTTTCGGTTTTAAAATACGGCAAACGGCCGATTCATTTTGCGCACGAGGCACCTAAAAATATAATATTATACATAAAAATAGACCTAATTCATATCTGTCCTATATATATAAATAAATAATTAAAACTAGTGATTAAACTAGAATAACAAAGGCGACCCGAATCATTAAAAAACCTTTAAAAAAAACCTTTAAAACCTTACGTACACCGAAGCGGCTCACGGGCGCACACACACACACACACACACACACACATACTCACATACTACACCAAGAGGGGACATCAACAATTAAAACTTCTAAATCATAAATACTAATAAGTACTATTAAAAATCTAAAAGATAAAACATTAAATACTATTAAAACATTAAAAAATTAAATATTAAATATTATTAATACCCCTTAAATACCCAATAAATAATTAAAATCCTTAAAAATGGATACTGAATGGACAGTGGTCCAGAGAGGAAGACGTCCCAAGAGAGGACAAAATGATGGGTTGGGTGACTTCCGTTCCTGGAGTATTGGGGATCGGGGGGCGGACCGTGCACGTGTCCCCCGCAGGGTTCTCCCACATGGGGGACACACTTACTCTTACCCTATTTACCAGCCTGTTCCACCCCGTGAACCATCCGGGTTTGGAGGTCCCCGCTCCCACTCTAAAACCTATGCACAAGTACTGAGAGGGTCCAAACCAATCAATCAGAACAGGGGTTCCCACCAGAAACAAATCCCCAGATACATCCAACCTGACCAAAGATTTAAAAACATGGTCCATAATTTCCACTCCATAATTAAGGTGATACACCATGGGGAAAACGCAAAGAGACCAAAAGAGGGGAAACCACCCAAATTCATACACCATATGATTACGGTTTTGTCCAACCTGATTAAACCCGCTGTGCCCAACTCAACAACAGCTGAGTACATTAAAGAGAATGCACAAGCATGGGGGAACACCACCCTACGGATTCTGGAAGCTCATTATGAGGAACAACTCACAAACCTCCAGACACATACACTAACCTATTATGAAGATGAATGGGAAGAACCCTACAAAGTTGCAGTGAGCTGGTCCAAGAAGAAACTTTCTAGGCTACAACAGGCTACATTAGACAGAGCTAGGGACATCATTAGACAAACAGTGAGGGAGAGACACCCCCCCAGTCCACAACCGGACCTAAACCCTACCGTGGACCAAATTTCAGACCCCCCCGGTGCCCTTGTTCGGGAGAGTTTGGACCCAACTGGACCGGATTCCCCCCAGAACATGGAGACGCCGGGGCCCCAACCCCCTCCTAAACAGGACCATTCAGTCCCAGTAAGGAGGAGGGCCACCCTAGCCAAAACTAAGGAGACCAACACTCAGACAGAGAGGGAGGGACCTCCCCCATACCCACAACCGAGTTTAAACCCTACATCCAACCGGAATGTGGAACCCCCGGGGGCCCAGCTTCAGGAGGTTTCGGACCCACTTGGGCCGATTCCACCAGAAGTTTTGGATACCCCCGGGCCCCAGTCTCCTTTTACACAGGACCTTTCAGTTCCTGAAAGAGTTAGCCCAGTTTCCACTCACTCCACACCCAATCTTACACCAGTTCGAAAGCGCCATATATGGCCCCCACCTAAGACACTAAAGTTCAGAGAACAGGTAGAACAGATGGAAGGCAAAGAGGGACCCTCACCTGAGATACGTAGAATTCGAGAACAGATAAAACAGATGGAGGAAAGACAAAAAAACAAAAACAAAAGCAGATTTCTTCAAGAATGGAACGATTTTCAGACTTAGACCATACGATTAGTTTGTACTTACCTTACATAGTACTCACCTTGACTTGACCTTTGACCTTAGCTGACCTAAACCTAACCTCAGTCTTTTATCTAAGCCTAACCCTAACCACATGCCCTAAACCTAATTTGAATTAATCCTAACCCTAGACCAGACCTTTAACCCTAAACCTAACCACTAGTACCCAGCTTGACCTTGACCTTTGACCTAAACTTAACCCCAGTCTATTACCTAAACCTAACCCTAACCACAGGCCCTAAACCTAATTTGAATTAACCCTAACCCTAGACCAGAACTTTAACCCTAAACCTAACCACTAGTACCCAGCTTGACCTTGACCTTTGACCTAAACTTAACCCCAGTCCCTTACCTAAACCTAATCCTAACCATATGCCCTAAACCTAATTGGAATTAACCCTAACCCTAGACCAGACCTTTAACCCTAAACCTAACCACTAGTACCCAGCTTGACCTTGACCTCAGACCTAAACTTAACCCCAGTTTCTTACCTAAACCTAACCCTAAGCACATGCCCTAAACCTAATTTGAATTAACCCTAACCCTAGACCAGAACTTTAACCCTAAACCTAACCACTAGTACCCAGCTTGACCTTGACCTTTGACCTAAACTTAACCCCAGTCCCTTACCTAAACCTAATCCTAACCATATGCCCTAAACCTAATTTGAATTAACCCTAACCCTAGACCAGACCTTTAACCCTAAACCTAACCACTAGTACTCAGCTTAACCTTTGACCTCTGACCTAAACCTAACCCCAGTCTCTTATCTGAGCCTAACCCTAACCACAGGCCCTAAACCTAATTTTAAGTCCAATCCTAACTTTAAACCTGACCTTTAACCCTAAACCAACTACAAATACACATCTGGACCTTTGACCCTTGACTCAATTTTGACCTTGACTTCATACTTAACGTTCCATTCTAAAAATGTAACCCATTTCTCCAATTTACACTAAAAATTCTAACCCTATTACACACCCTCTCACATACTAAACAAACAATACACACATTATGAGAAAATAAAGGTTTAAAAATGATTCATATGTTCAACAATTCAAAGTTTAAAATGTAAAATGTTCAATTTCAAGAGTAAAATTTAAAATGGTCATATTTACAATTTCAAAATTTTACTTAGTTCATGTTGTTTTCTGTAAAACTCTAAAAAAGTGTTAAAAAAATAATATAAAAAAATAAAAAACAAAAAAAGAATAAAAACATTTATAAAAAAGCACAAACAGTAGTTTAAGATTAAATATTTTTATTTCATGGTCAAAAAAGTACAATAAAAAGACATAAAAAGTGTTTAAAAGACATAATTTTATTTTCCTTCGCACCTGAAAGGGTTAATTTCAGTTATAAGTTCACCAACACAAAGTCTGACCAACTTTTGGCACAGCCGAGGAAGACCACGCCCCCGAGCTGATAAGAGACCTGACACGGAAGCAGCCTCACTTCGTGTCCAGCAGTGAAGGAGATAAGTCCTATACAAACCTTACAAAGCACATTCTACAAACGTAACCTTGATTTATTGTCATTTTGGTTTTATTTTCTTTTATTTTTGGATCTGAAGAAGGCATTTAATAGCCGAAACGTCATCCACTAATTCTTTTTATTTTCGGTTTTAAAATACGGCAAACGGCCGATTCATTTTGCGCACGAGGCACCTAAAAATATAATATTATACATAAAAATAGACCTAATTCATATCTGTCCTATATATATAAATAAATAATTAAAACTAGTGATTAAACTAGAATAACAAAGGCGACCCGAATCATTAAAAAACCTTTAAAAAAAACCTTTAAAACCTTACGTACACCGAAGCGGCTCACGGGCGCACACACACACACACACACACACACACATACTCACATACTACACCAAGAGGGGACATCAACAATTAAAACTTCTAAATCATAAATACTAATAAGTACTATTAAAAATCTAAAAGATAAAACATTAAATACTATTAAAACATTAAAAAATTAAATATTAAATATTATTAATACCCCTTAAATACCCAATAAATAATTAAAATCCTTAAAAATGGATACTGAATGGACAGTGGTCCAGAGAGGAAGACGTCCCAAGAGAGGACAAAATGATGGGTTGGGTGACTTCCGTTCCTGGAGTATTGGGGATCGGGGGGCGGACCGTGCACGTGTCCCCCGCAGGGTTCTCCCACATGGGGGACACACTTACTCTTACCCTATTTACCAGCCTGTTCCACCCCGTGAACCATCCGGGTTTGGAGGTCCCCGCTCCCACTCTAAAACCTATGCACAAGTACTGAGAGGGTCCAAACCAATCAATCAGAACAGGGGTTCCCACCAGAAACAAATCCCCAGATACATCCAACCTGACCAAAGATTTAAAAACATGGTCCATAATTTCCACTCCATAATTAAGGTGATACACCATGGGGAAAACGCAAAGAGACCAAAAGAGGGGAAACCACCCAAATTCATACACCATATGATTACGGTTTTGTCCAACCTGATTAAACCCGCTGTGCCCAACTCAACAACAGCTGAGTACATTAAAGAGAATGCACAAGCATGGGGGAACACCACCCTACGGATTCTGGAAGCTCATTATGAGGAACAACTCACAAACCTCCAGACACATACACTAACCTATTATGAAGATGAATGGGAAGAACCCTACAAAGTTGCAGTGAGCTGGTCCAAGAAGAAACTTTCTAGGCTACAACAGGCTACATTAGACAGAGCTAGGGACATCATTAGACAAACAGTGAGGGAGAGACACCCCCCCAGTCCACAACCGGACCTAAACCCTACCGTGGACCAAATTTCAGACCCCCCCGGTGCCCTTGTTCGGGAGAGTTTGGACCCAACTGGACCGGATTCCCCCCAGAACATGGAGACGCCGGGGCCCCAACCCCCTCCTAAACAGGACCATTCAGTCCCAGTAAGGAGGAGGGCCACCCTAGCCAAAACTAAGGAGACCAACACTCAGACAGAGAGGGAGGGACCTCCCCCATACCCACAACCGAGTTTAAACCCTACATCCAACCGGAATGTGGAACCCCCGGGGGCCCAGCTTCAGGAGGTTTCGGACCCACTTGGGCCGATTCCACCAGAAGTTTTGGATACCCCCGGGCCCCAGTCTCCTTTTACACAGGACCTTTCAGTTCCTGAAAGAGTTAGCCCAGTTTCCACTCACTCCACACCCAATCTTACACCAGTTCGAAAGCGCCATATATGGCCCCCACCTAAGACACTAAAGTTCAGAGAACAGGTAGAACAGATGGAAGGCAAAGAGGGACCCTCACCTGAGATACGTAGAATTCGAGAACAGATAAAACAGATGGAGGAAAGACAAAAAAACAAAAACAAAAGCAGATTTCTTCAAGAATGGAACGATTTTCAGACTTAGACCATACGATTAGTTTGTACTTACCTTACATAGTACTCACCTTGACTTGACCTTTGACCTTAGCTGACCTAAACCTAACCTCAGTCTTTTATCTAAGCCTAACCCTAACCACATGCCCTAAACCTAATTTGAATTAATCCTAACCCTAGACCAGACCTTTAACCCTAAACCTAACCACTAGTACCCAGCTTGACCTTGACCTTTGACCTAAACTTAACCCCAGTCTATTACCTAAACCTAACCCTAACCACAGGCCCTAAACCTAATTTGAATTAACCCTAACCCTAGACCAGAACTTTAACCCTAAACCTAACCACTAGTACCCAGCTTGACCTTGACCTTTGACCTAAACTTAACCCCAGTCCCTTACCTAAACCTAATCCTAACCATATGCCCTAAACCTAATTGGAATTAACCCTAACCCTAGACCAGACCTTTAACCCTAAACCTAACCACTAGTACCCAGCTTGACCTTGACCTCAGACCTAAACTTAACCCCAGTTTCTTACCTAAACCTAACCCTAAGCACATGCCCTAAACCTAATTTGAATTAACCCTAACCCTAGACCAGAACTTTAACCCTAAACCTAACCACTAGTACCCAGCTTGACCTTGACCTTTGACCTAAACTTAACCCCAGTCCCTTACCTAAACCTAATCCTAACCATATGCCCTAAACCTAATTTGAATTAACCCTAACCCTAGACCAGACCTTTAACCCTAAACCTAACCACTAGTACTCAGCTTAACCTTTGACCTCTGACCTAAACCTAACCCCAGTCTCTTATCTGAGCCTAACCCTAACCACAGGCCCTAAACCTAATTTTAAGTCCAATCCTAACTTTAAACCTGACCTTTAACCCTAAACCAACTACAAATACACATCTGGACCTTTGACCCTTGACTCAATTTTGACCTTGACTTCATACTTAACGTTCCATTCTAAAAATGTAACCCATTTCTCCAATTTACACTAAAAATTCTAACCCTATTACACACCCTCTCACATACTAAACAAACAATACACACATTATGAGAAAATAAAGGTTTAAAAATGATTCATATGTTCAACAATTCAAAGTTTAAAATGTAAAATGTTCAATTTCAAGAGTAAAATTTAAAATGGTCATATTTACAATTTCAAAATTTTACTTAGTTCATGTTGTTTTCTGTAAAACTCTAAAAAAGTGTTAAAAAAATAATATAAAAAAATAAAAAACAAAAAAAGAATAAAAACATTTATAAAAAAGCACAAACAGTAGTTTAAGATTAAATATTTTTATTTCATGGTCAAAAAAGTACAATAAAAAGACATAAAAAGTGTTTAAAAGACATAATTTTATTTTCCTTCGCACCTGAAAGGGTTAATTTCAGTTATAAGTTCACCAACACAAAGTCTGACCAACTTTTGGCACAGCCGAGGAAGACCACGCCCCCGAGCTGATAAGAGACCTGACACGGAAGCAGCCTCACTTCGTGTCCAGCAGTGAAGGAGATAAGTCCTATACAAACCTTACAAAGCACATTCTACAAACGTAACCTTGATTTATTGTCATTTTGGTTTTATTTTCTTTTATTTTTGGATCTGAAGAAGGCATTTAATAGCCGAAACGTCATCCACTAATTCTTTTTATTTTCGGTTTTAAAATACGGCAAACGGCCGATTCATTTTGCGCACGAGGCACCTAAAAATATAATATTATACATAAAAATAGACCTAATTCATATCTGTCCTATATATATAAATAAATAATTAAAACTAGTGATTAAACTAGAATAACAAAGGCGACCCGAATCATTAAAAAACCTTTAAAAAAAACCTTTAAAACCTTACGTACACCGAAGCGGCTCACGGGCGCACACACACACACACACACACACACACATACTCACATACTACACCAAGAGGGGACATCAACAATTAAAACTTCTAAATCATAAATACTAATAAGTACTATTAAAAATCTAAAAGATAAAACATTAAATACTATTAAAACATTAAAAAATTAAATATTAAATATTATTAATACCCCTTAAATACCCAATAAATAATTAAAATCCTTAAAAATGGATACTGAATGGACAGTGGTCCAGAGAGGAAGACGTCCCAAGAGAGGACAAAATGATGGGTTGGGTGACTTCCGTTCCTGGAGTATTGGGGATCGGGGGGCGGACCGTGCACGTGTCCCCCGCAGGGTTCTCCCACATGGGGGACACACTTACTCTTACCCTATTTACCAGCCTGTTCCACCCCGTGAACCATCCGGGTTTGGAGGTCCCCGCTCCCACTCTAAAACCTATGCACAAGTACTGAGAGGGTCCAAACCAATCAATCAGAACAGGGGTTCCCACCAGAAACAAATCCCCAGATACATCCAACCTGACCAAAGATTTAAAAACATGGTCCATAATTTCCACTCCATAATTAAGGTGATACACCATGGGGAAAACGCAAAGAGACCAAAAGAGGGGAAACCACCCAAATTCATACACCATATGATTACGGTTTTGTCCAACCTGATTAAACCCGCTGTGCCCAACTCAACAACAGCTGAGTACATTAAAGAGAATGCACAAGCATGGGGGAACACCACCCTACGGATTCTGGAAGCTCATTATGAGGAACAACTCACAAACCTCCAGACACATACACTAACCTATTATGAAGATGAATGGGAAGAACCCTACAAAGTTGCAGTGAGCTGGTCCAAGAAGAAACTTTCTAGGCTACAACAGGCTACATTAGACAGAGCTAGGGACATCATTAGACAAACAGTGAGGGAGAGACACCCCCCCAGTCCACAACCGGACCTAAACCCTACCGTGGACCAAATTTCAGACCCCCCCGGTGCCCTTGTTCGGGAGAGTTTGGACCCAACTGGACCGGATTCCCCCCAGAACATGGAGACGCCGGGGCCCCAACCCCCTCCTAAACAGGACCATTCAGTCCCAGTAAGGAGGAGGGCCACCCTAGCCAAAACTAAGGAGACCAACACTCAGACAGAGAGGGAGGGACCTCCCCCATACCCACAACCGAGTTTAAACCCTACATCCAACCGGAATGTGGAACCCCCGGGGGCCCAGCTTCAGGAGGTTTCGGACCCACTTGGGCCGATTCCACCAGAAGTTTTGGATACCCCCGGGCCCCAGTCTCCTTTTACACAGGACCTTTCAGTTCCTGAAAGAGTTAGCCCAGTTTCCACTCACTCCACACCCAATCTTACACCAGTTCGAAAGCGCCATATATGGCCCCCACCTAAGACACTAAAGTTCAGAGAACAGGTAGAACAGATGGAAGGCAAAGAGGGACCCTCACCTGAGATACGTAGAATTCGAGAACAGATAAAACAGATGGAGGAAAGACAAAAAAACAAAAACAAAAGCAGATTTCTTCAAGAATGGAACGATTTTCAGACTTAGACCATACGATTAGTTTGTACTTACCTTACATAGTACTCACCTTGACTTGACCTTTGACCTTAGCTGACCTAAACCTAACCTCAGTCTTTTATCTAAGCCTAACCCTAACCACATGCCCTAAACCTAATTTGAATTAATCCTAACCCTAGACCAGACCTTTAACCCTAAACCTAACCACTAGTACCCAGCTTGACCTTGACCTTTGACCTAAACTTAACCCCAGTCTATTACCTAAACCTAACCCTAACCACAGGCCCTAAACCTAATTTGAATTAACCCTAACCCTAGACCAGAACTTTAACCCTAAACCTAACCACTAGTACCCAGCTTGACCTTGACCTTTGACCTAAACTTAACCCCAGTCCCTTACCTAAACCTAATCCTAACCATATGCCCTAAACCTAATTGGAATTAACCCTAACCCTAGACCAGACCTTTAACCCTAAACCTAACCACTAGTACCCAGCTTGACCTTGACCTCAGACCTAAACTTAACCCCAGTTTCTTACCTAAACCTAACCCTAAGCACATGCCCTAAACCTAATTTGAATTAACCCTAACCCTAGACCAGAACTTTAACCCTAAACCTAACCACTAGTACCCAGCTTGACCTTGACCTTTGACCTAAACTTAACCCCAGTCCCTTACCTAAACCTAATCCTAACCATATGCCCTAAACCTAATTTGAATTAACCCTAACCCTAGACCAGACCTTTAACCCTAAACCTAACCACTAGTACTCAGCTTAACCTTTGACCTCTGACCTAAACCTAACCCCAGTCTCTTATCTGAGCCTAACCCTAACCACAGGCCCTAAACCTAATTTTAAGTCCAATCCTAACTTTAAACCTGACCTTTAACCCTAAACCAACTACAAATACACATCTGGACCTTTGACCCTTGACTCAATTTTGACCTTGACTTCATACTTAACGTTCCATTCTAAAAATGTAACCCATTTCTCCAATTTACACTAAAAATTCTAACCCTATTACACACCCTCTCACATACTAAACAAACAATACACACATTATGAGAAAATAAAGGTTTAAAAATGATTCATATGTTCAACAATTCAAAGTTTAAAATGTAAAATGTTCAATTTCAAGAGTAAAATTTAAAATGGTCATATTTACAATTTCAAAATTTTACTTAGTTCATGTTGTTTTCTGTAAAACTCTAAAAAAGTGTTAAAAAAATAATATAAAAAAATAAAAAACAAAAAAAGAATAAAAACATTTATAAAAAAGCACAAACAGTAGTTTAAGATTAAATATTTTTATTTCATGGTCAAAAAAGTACAATAAAAAGACATAAAAAGTGTTTAAAAGACATAATTTTATTTTCCTTCGCACCTGAAAGGGTTAATTTCAGTTATAAGTTCACCAACACAAAGTCTGACCAACTTTTGGCACAGCCGAGGAAGACCACGCCCCCGAGCTGATAAGAGACCTGACACGGAAGCAGCCTCACTTCGTGTCCAGCAGTGAAGGAGATAAGTCCTATACAAACCTTACAAAGCACATTCTACAAACGTAACCTTGATTTATTGTCATTTTGGTTTTATTTTCTTTTATTTTTGGATCTGAAGAAGGCATTTAATAGCCGAAACGTCATCCACTAATTCTTTTTATTTTCGGTTTTAAAATACGGCAAACGGCCGATTCATTTTGCGCACGAGGCACCTAAAAATATAATATTATACATAAAAATAGACCTAATTCATATCTGTCCTATATATATAAAAAAAAAAAAAAAAAAAAAAAAAAAAAAAAAAAAAAAAAAAAATATAATATTATACATAAAAATAGACCTAATTCATATCTGTCCTATATATATAAATAAATAATTAAAACTAGTGATTAAACTAGAATAACAAAGGCGACCCGAATCATTAAAAAACCTTTAAAAAAAACCTTTAAAACCTTACGTACACCGAAGCGGCTCACGGGCGCACACACACACACACACACACACACACATACTCACATACTACACCAAGAGGGGACATCAACAATTAAAACTTCTAAATCATAAATACTAATAAGTACTATTAAAAATCTAAAAGATAAAACATTAAATACTATTAAAACATTAAAAAATTAAATATTAAATATTATTAATACCCCTTAAATACCCAATAAATAATTAAAATCCTTAAAAATGGATACTGAATGGACAGTGGTCCAGAGAGGAAGACGTCCCAAGAGAGGACAAAATGATGGGTTGGGTGACTTCCGTTCCTGGAGTATTGGGGATCGGGGGGCGGACCGTGCACGTGTCCCCCGCAGGGTTCTCCCACATGGGGGACACACTTACTCTTACCCTATTTACCAGCCTGTTCCACCCCGTGAACCATCCGGGTTTGGAGGTCCCCGCTCCCACTCTAAAACCTATGCACAAGTACTGAGAGGGTCCAAACCAATCAATCAGAACAGGGGTTCCCACCAGAAACAAATCCCCAGATACATCCAACCTGACCAAAGATTTAAAAACATGGTCCATAATTTCCACTCCATAATTAAGGTGATACACCATGGGGAAAACGCAAAGAGACCAAAAGAGGGGAAACCACCCAAATTCATACACCATATGATTACGGTTTTGTCCAACCTGATTAAACCCGCTGTGCCCAACTCAACAACAGCTGAGTACATTAAAGAGAATGCACAAGCATGGGGGAACACCACCCTACGGATTCTGGAAGCTCATTATGAGGAACAACTCACAAACCTCCAGACACATACACTAACCTATTATGAAGATGAATGGGAAGAACCCTACAAAGTTGCAGTGAGCTGGTCCAAGAAGAAACTTTCTAGGCTACAACAGGCTACATTAGACAGAGCTAGGGACATCATTAGACAAACAGTGAGGGAGAGACACCCCCCCAGTCCACAACCGGACCTAAACCCTACCGTGGACCAAATTTCAGACCCCCCCGGTGCCCTTGTTCGGGAGAGTTTGGACCCAACTGGACCGGATTCCCCCCAGAACATGGAGACGCCGGGGCCCCAACCCCCTCCTAAACAGGACCATTCAGTCCCAGTAAGGAGGAGGGCCACCCTAGCCAAAACTAAGGAGACCAACACTCAGACAGAGAGGGAGGGACCTCCCCCATACCCACAACCGAGTTTAAACCCTACATCCAACCGGAATGTGGAACCCCCGGGGGCCCAGCTTCAGGAGGTTTCGGACCCACTTGGGCCGATTCCACCAGAAGTTTTGGATACCCCCGGGCCCCAGTCTCCTTTTACACAGGACCTTTCAGTTCCTGAAAGAGTTAGCCCAGTTTCCACTCACTCCACACCCAATCTTACACCAGTTCGAAAGCGCCATATATGGCCCCCACCTAAGACACTAAAGTTCAGAGAACAGGTAGAACAGATGGAAGGCAAAGAGGGACCCTCACCTGAGATACGTAGAATTCGAGAACAGATAAAACAGATGGAGGAAAGACAAAAAAACAAAAACAAAAGCAGATTTCTTCAAGAATGGAACGATTTTCAGACTTAGACCATACGATTAGTTTGTACTTACCTTACATAGTACTCACCTTGACTTGACCTTTGACCTTAGCTGACCTAAACCTAACCTCAGTCTTTTATCTAAGCCTAACCCTAACCACATGCCCTAAACCTAATTTGAATTAATCCTAACCCTAGACCAGACCTTTAACCCTAAACCTAACCACTAGTACCCAGCTTGACCTTGACCTTTGACCTAAACTTAACCCCAGTCTATTACCTAAACCTAACCCTAACCACAGGCCCTAAACCTAATTTGAATTAACCCTAACCCTAGACCAGAACTTTAACCCTAAACCTAACCACTAGTACCCAGCTTGACCTTGACCTTTGACCTAAACTTAACCCCAGTCCCTTACCTAAACCTAATCCTAACCATATGCCCTAAACCTAATTGGAATTAACCCTAACCCTAGACCAGACCTTTAACCCTAAACCTAACCACTAGTACCCAGCTTGACCTTGACCTCAGACCTAAACTTAACCCCAGTTTCTTACCTAAACCTAACCCTAAGCACATGCCCTAAACCTAATTTGAATTAACCCTAACCCTAGACCAGAACTTTAACCCTAAACCTAACCACTAGTACCCAGCTTGACCTTGACCTTTGACCTAAACTTAACCCCAGTCCCTTACCTAAACCTAATCCTAACCATATGCCCTAAACCTAATTTGAATTAACCCTAACCCTAGACCAGACCTTTAACCCTAAACCTAACCACTAGTACTCAGCTTAACCTTTGACCTCTGACCTAAACCTAACCCCAGTCTCTTATCTGAGCCTAACCCTAACCACAGGCCCTAAACCTAATTTTAAGTCCAATCCTAACTTTAAACCTGACCTTTAACCCTAAACCAACTACAAATACACATCTGGACCTTTGACCCTTGACTCAATTTTGACCTTGACTTCATACTTAACGTTCCATTCTAAAAATGTAACCCATTTCTCCAATTTACACTAAAAATTCTAACCCTATTACACACCCTCTCACATACTAAACAAACAATACACACATTATGAGAAAATAAAGGTTTAAAAATGATTCATATGTTCAACAATTCAAAGTTTAAAATGTAAAATGTTCAATTTCAAGAGTAAAATTTAAAATGGTCATATTTACAATTTCAAAATTTTACTTAGTTCATGTTGTTTTCTGTAAAACTCTAAAAAAGTGTTAAAAAAATAATATAAAAAAATAAAAAACAAAAAAAGAATAAAAACATTTATAAAAAAGCACAAACAGTAGTTTAAGATTAAATATTTTTATTTCATGGTCAAAAAAGTACAATAAAAAGACATAAAAAGTGTTTAAAAGACATAATTTTATTTTCCTTCGCACCTGAAAGGGTTAATTTCAGTTATAAGTTCACCAACACAAAGTCTGACCAACTTTTGGCACAGCCGAGGAAGACCACGCCCCCGAGCTGATAAGAGACCTGACACGGAAGCAGCCTCACTTCGTGTCCAGCAGTGAAGGAGATAAGTCCTATACAAACCTTACAAAGCACATTCTACAAACGTAACCTTGATTTATTGTCATTTTGGTTTTATTTTCTTTTATTTTTGGATCTGAAGAAGGCATTTAATAGCCGAAACGTCATCCACTAATTCTTTTTATTTTCGGTTTTAAAATACGGCAAACGGCCGATTCATTTTGCGCACGAGGCACCTAAAAATATAATATTATACATAAAAATAGACCTAATTCATATCTGTCCTATATATATAAATAAATAATTAAAACTAGTGATTAAACTAGAATAACAAAGGCGACCCGAATCATTAAAAAACCTTTAAAAAAAACCTTTAAAACCTTACGTACACCGAAGCGGCTCACGGGCGCACACACACACACACACACACACACACATACTCACATACTACACCAAGAGGGGACATCAACAATTAAAACTTCTAAATCATAAATACTAATAAGTACTATTAAAAATCTAAAAGATAAAACATTAAATACTATTAAAACATTAAAAAATTAAATATTAAATATTATTAATACCCCTTAAATACCCAATAAATAATTAAAATCCTTAAAAATGGATACTGAATGGACAGTGGTCCAGAGAGGAAGACGTCCCAAGAGAGGACAAAATGATGGGTTGGGTGACTTCCGTTCCTGGAGTATTGGGGATCGGGGGGCGGACCGTGCACGTGTCCCCCGCAGGGTTCTCCCACATGGGGGACACACTTACTCTTACCCCAACCCCCTCCTAAACAGGACCATTCAGTCCCAGTAAGGAGGAGGGCCACCCTAGCCAAAACTAAGGAGACCAACACTCAGACAGAGAGGGAGGGACCTCCCCCATACCCACAACCGAGTTTAAACCCTACATCCAACCGGAATGTGGAACCCCCGGGGGCCCAGCTTCAGGAGGTTTCGGACCCACTTGGGCCGATTCCACCAGAAGTTTTGGATACCCCCGGGCCCCAGTCTCCTTTTACACAGGACCTTTCAGTTCCTGAAAGAGTTAGCCCAGTTTCCACTCACTCCACACCCAATCTTACACCAGTTCGAAAGCGCCATATATGGCCCCCACCTAAGACACTAAAGTTCAGAGAACAGGTAGAACAGATGGAAGGCAAAGAGGGACCCTCACCTCAGATACGTAGAATTCGAGAACAGATAAAACAGATGGAGGAAAGACAAAAAAACAAAAACAAAAGCAGATTTCTTCAAGAATGGAACGATTTTCAGACTTAGACCATACGATTAGTTTGTACTTACCTTACATAGTACTCACCTTGACTTGACCTTTGACCTTAGCTGACCTAAACCTAACCTCAGTCTTTTATCTAAGCCTAACCCTAACCACATGCCCTAAACCTAATTTGAATTAATCCTAAACCTAGACCAGACCTTTAACCCTAAACCTAACCACTAGTACCCAGCTTGACCTTGACCTTTGACCTAAACTTAACCCCAGTCTCTTACCTAAACCTAACCCTAACCACAGGCCCTAAACCTAATTTGAATTAACCCTAACCCTAGACCAGAACTTTAACCCTAAACCTAACCACTAGTACCCAGCTTGACCTTGACCTTTGACCTAAACTTAACCCCAGTCCCTTACCTAAACCTAATCCTAACCATATGCCCTAAACCTAATTGGAATTAACCCTAACCCTAGACCAGACCTTTAACCCTAAACCTAACCACTAGTACCCAGCTTGACCTTGACCTCAGACCTAAACTTAACCCCAGTTTCTTACCTAAACCTAACCCTAAGCACATGCCCTAAACCTAATTTGAATTAACCCTAACCCTAGACCAGAACTTTAACCCTAAACCTAACCACTAGTACCCAGCTTGACCTTGACCTTTGACCTAAACTTAACCCCAGTCCCTTACCTAAACCTAATCCTAACCATATGCCCTAAACCTAATTTGAATTAACCCTAACCCTAGACCAGACCTTTAACCCTAAACCTAACCACTAGTACTCAGCTTAACCTTTGACCTCTGACCTAAACCTAACCCCAGTCTCTTATCTGAGCCTAACCCTAACCACAGGCCCTAAACCTAATTTTAAGTCCAATCCTAACTTTAAACCTGACCTTTAACCCTAAACCAACTACAAATACACATCTGGACCTTTGACCCTTGACTCAATTTTGACCTTGACTTCATACTTAACGTTCCATTCTAAAAATGTAACCCATTTCTCCAATTTACACTAAAAATTCTAACCCTATTACACACCCTCTCACATACTAAACAAACAATACACACATTATGAGAAAATAAAGGTTTAAAAATGATTCATATGTTCAACAATTCAAAGTTTAAAATGTAAAATGTTCAATTTCAAGAGTAAAATTTAAAATGGTCATATTTACAATTTCAAAATTTTACTTAGTTCATGTTGTTTTCTGTAAAACTCTAAAAAAGTGTTAAAAAAATAATATAAAAAAATAAAAAACAAAAAAAGAATAAAAACATTTATAAAAAAGCACAAACAGTAGTTTAAGATTAAATATTTTTATTTCATGGTCAAAAAAGTACAATAAAAAGACATAAAAAGTGTTTAAAAGACATAATTTTATTTTCCTTCGCACCTGAAAGGGTTAATTTCAGTTATAAGTTCACCAACACAAAGTCTGACCAACTTTTGGCACAGCCGAGGAAGACCACGCCCCCGAGCTGATAAGAGACCTGACACGGAAGCAGCCTCACTTCGTGTCCAGCAGTGAAGGAGATAAGTCCTATACAAACCTTACAAAGCACATTCTACAAACGTAACCTTGATTTATTGTCATTTTGGTTTTATTTTCTTTTATTTTTGGATCTGAAGAAGGCATTTAATAGCCGAAACGTCATCCACTAATTCTTTTTATTTTCGGTTTTAAAATACGGCAAACGGCCGATTCATTTTGCGCACGAGGCACCTAAAAATATAATATTATACATAAAAATAGACCTAATTCATATCTGTCCTATATATATAAATAAATAATTAAAACTAGTGATTAAACTAGAATAACAAAGGCGACCCGAATCATTAAAAAACCTTTAAAAAAAACCTTTAAAACCTTACGTACACCGAAGCGGCTCACGGGCGCACACACACACACACACACACACATACATACTCACATACTACACCAAGAGGGGACATCAACAATTAAAACTTCTAAATCATAAATACTAATAAGTACTATTAAAAATCTAAAAGATAAAACATTAAATACTATTAAAACATTAAAAAATTAAATATTAAATATTATTAATACCCCTTAAATACCCAATAAATAATTAAAATCCTTAAAAATGGATACTGAATGGACAGTGGTCCAGAGAGGAAGACGTCCCAAGAGAGGACAAAATGATGGGTTGGGTGACTTCCGTTCCTGGAGTATTGGGGATCGGGGGGCGGACCGTGCACGTGTCCCCCGCAGGGTTCTACCACATGGGGGACACACTTACTCTTACCCTATTTACCAGCCTGTTCCACCCCGTGAACCATCCGGGTTTGGAGGTCCCCGCTCCCACTCTAAAACCTATGCACAAGTACTGAGAGGGTCCAAACCAATCAATCAGAACAGGGGTTCCCACCAGAAACAAATCCCCAGATACATCCAACCTGACCAAAGATTTAAAAACATGGTCCATAATTTCCACTCCATAATTAAGGTGATACACCATGGGGAAAACGCAAAGAGACCAAAAGAGGGGAAACCACCCAAATTCATACACCATATGATTACGGTTTTGTCCAACCTGATTAAACCCGCTGTGCCCAACTCAACAACAGCTGAGTACATTAAAGAGAATGCACAAGCATGGGGGAACACCACCCTACGGATTCTGGAAGCTCATTATGAGGAACAACTCACAAACCTCCAGACACATACACTAACCTATTATGAAGATGAATGGGAAGAACCCTACAAAGTTGCAGTGAGCTGGTCCAAGAAGAAACTTTCTAGGCTACAACAGGCTACATTAGACAGAGCTAGGGACATCATTAGACAAACAGTGAGGGAGAGACACCCCCCCAGTCCACAACCGGACCCAAACCCTACCGTGGACCAAATTTCAGACCCCCCCGGTGCCCTTGTTCGGGAGAGTTTGGACCCAACTGGACCGGATTCCCCCCAGAACATGGAGACGCCGGGGCCCCAACCCCCTCCTAAACAGGACCATTCAGTCCCAGTAAGGAGGAGGGCCACCCTAGCCAAAACTAAGGAGACCAACACTCAGACAGAGAGGGAGGGACCTCCCCCATACCCACAACCGAGTTTAAACCCTACATCCAACCGGAATGTGGAACCCCCGGGGGCCCAGCTTCAGGAGGTTTCGGACCCACTTGGGCCGATTCCACCAGAAGTTTTGGATACCCCCGGGCCCCAGTCTCCTTTTACACAGGACCTTTCAGTTCCTGAAAGAGTTAGCCCAGTTTCCACTCACTCCACACCCAATCTTACACCAGTTCGAAAGCGCCATATATGGCCCCCACCTAAGACACTAAAGTTCAGAGAACAGGTAGAACAGATGGAAGGCAAAGAGGGACCCTCACCTGAGATACGTAGAATTCGAGAACAGATAAAACAGATGGAGGAAAGACAAAAAAACAAAAACAAAAGCAGATTTCTTCAAGAATGGAACGATTTTCAGACTTAGACCATACGATTAGTTTGTACTTACCTTACATAGTACTCACCTTGACTTGACCTTTGACCTTAGCTGACCTAAACCTAACCTCAGTCTTTTATCTAAGCCTAACCCTAACCACATGCCCTAAACCTAATTTGAATTAATCCTAAACCTAGACCAGACCTTTAACCCTAAACCTAACCACTAGTACCCAGCTTGACCTTGACCTTTGACCTAAACTTAACCCCAGTCTCTTACCTAAACCTAACCCTAACCACAGGCCCTAAACCTAATTTGAATTAACCCTAACCCTAGACCAGAACTTTAACCCTAAACCTAACCACTAGTACCCAGCTTGACCTTGACCTTTGACCTAAACTTAACCCCAGTCCCTTACCTAAACCTAATCCTAACCATATGCCCTAAACCTAATTGGAATTAACCCTAACCCTAGACCAGACCTTTAACCCTAAACCTAACCACTAGTACCCAGCTTGACCTTGACCTCAGACCTAAACTTAACCCCAGTTTCTTACCTAAACCTAACCCTAAGCACATGCCCTAAACCTAATTTGAATTAACCCTAACCCTAGACCAGAACTTTAACCCTAAACCTAACCACTAGTACCCAGCTTGACCTTGACCTTTGACCTAAACTTAACCCCAGTCCCTTACCTAAACCTAATCCTAACCATATGCCCTAAACCTAATTTGAATTAACCCTAACCCTAGACCAGACCTTTAACCCTAAACCTAACCACTAGTACTCAGCTTAACCTTTGACCTCTGACCTAAACCTAACCCCAGTCTCTTATCTGAGCCTAACCCTAACCACAGGCCCTAAACCTAATTTTAAGTCCAATCCTAACTTTAAACCTGACCTTTAACCCTAAACCAACTACAAATACACATCTGGACCTTTGACCCTTGACTCAATTTTGACCTTGACTTCATACTTAACGTTCCATTCTAAAAATGTAACCCATTTCTCCAATTTACACTAAAAATTCTAACCCTATTACACACCCTCTCACATACTAAACAAACAATACACACATTATGAGAAAATAAAGGTTTAAAAATGATTCATATGTTCAACAATTCAAAGTTTAAAATGTAAAATGTTCAATTTCAAGAGTAAAATTTAAAATGGTCATATTTACAATTTCAAAATTTTACTTAGTTCATGTTGTTTTCTGTAAAACTCTAAAAAAGTGTTAAAAAAATAATATAAAAAAATAAAAAACAAAAAAAGAATAAAAACATTTATAAAAAAGCACAAACAGTAGTTTAAGATTAAATATTTTTATTTCATGGTCAAAAAAGTACAATAAAAAGACATAAAAAGTGTTTAAAAGACATAATTTTATTTTCCTTCGCACCTGAAAGGGTTAATTTCAGTTATAAGTTCACCAACACAAAGTCTGACCAACTTTTGGCACAGCCGAGGAAGACCACGCCCCCGAGCTGATAAGAGACCTGACACGGAAGCAGCCTCACTTCGTGTCCAGCAGTGAAGGAGATAAGTCCTATACAAACCTTACAAAGCACATTCTACAAACGTAACCTTGATTTATTGTCATTTTGGTTTTATTTTCTTTTATTTTTGGATCTGAAGAAGGCATTTAATAGCCGAAACGTCATCCACTAATTCTTTTTATTTTCGGTTTTAAAATACGGCAAACGGCCGATTCATTTTGCGCACGAGGCACCTAAAAATATAATATTATACATAAAAATAGACCTAATTCATATCTGTCCTATATATATAAATAAATAATTAAAACTAGTGATTAAACTAGAATAACAAAGGCGACCCGAATCATTAAAAAACCTTTAAAAAAAACCTTTAAAACCTTACGTACACCGAAGCGGCTCACGGGCGCACACACACACACACACACACACATACATACTCACATACTACACCAAGAGGGGACATCAACAATTAAAACTTCTAAATCATAAATACTAATAAGTACTATTAAAAATCTAAAAGATAAAACATTAAATACTATTAAAACATTAAAAAATTAAATATTAAATATTATTAATACCCCTTAAATACCCAATAAATAATTAAAATCCTTAAAAATGGATACTGAATGGACAGTGGTCCAGAGAGGAAGACGTCCCAAGAGAGGACAAAATGATGGGTTGGGTGACTTCCGTTCCTGGAGTATTGGGGATCGGGGGGCGGACCGTGCACGTGTCCCCCGCAGGGTTCTACCACATGGGGGACACACTTACTCTTACCCTATTTACCAGCCTGTTCCACCCCGTGAACCATCCGGGTTTGGAGGTCCCCGCTCCCACTCTAAAACCTATGCACAAGTACTGAGAGGGTCCAAACCAATCAATCAGAACAGGGGTTCCCACCAGAAACAAATCCCCAGATACATCCAACCTGACCAAAGATTTAAAAACATGGTCCATAATTTCCACTCCATAATTAAGGTGATACACCATGGGGAAAACGCAAAGAGACCAAAAGAGGGGAAACCACCCAAATTCATACACCATATGATTACGGTTTTGTCCAACCTGATTAAACCCGCTGTGCCCAACTCAACAACAGCTGAGTACATTAAAGAGAATGCACAAGCATGGGGGAACACCACCCTACGGATTCTGGAAGCTCATTATGAGGAACAACTCACAAACCTCCAGACACATACACTAACCTATTATGAAGATGAATGGGAAGAACCCTACAAAGTTGCAGTGAGCTGGTCCAAGAAGAAACTTTCTAGGCTACAACAGGCTACATTAGACAGAGCTAGGGACATCATTAGACAAACAGTGAGGGAGAGACACCCCCCCAGTCCACAACCGGACCCAAACCCTACCGTGGACCAAATTTCAGACCCCCCCGGTGCCCTTGTTCGGGAGAGTTTGGACCCAACTGGACCGGATTCCCCCCAGAACATGGAGACGCCGGGGCCCCAACCCCCTCCTAAACAGGACCATTCAGTCCCAGTAAGGAGGAGGGCCACCCTAGCCAAAACTAAGGAGACCAACACTCAGACAGAGAGGGAGGGACCTCCCCCATACCCACAACCGAGTTTAAACCCTACATCCAACCGGAATGTGGAACCCCCGGGGGCCCAGCTTCAGGAGGTTTCGGACCCACTTGGGCCGATTCCACCAGAAGTTTTGGATACCCCCGGGCCCCAGTCTCCTTTTACACAGGACCTTTCAGTTCCTGAAAGAGTTAGCCCAGTTTCCACTCACTCCACACCCAATCTTACACCAGTTCGAAAGCGCCATATATGGCCCCCACCTAAGACACTAAAGTTCAGAGAACAGGTAGAACAGATGGAAGGCAAAGAGGGACCCTCACCTGAGATACGTAGAATTCGAGAACAGATAAAACAGATGGAGGAAAGACAAAAAAACAAAAACAAAAGCAGATTTCTTCAAGAATGGAACGATTTTCAGACTTAGACCATACGATTAGTTTGTACTTACCTTACATAGTACTCACCTTGACTTGACCTTTGACCTTAGCTGACCTAAACCTAACCTCAGTCTTTTATCTAAGCCTAACCCTAACCACATGCCCTAAACCTAATTTGAATTAATCCTAAACCTAGACCAGACCTTTAACCCTAAACCTAACCACTAGTACCCAGCTTGACCTTGACCTTTGACCTAAACTTAACCCCAGTCTCTTACCTAAACCTAACCCTAACCACAGGCCCTAAACCTAATTTGAATTAACCCTAACCCTAGACCAGAACTTTAACCCTAAACCTAACCACTAGTACCCAGCTTGACCTTGACCTTTGACCTAAACTTAACCCCAGTCCCTTACCTAAACCTAATCCTAACCATATGCCCTAAACCTAATTGGAATTAACCCTAACCCTAGACCAGACCTTTAACCCTAAACCTAACCACTAGTACCCAGCTTGACCTTGACCTCAGACCTAAACTTAACCCCAGTTTCTTACCTAAACCTAACCCTAAGCACATGCCCTAAACCTAATTTGAATTAACCCTAACCCTAGACCAGAACTTTAACCCTAAACCTAACCACTAGTACCCAGCTTGACCTTGACCTTTGACCTAAACTTAACCCCAGTCCCTTACCTAAACCTAATCCTAACCATATGCCCTAAACCTAATTTGAATTAACCCTAACCCTAGACCAGACCTTTAACCCTAAACCTAACCACTAGTACTCAGCTTAACCTTTGACCTCTGACCTAAACCTAACCCCAGTCTCTTATCTGAGCCTAACCCTAACCACAGGCCCTAAACCTAATTTTAAGTCCAATCCTAACTTTAAACCTGACCTTTAACCCTAAACCAACTACAAATACACATCTGGACCTTTGACCCTTGACTCAATTTTGACCTTGACTTCATACTTAACGTTCCATTCTAAAAATGTAACCCATTTCTCCAATTTACACTAAAAATTCTAACCCTATTACACACCCTCTCACATACTAAACAAACAATACACACATTATGAGAAAATAAAGGTTTAAAAATGATTCATATGTTCAACAATTCAAAGTTTAAAATGTAAAATGTTCAATTTCAAGAGTAAAATTTAAAATGGTCATATTTACAATTTCAAAATTTTACTTAGTTCATGTTGTTTTCTGTAAAACTCTAAAAAAGTGTTAAAAAAATAATATAAAAAAATAAAAAACAAAAAAAGAATAAAAACATTTATAAAAAAGCACAAACAGTAGTTTAAGATTAAATATTTTTATTTCATGGTCAAAAAAGTACAATAAAAAGACATAAAAAGTGTTTAAAAGACATAATTTTATTTTCCTTCGCACCTGAAAGGGTTAATTTCAGTTATAAGTTCACCAACACAAAGTCTGACCAACTTTTGGCACAGCCGAGGAAGACCACGCCCCCGAGCTGATAAGAGACCTGACACGGAAGCAGCCTCACTTCGTGTCCAGCAGTGAAGGAGATAAGTCCTATACAAACCTTACAAAGCACATTCTACAAACGTAACCTTGATTTATTGTCATTTTGGTTTTATTTTCTTTTATTTTTGGATCTGAAGAAGGCATTTAATAGCCGAAACGTCATCCACTAATTCTTTTTATTTTCGGTTTTAAAATACGGCAAACGGCCGATTCATTTTGCGCACGAGGCACCTAAAAATATAATATTATACATAAAAATAGACCTAATTCATATCTGTCCTATATATATAAATAAATAATTAAAACTAGTGATTAAACTAGAATAACAAAGGCGACCCGAATCATTAAAAAACCTTTAAAAAAAACCTTTAAAACCTTACGTACACCGAAGCGGCTCACGGGCGCACACACACACACACACACACACATACATACTCACATACTACACCAAGAGGGGACATCAACAATTAAAACTTCTAAATCATAAATACTAATAAGTACTATTAAAAATCTAAAAGATAAAACATTAAATACTATTAAAACATTAAAAAATTAAATATTAAATATTATTAATACCCCTTAAATACCCAATAAATAATTAAAATCCTTAAAAATGGATACTGAATGGACAGTGGTCCAGAGAGGAAGACGTCCCAAGAGAGGACAAAATGATGGGTTGGGTGACTTCCGTTCCTGGAGTATTGGGGATCGGGGGGCGGACCGTGCACGTGTCCCCCGCAGGGTTCTACCACATGGGGGACACACTTACTCTTACCCTATTTACCAGCCTGTTCCACCCCGTGAACCATCCGGGTTTGGAGGTCCCCGCTCCCACTCTAAAACCTATGCACAAGTACTGAGAGGGTCCAAACCAATCAATCAGAACAGGGGTTCCCACCAGAAACAAATCCCCAGATACATCCAACCTGACCAAAGATTTAAAAACATGGTCCATAATTTCCACTCCATAATTAAGGTGATACACCATGGGGAAAACGCAAAGAGACCAAAAGAGGGGAAACCACCCAAATTCATACACCATATGATTACGGTTTTGTCCAACCTGATTAAACCCGCTGTGCCCAACTCAACAACAGCTGAGTACATTAAAGAGAATGCACAAGCATGGGGGAACACCACCCTACGGATTCTGGAAGCTCATTATGAGGAACAACTCACAAACCTCCAGACACATACACTAACCTATTATGAAGATGAATGGGAAGAACCCTACAAAGTTGCAGTGAGCTGGTCCAAGAAGAAACTTTCTAGGCTACAACAGGCTACATTAGACAGAGCTAGGGACATCATTAGACAAACAGTGAGGGAGAGACACCCCCCCAGTCCACAACCGGACCCAAACCCTACCGTGGACCAAATTTCAGACCCCCCCGGTGCCCTTGTTCGGGAGAGTTTGGACCCAACTGGACCGGATTCCCCCCAGAACATGGAGACGCCGGGGCCCCAACCCCCTCCTAAACAGGACCATTCAGTCCCAGTAAGGAGGAGGGCCACCCTAGCCAAAACTAAGGAGACCAACACTCAGACAGAGAGGGAGGGACCTCCCCCATACCCACAACCGAGTTTAAACCCTACATCCAACCGGAATGTGGAACCCCCGGGGGCCCAGCTTCAGGAGGTTTCGGACCCACTTGGGCCGATTCCACCAGAAGTTTTGGATACCCCCGGGCCCCAGTCTCCTTTTACACAGGACCTTTCAGTTCCTGAAAGAGTTAGCCCAGTTTCCACTCACTCCACACCCAATCTTACACCAGTTCGAAAGCGCCATATATGGCCCCCACCTAAGACACTAAAGTTCAGAGAACAGGTAGAACAGATGGAAGGCAAAGAGGGACCCTCACCTGAGATACGTAGAATTCGAGAACAGATAAAACAGATGGAGGAAAGACAAAAAAACAAAAACAAAAGCAGATTTCTTCAAGAATGGAACGATTTTCAGACTTAGACCATACGATTAGTTTGTACTTACCTTACATAGTACTCACCTTGACTTGACCTTTGACCTTAGCTGACCTAAACCTAACCTCAGTCTTTTATCTAAGCCTAACCCTAACCACATGCCCTAAACCTAATTTGAATTAATCCTAAACCTAGACCAGACCTTTAACCCTAAACCTAACCACTAGTACCCAGCTTGACCTTGACCTTTGACCTAAACTTAACCCCAGTCTCTTACCTAAACCTAACCCTAACCACAGGCCCTAAACCTAATTTGAATTAACCCTAACCCTAGACCAGAACTTTAACCCTAAACCTAACCACTAGTACCCAGCTTGACCTTGACCTTTGACCTAAACTTAACCCCAGTCCCTTACCTAAACCTAATCCTAACCATATGCCCTAAACCTAATTGGAATTAACCCTAACCCTAGACCAGACCTTTAACCCTAAACCTAACCACTAGTACCCAGCTTGACCTTGACCTCAGACCTAAACTTAACCCCAGTTTCTTACCTAAACCTAACCCTAAGCACATGCCCTAAACCTAATTTGAATTAACCCTAACCCTAGACCAGAACTTTAACCCTAAACCTAACCACTAGTACCCAGCTTGACCTTGACCTTTGACCTAAACTTAACCCCAGTCCCTTACCTAAACCTAATCCTAACCATATGCCCTAAACCTAATTTGAATTAACCCTAACCCTAGACCAGACCTTTAACCCTAAACCTAACCACTAGTACTCAGCTTAACCTTTGACCTCTGACCTAAACCTAACCCCAGTCTCTTATCTGAGCCTAACCCTAACCACAGGCCCTAAACCTAATTTTAAGTCCAATCCTAACTTTAAACCTGACCTTTAACCCTAAACCAACTACAAATACACATCTGGACCTTTGACCCTTGACTCAATTTTGACCTTGACTTCATACTTAACGTTCCATTCTAAAAATGTAACCCATTTCTCCAATTTACACTAAAAATTCTAACCCTATTACACACCCTCTCACATACTAAACAAACAATACACACATTATGAGAAAATAAAGGTTTAAAAATGATTCATATGTTCAACAATTCAAAGTTTAAAATGTAAAATGTTCAATTTCAAGAGTAAAATTTAAAATGGTCATATTTACAATTTCAAAATTTTACTTAGTTCATGTTGTTTTCTGTAAAACTCTAAAAAAGTGTTAAAAAAATAATATAAAAAAATAAAAAACAAAAAAAGAATAAAAACATTTATAAAAAAGCACAAACAGTAGTTTAAGATTAAATATTTTTATTTCATGGTCAAAAAAGTACAATAAAAAGACATAAAAAGTGTTTAAAAGACATAATTTTATTTTCCTTCGCACCTGAAAGGGTTAATTTCAGTTATAAGTTCACCAACACAAAGTCTGACCAACTTTTGGCACAGCCGAGGAAGACCACGCCCCCGAGCTGATAAGAGACCTGACACGGAAGCAGCCTCACTTCGTGTCCAGCAGTGAAGGAGATAAGTCCTATACAAACCTTACAAAGCACATTCTACAAACGTAACCTTGATTTATTGTCATTTTGGTTTTATTTTCTTTTATTTTTGGATCTGAAGAAGGCATTTAATAGCCGAAACGTCATCCACTAATTCTTTTTATTTTCGGTTTTAAAATACGGCAAACGGCCGATTCATTTTGCGCACGAGGCACCTAAAAATATAATATTATACATAAAAATAGACCTAATTCATATCTGTCCTATATATATAAATAAATAATTAAAACTAGTGATTAAACTAGAATAACAAAGGCGACCCGAATCATTAAAAAACCTTTAAAAAAAACCTTTAAAACCTTACGTACACCGAAGCGGCTCACGGGCGCACACACACACACACACACACACATACATACTCACATACTACACCAAGAGGGGACATCAACAATTAAAACTTCTAAATCATAAATACTAATAAGTACTATTAAAAATCTAAAAGATAAAACATTAAATACTATTAAAACATTAAAAAATTAAATATTAAATATTATTAATACCCCTTAAATACCCAATAAATAATTAAAATCCTTAAAAATGGATACTGAATGGACAGTGGTCCAGAGAGGAAGACGTCCCAAGAGAGGACAAAATGATGGGTTGGGTGACTTCCGTTCCTGGAGTATTGGGGATCGGGGGGCGGACCGTGCACGTGTCCCCCGCAGGGTTCTACCACATGGGGGACACACTTACCCTAACCCTAACCCTAACCCTAACCCTAACCCTAACCCTAACCCTAACCCTAACCCTAACCCTAACCCTAACCCTAACCCCTAACCCCTAACCCTAACCCTAACCCTAACCCTAACCCTAACCCTAACCCTAACCCTAACCCTAACCCTAACCTCCTCTCCTAACCCTAACCCCTAACCTCCTCTCCTAACCCTAACCCCTAACCTCTTCTCCTAACCCTAACCCCTAACCTCCTCTCCTAACCCTAACCCCTAACCTCCTTTCCTAACCCTAACCTCCTCCCCTAACCCCTAACCTCCTCTCCTAACCCTAACCCCTAACCTCCTCTCCTAACCCTAACCCTTAACCTCCTCTCCTAACCCTAACCCCTAACCTCCTCTCCTAACCCTAACCCCTAACCTCCTTTCCTAACCCTAACCCCTAATCCCCTTTCCTAAACCTAACCCCTAACCTTAACCCTGACCCAGGGGACAGAGAGAGGACGGGTGAACATTTAATGGACTGGCTGAGGACAACTTGACCGTGGGGATCTAACCTACTCCTTCTTTCCCCTCCGGTAACCTGAAGTTGCAGCCCTGGCCTCCATGCATCTGTTCCCCTCCGGAGGAGACTCACACGCTAAGAAGAAAACCTGGCCATCAGGACAAATAAAAAATTATTATAATAAATTAATTTCTACATAAATGATTTTTCTCTGGCTTTACTGACTTCCTGTGGCTGGTCCTCCCCAGCGCAGCACATGCTTCGGACCACATATGAGAGGGCTGGGTTCGATTAGGTTGCCTTATTTATTCATTTCTCTAATTGATTATCTCTCCATGTTCTGGTTTTTTTGTACATAAAGACACATTTAGTTTCACATAATAATTACAATTGGTTTTTACTTAACTACACAATAAATAATTTGAAAATGTTATTGATAAACTATTGTACTTCTATTTCTAAGGGAGACATATGACAAACCCGTCTCATAAACTCTTTCTCCCTAAGTCTGATTTTGTTTTCTTTTTTCTTCCATCTTTTTCCTTTTTGTCTCTTCTCTTCTTTTCTCCTTGTTTTTGATTCTCTTCTTACGGTTGGTTTTGTTTATGTTCTGTTTTAATAACACAGTCACTTTTATATGTTTTTTTATACGTTATTTATGCTTGCTGTCTTTGAAGTTTTCTATTATAATTCTTTTAAAATTGCATGATTTTGACAAAGGAGTGTGGTTTTTTGCCTGCTTTATTATCCTTTCTGCCCTCTACGCATGTTGTATGTTTTTCTCTCTCTGCCCCCCCCCCCCCCTTTTTTTCTTAATTTAAATTCTACATACACCATACACTAATACCATACATAAAGAATTATGAGCCTCAATTAATGAAACCTTACAGACAGTAGGACACACACAATTTTTAATTTCATTTATTATAATATTCCTTATATTTCTATAACTATTTATTTATTTATTTATTTATTTATTTATTTAAATTGTCTATTATTTAACCAGACTTCGTGCAACCATCTCCAGATCCCATCCTACTTCCATGGTGCTGCGTTGGGGAGGACCCGCCCACAGGCTTTTGCTGTTCTTGGATGAGTGGTCCTCCCATCCCACAATATAAAGAATTTTCTTTTTTCCCCTCCACTCCTCCAAACGGAGACGTTAGATCCCCCGGGGCCCGGGATCCCGACAGGGACCGAGCCTTCCCGCTGACTCCTCATAAACAAACAAATCCCCTTTCTTTACAACGTTTAGAAACGGGAGGAGATTTTTTATTTTCTTTTTTCTTTTTTTAGAGGGAGGTCCCGGAGCTGTAGGCCAGTGCCACAAAGGCCTAACTGGCGCATTTCTAAGCTCTAACTCTAACCCAAACCTAACCCTAACCCTAACCCTAACCCTAACCCTAACCCTAACCCTAACCCTAACCCTAACCCTAACCCTAACCCCTAACCCCTAACCCTAACCCTAACCCTAACCCTAACCCTAACCCTAATACAGAATGGCGCAGCAGGCAGAGCAACCGCCCCTCGCCCAAGAGCCGCGGGTTCGAGACCCGGTCGGTCCAAATACTTTACAGACAGACATACACCTACCAATTCACTACCCCAACAGATTACAGATACTCAGCACACTTCTGGACATACAAACCCAACACACACACAACAGGAGAGGGGCAATGCTCCTCCTCCCCTCCCTAGGCCTACAGCACCGTATAAACGGTCCTTGTACTTAGGCCCGCTCACTTCCTTAGCTGAGAAAGTGACACGTAATACAGAGATTGGGCCCCTCCCTCTCCCTCTGCTTAGTCCACCCGCTCCCATAGACCCATCCAATAGTGTCACCCCACCAGTTACACATTCATCCACCTTGACTCCATGCCAGCAGACCCCCAGTGAGGAGGGCTCACTCTCTGACCCCGGGTCCCCAGAACCTGTACTCCCGCCAGTCTCCACACCCATGGAGACCCCCCCCTCCTGACCCAGGGAGTTGGGGGCCACGCGGTACTGACACACCCATACAATCAGATTCAGATATAACCCCGCCAACCTCACCCATTCATACATTTCAGGAGACATCGGCCAAGGATAGGGAGGTGACGGTCCTGATCCATCCCCCACCCCAGTTCAGACCTACAACTCATATAGCCAGACCACACAGGAAAATACTGGACTGGCACTTCAGACCACTTAAGCCCGTGCTAGTGCTGGGGGACTCCAACATTAGCAGAATCCCTCCATACACTAACAATCAAATCCAAATAGACAGTTACCCAGGCGCCAACTTTTTTCATTTTTTAAAAATCTGTCAGAAAGCTCCTATTTCCCTCACCACCACAACCCTTATCCTCTCAATAGGTATCAATAACAAAGACCAACATCCCAAATTGACTTCTATAAAACAGCTTAAAGCGCTACACAGAGCAGCTAAGCGTACATTCCCCAAAGCAGACATTTTCTTTCCGGTCATTAACTTTTCCCCAGCACTAGCACGGACCCAGAAAGACAACCTACAGGTCATCAATAACACAATCAGGACCCACCTCCCATCCTTAGCCGAGATACCACAGGACCAGTTCATCACTGGACCTGACAACATTCACTGGACACCCACTACAGCTACACTCATCTTTCAACATTGGTGCAATATCTTAAATATATTACCATAGTAGTTTCAGACCGGACCCCCCAGACATGACTGACAACACATGGACAACACTCCCATACAACAATACACTCATCCATCCACAAGGTGGCATCCAAACACCGGACCACACACACGCACGTCCCCCTCTCTCTGGGTTCCTCCGTTCCTGTTTAAAGGTCCACCCACCTCTTATTCTAACCCTAACCTCTTTTTTTATCCTAACCCTTACTCTATCCTTTATCCTAACCCTAACCCCTTATCCTAACCCTAACCCTTTTTCCTAACCCTAACCCCCACCTCATTTTCCTAACCCTAACCCTTACCACCCCCCCTCCTTCCTATCCTAACCCTAACCCCCCTCCCCTTAACCCCACCCTCACCCTTTTTCCTAAACCTAACCTTTACCCTCTTTCCTAACTCTAACCCTAACCTCTTATCCCAACCCTAGCCCCTTATCCTAACCCTAATCCTAACCCAGGGGACGGAGAGAGGACGGGGGGGTTTCATTGAGTGGACTGGCGGGGGACAACTGAACCGAGGGGTCCTAACCTACTCTTCTTTTCCCCTCCGGTACCAGAGGATGCAGCCCTGGCCCCCACACAATTTTCTCCCTCCGGATGGTTTCCACGTGCCAAGAAGAAAGCCGTACCATCAGGACAATTAATTACTTTAATAAATTCTATTCTTACATACAATGCTCTTTGGTTTTACTATTTTTCCTGTTGATGGTCCTCCCCAGCGCAGCATATGCTTTTGACCCACATAATAGAGGGCCGGGTGAATTTGGGACTCCTTATTTATTTGTGTATTTATGTTTTCAACTAAGTATTCATTATTCTTTTTATTTGTACATATTATATTTTGCTTTGGATCTAGATAGGGGTGTTTGCATAAAAAAATATATATATACATGTGTGTTTATAGGTTATGCAATAATTACATTAGGTTTTAACCTAATCTCACAAATAATGCCAGTGGTTCATTAACAGACAAATTATTGTCTTCTAAACTCAAAGTGAGTTCTATGACAAACCTGTCCCCTATACACACTCTCTCTCTCCCCAAGTCTACTTCCCCTGTTTCTTTCTCCCATCCTATGTCAGTTCTTTTTATGTCTTTTTATCTACATAATTATATATTTATTTTCACATATATATATTGTATTTATGCTTGCTGTCCTTGTTCCCTTCTAATTCTTTAAAAACTGCATGATTTTGCTAAGTGTGGATTTGTGTTTGTTTTAAAATTGTGTTTTATCCTGCATGTTGTAGTTTTATTTTTTTTCCTCCTGCCCCCCCTCTCCCCTTTGCTCATCTTAAACCCCCCCCCCCCCTTTTTTACACACATTTCATCACACTTAGAGAATTAGGAACACACAGTTAGACAGTTATATCTATATATTTATATATTTTCCTTGTTTATTTAACTATTTATTTAATTTAATTAGCACTTCTCCCATCCCGTACTCCCTCTCTGGCGTCCTTTCTATTTTGGCGACGCTGCGCTGGGGAGGATCCATCCACAGGTATTGGCTGACCTCTACTGGTTATTTCCCATCCCACATCACTGCCCCACTCCTCCCCCACACGGGGACGCCGTTTCCCCTGGGGCCCGGTTTCAAGACGGGGACTGAGCCCTCCCACTGATTCTCTAACACAACACCAGGGGGAACAAACAGATCCCCCTCTCACACAAGCAGTTCTTCTACAGGAGGAGCACATTTTAGGGGGGATTTCCTGGATCCGTAGGCCAGTGCCTTTAAGGGCCAACTTGGCACACTCTTTAAGTCTAACCCTAACCCTAAAACCTAACCCTGCCAGAGCCACGGGCCGGGGCATCCCTCCTTCTCTCTCTCTCTCCTCCTTTCTCTCCCTTACACTCCTCAAACGGATCTAAAGAGTCCGACTCCAGGAATAACAGATAGTTAAGCATATGAGGTTGTCTAGACTTATTAATTATCTGTTTATAGTGACATTTTGTATATTTTTTTATATGAAACTAAAGAAAGTTTAAGAATACCCTCTAAGGGCAGGGGTCGACCGGACTCGGACTTCCTGAAAAAACGTTGGACCGACCGGGTCTCGAACCCGCGGCTCTTGGGCGAGGGGCGGACGCTCTACCTGCTGCGCCATCCTTTATTCACATTTCACATAGCCACCTCATGTACGGTACCTACATCAGTTCCCCTTTACTCCAGTCCCCTTTGAACCATACTCAATCGATTCTTTATTTCACTAATCATCAATTTTATGCACCTGTTGAATCAATTACACTCAACAGCTCCCATTGGAGGACCGGGAGGTTGGGGAGGAGCCTTCCCCCTCTCCTGTCAATACACATACAGATATATACCCATCAACCCATGACTGTCCCATTGAACCTCTGATGAAGCAACACCTCTGCGAAACGTCAGGTTTTTAAATTTGGCTCTCTGGTACGACACCGAGCCCTCTTTTATTATAGCTTTTACCAAAGTCTTTTTTTACCCTATTGGGTTTTTAATCTGGTCTTTTAAGAAATAAAGTTAACTTTTAACAGTGAGTGGCGGGGTCCAACACCCCGGACTCCGATCCGTTTACCTGCACTGCCTGAGCTTTGAGTCCAGGAGCAAAGACACCGGACCCCGGCAGCACCTACCCGAACCAGGACCAGGACCAAAAGACTCCGGGCTACCCTGAAGGACATCGGATCCTCCAAACAACCCACCAAAACCAGGCCCAGGACCAGGACCAGGCGAAACCGGACCAGCTCTCTAAGGAGGTAGGACCCCTAACCACCACTGTCTTAATGTTGTTTTTACTACAGGGTCTAGGACGTGCCAGGGAGCCAAGGGGACATGTCTAATTATAACCACACACTTAGGGCACACATGCACACACATCCTTCCACCTCACTAACCCATGCACCACACAGTTTTAATAATGACAGCCGAAACAGGAGGAGGGACACACACGCACACACACACACACATATTACCAGAGCACATACACAGACACTCACGGGACCACCCACCGCAGCAACTAGACACATAAGCAAACTCTATTTCAAACTGATACAGGCCACACATCACAAACACATAATAGATACATCCATCAGTACACTCACTCCCCCTACTGGCATGCAGAAGCAAGTACACCGTTTGACCACCTTTATCAAACCTGCAGCGCCTACACCAGATACACAACAGAAATTAACTGCAAACACTACACATTGGCTCAATAACACATTGGACATACTGCAGACACATTACACCTCCTCCATTACATCCATTATTTCCTCCCTACAGACTACAACCCCAGACCATCAAGCTCTACAGATAGCCATCGGCTGGGCCAGTAAGAGATTTTCACATAGACTCCAACAGCAGACCATCCAAACAGCAATAACCACATTAGGATTCACTACAGACAGACATACACCTACCAATTCACTACCCCAACAGATTACAGATACTCAGCACACTTCTGGACATACAAACCCAACACACACACAACAGGAGAGGGGCAATGCTCCTCCTCCCCTCCCTAGGCCTACAGCACCGTATAAACGGTCCTTGTACTTAGGCCCGCTCACTTCCTTAGCTGAGAAAGTGACACGTAATACAGAGATTGGGCCCCTCCCTCTCCCTCTGCTTAGTCCACCCGCTCCCATAGACCCATCCAATAGTGTCACCCCACCAGTTACACATTCATCCACCTTGACTCCATGCCAGCAGACCCCCAGTGAGGAGGGCTCACTCTCTGACCCCGGGTCCCCAGAACCTGTACTCCCGCCAGTCTCCACACCCATGGAGACCCCCCCTCCTGACCCAGGGAGTTGGGGGCCACGCGGTACTGACACACCCATACAATCAGATTCAGATATAACCCCGCCAACCTCACCCATTCATACATTTCAGGAGACATCGGCCAAGGATAGGGAGGTGACGGTCCTGATCCATCCCCCACCCCAGTTCAGACCTACAACTCATATAGCCAGACCACACAGGAAAATACTGGACTGGCACTTCAGACCACTTAAGCCCGTGCTAGTGCTGGGGGACTCCAACATTAGCAGAATCCCTCCATACACTAACAATCAAATCCAAATAGACAGTTACCCAGGCGCCAACTTTTTTCATTTTTTAAAAATCTGTCAGAAAGCTCCTATTTCCCTCACCACCACAACCCTTATCCTCTCAATAGGTATCAATAACAAAGACCAACATCCCAAATTGACTTCTATAAAACAGCTTAAAGCGCTACACAGAGCAGCTAAGCGTACATTCCCCAAAGCAGACATTTTCTTTCCGGTCATTAACTTTTCCCCAGCACTAGCACGGACCCAGAAAGACAACCTACAGGTCATCAATAACACAATCAGGACCCACCTCCCATCCTTAGCCGAGATACCACAGGACCAGTTCATCACTGGACCTGACAACATTCACTGGACACCCACTACAGCTACACTCATCTTTCAACATTGGTGCAATATCTTAAATATATTACCATAGTAGTTTCAGACCGGACCCCCCAGACATGACTGACAACACATGGACAACACTCCCATACAACAATACACTCATCCATCCACAAGGTGGCATCCAAACACCGGACCACACACACGCACGTCCCCCTCTCTCTGGGTTCCTCCGTTCCTGTTTAAAGGTCCACCCACCTCTTATTCTAACCCTAACCTCTTTTTTTATCCTAACCCTTACTCTATCCTTTATCCTAACCCTAACCCCTTATCCTAACCCTAACCCTTTTTCCTAACCCTAACCCCCACCTCATTTTCCTAACCCTAACCCTTACCACCCCCCCTCCTTCCTATCCTAACCCTAACCCCCCTCCCCTTAACCCCACCCTCACCCTTTTTCCTAAACCTAACCTTTACCCTCTTTCCTAACTCTAACCCTAACCTCTTATCCCAACCCTAGCCCCTTATCCTAACCCTAATCCTAACCCAGGGGACGGAGAGAGGACGGGGGGGTTTCATTGAGTGGACTGGCGGGGGACAACTGAACCGAGGGGTCCTAACCTACTCTTCTTTTCCCCTCCGGTACCAGAGGATGCAGCCCTGGCCCCCACACAATTTTCTCCCTCCGGATGGTTTCCACGTGCCAAGAAGAAAGCCGTACCATCAGGACAATTAATTACTTTAATAAATTCTATTCTTACATACAATGCTCTTTGGTTTTACTATTTTTCCTGTTGATGGTCCTCCCCAGCGCAGCATATGCTTTTGACCCACATAATAGAGGGCCGGGTGAATTTGGGACTCCTTATTTATTTGTGTATTTATGTTTTCAACTAAGTATTCATTATTCTTTTTATTTGTACATATTATATTTTGCTTTGGATCTAGATAGGGGTGTTTGCATAAAAAAATATATATATACATGTGTGTTTATAGGTTATGCAATAATTACATTAGGTTTTAACCTAATCTCACAAATAATGCCAGTGGTTCATTAACAGACAAATTATTGTCTTCTAAACTCAAAGTGAGTTCTATGACAAACCTGTCCCCTATACACACTCTCTCTCTCCCCAAGTCTACTTCCCCTGTTTCTTTCTCCCATCCTATGTCAGTTCTTTTTATGTCTTTTTATCTACATAATTATATATTTATTTTCACATATATATATTGTATTTATGCTTGCTGTCCTTGTTCCCTTCTAATTCTTTAAAAACTGCATGATTTTGCTAAGTGTGGATTTGTGTTTGTTTTAAAATTGTGTTTTATCCTGCATGTTGTAGTTTTATTTTTTTTCCTCCTGCCCCCCTCTCCCCTTTGCTCATCTTAAACCCCCCCCCCCCCTTTTTTACACACATTTCATCACACTTAGAGAATTAGGAACACACAGTTAGACAGTTATATCTATATATTTATATATTTTCCTTGTTTATTTAACTATTTATTTAATTTAATTAGCACTTCTCCCATCCCGTACTCCCTCTCTGGCGTCCTTTCTATTTTGGCGACGCTGCGCTGGGGAGGATCCATCCACAGGTATTGGCTGACCTCTACTGGTTATTTCCCATCCCACATCACTGCCCCACTCCTCCCCCACACGGGGACGCCGTTTCCCCTGGGGCCCGGTTTCAAGACGGGGACTGAGCCCTCCCACTGATTCTCTAACACAACACCAGGGGGAACAAACAGATCCCCCTCTCACACAAGCAGTTCTTCTACAGGAGGAGCACATTTTAGGGGGGATTTCCTGGATCCGTAGGCCAGTGCCTTTAAGGGCCAACTTGGCACACTCTTTAAGTCTAACCCTAACCCTAAAACCTAACCCTAACCCTAACCCTAACCCTAACCCTAACCCTAACCCTAACCCTAACCCTAACCCTAACCCTAACCCTAACCCTAACCCTAACCCTTAGTTCATGTTGTTTTCTGTAAAACTCTAAAAAAGTGTTAAAAAAATAATATAAAAAAATAAAAAACAAAAAAAGAATAAAAACATTTATAAAAAAGCACAAACAGTAGTTTAAGATTAAATATTTTTATTTCATGGTCAAAAAAGTACAATAAAAAGACATAAAAAGTGTTTAAAATACATAATTTTATTTTCCTTCGCACCTGAAAGGGTTAATTTCAGTTATAAGTTCACCAACACAAAGTCTGACCAACTTTTGGCACAGCCGAGGAAGACCACGCCCCCGAGCTGATAAGAGACCTGACACGGAAGCAGCCTCACTTCGTGTCCAGCAGTGAAGGAGATAAGTCCTATACAAACCTTACAAAGCACATTCTACAAACGTAACCTTGATTTATTGTCATTTTGGTTTTATTTTCTTTTATTTTTGGATCTGAAGAAGGCATTTAATAGCCGAAACGTCATCCACTAATTCTTTTTATTTTCGGTTTTAAAATACGGCAAACGGCCGATTCATTTTGCGCACGAGGCACCTAAAAATATAATATTATACATAAAAATAGACCTAATTCATATCTGTCCTATATATATAAATAAATAATTAAAACTAGTGATTAAACTAGAATAACAAAGGCGACCCGAATCATTAAAAAACCTTAAAAAAAACCTTTAAAACCTTACGTACACCGAAGCGGCTCACGGGCGCACACACACACACACACACACACACACACACACACATACTACACCAAGAGGGGACATCAACAATTAAAACTTCTAAATCATAAATACTAATAAGTACTATTAAAAATCTAAAAGATAAAACATTAAATACTATTAAAACATTAAAAAATTAAATATTAAATATTATTAATACCCCTTAAATACCCAATAAATAATTAAAATCCTTAAAAATGGATACTGAATGGACAGTGGTCCAGAGAGGAAGACGTCCCAAGAGAGGACAAAATGATGGGTTGGGTGACTTCCGTTCCTGGAGTATTGGGGATCGGGGGGCGGACCGTGCACGTGTCCCCCGCAGGGTTCTCCCACATGGGGGACACACTTACTCTTACCCTATTTACCAGCCTGTTCCACCCCGTGAACCATCCGGGTTTGGAGGTCCCCGCTCCCACTCTAAAACCTATGCACAAGTACTGAGAGGGTCCAAACCAATCAATCAGAACAGGGGTTCCCACCAGAAACAAATCCCCAGATACATCCAACCTGACCAAAGATTTAAAAACATGGTCCATAATTTCCACTCCATAATTAAGGTGATACACCATGGGGAAAACGCAAAGAGACCAAAAGAGGGGAAACCACCCAAATTCATACACCATATGATTACGGTTTTGTCCAACCTGATTAAACCCGCTGTGCCCAACTCAACAACAGCTGAGTACATTAAAGAGAATGCACAAGCATGGGGGAACACCACCCTACGGATTCTGGAAGCTCATTATGAGGAACAACTCACAAACCTCCAGACACATACACTAACCTATTATGAAGATGAATGGGAAGAACCCTACAAAGTTGCAGTGAGCTGGTCCAAGAAGAAACTTTCTAGGCTACAACAGGCTACATTAGACAGAGCTAGGGACATCATTAGACAAACAGTGAGGGAGAGACACCCCCCCAGTCCACAACCGGACCCAAACCCTACCGTGGACCAAATTTCAGACCCCCCCGGTGCCCTTGTTCGGGAGAGTTTGGACCCAACTGGACCGGATTCCCCCCAGAACATGGAGACGCCGGGGCCCCAACCCCCTCCTAAACAGGACCATTCAGTCCCAGTAAGGAGGAGGGCCACCCTAGCCAAAACTAAGGAGACCAACACTCAGACAGAGAGGGAGGGACCTCCCCCATACCCACAACCGAGTTTAAACCCTACATCCAACCGGAATGTGGAACCCCCGGGGGCCCAGCTTCAGGAGGTTTCGGACCCACATGGGCCGATTCCACCAGAAGTTTTGGATACCCCCGGGCCCCAGTCTCCTTTTACACAGGACCTTTCAGTTCCTGAAAGAGTTAGCCCAGTTTCCACTCACTCCACACCCAATCTTACACCAGTTCGAAAGCGCCATATATGGCCCCCACCTAAGACACTAAAGTTCAGAGAACAGGTAGAACAGATGGAAGGCAAAGAGGGACCCTCACCTGAGATACGTAGAATTCGAGAACAGATAAAACAGATGGAGGAAAGACAAAAAAACAAAAACAAAAGCAGATTTCTTCAAGAATGGAACGATTTTCAGACTTAGACCATACGATTAGTTTGTACTTACCTTACATAGTACTCACCTTGACTTGACCTTTGACCTTAGCTGACCTAAACCTAACCTCAGTCTTTTATCTAAGCCTAACCCTAACCACATGCCCTAAACCTAATTTGAATTAATCCTAACCCTAGACCAGACCTTTAACCCTAAACCTAACCACTAGTACCCAGCTTGACCTTGACCTTTGACCTAAACTTAACCCCAGTCTCTTACCTAAACCTAACCCTAACCACAGGCCCTAAACCTAATTTGAATTAACCCTAACCCTAGACCAGAACTTTAACCCTAAACCTAACCACTAGTACCCAGCTTGACCTTGACCTTTGACCTAAACTTAACCCCAGTCCCTTACCTAAACCTAATCCTAACCATATGCCCTAAACCTAATTGGAATTAACCCTAACCCTAGACCAGACCTTTAACCCTAAACCTAACCACTAGTACCCAGCTTGACCTTGACCTCAGACCTAAACTTAACCCCAGTTTCTTACCTAAACCTAACCCTAAGCACATGCCCTAAACCTAATTTGAATTAACCCTAACCCTAGACCAGAACTTTAACCCTAAACCTAACCACTAGTACCCAGCTTGACCTTGACCTTTGACCTAAACTTAACCCCAGTCCCTTACCTAAACCTAATCCTAACCATATGCCCTAAACCTAATTTGAATTAACCCTAACCCTAGACCAGACCTTTAACCCTAAACCTAACCACTAGTACTCAGCTTAACCTTTGACCTCTGACCTAAACCTAACCCCAGTCTCTTATCTGAGCCTAACCCTAACCACAGGCCCTAAACCTAATTTTAAGTCCAATCCTAACTTTAAACCTGACCTTTAACCCTAAACCAACTACAAATACACATCTGGACCTTTGACCCTTGACTCAATTTTGACCTTGACTTCATACTTAACGTTCCATTCTAAAAATGTAACCCATTTCTCCAATTTACACTAAAAATTCTAACCCTATTACACACCCTCTCACATACTAAACAAACAATACACACATTATGAGAAAATAAAGGTTTAAAAATGATTCATATGTTCAACAATTGAAAGTTTAAAATGTAAAATGTTCAATTTCAAGAGTAAAATTTAAAATGGTCATATTTACAATTTCAAAATTTTACTTAGTTCATGTTGTTTTCTGTAAAACTCTAAAAAAGTGTTAAAAAAATAATATAAAAAAATAAAAAACAAAAAAAGAATAAAAACATTTATAAAAAAGCACAAACAGTAGTTTAAGATTAAATATTTTTATTTCATGGTCAAAAAAGTACAATAAAAAGACATAAAAAGTGTTTAAAATACATAATTTTATTTTCCTTCGCACCTGAAAGGGTTAATTTCAGTTATAAGTTCACCAACACAAAGTCTGACCAACTTTTGGCACAGCCGAGGAAGACCACGCCCCCGAGCTGATAAGAGACCTGACACGGAAGCAGCCTCACTTCGTGTCCAGCAGTGAAGGAGATAAGTCCTATACAAACCTTACAAAGCACATTCTACAAACGTAACCTTGATTTATTGTCATTTTGGTTTTATTTTCTTTTATTTTTGGATCTGAAGAAGGCATTTAATAGCCGAAACGTCATCCACTAATTCTTTTTATTTTCGGTTTTAAAATACGGCAAACGGCCGATTCATTTTGCGCACGAGGCACCTAAAAATATAATATTATACATAAAAATAGACCTAATTCATATCTGTCCTATATATATAAATAAATAATTAAAACTAGTGATTAAACTAGAATAACAAAGGCGACCCGAATCATTAAAAAACCTTAAAAAAAACCTTTAAAACCTTACGTACACCGAAGCGGCTCACGGGCGCACACACACACACACACACACACACACACACACACATACTACACCAAGAGGGGACATCAACAATTAAAACTTCTAAATCATAAATACTAATAAGTACTATTAAAAATCTAAAAGATAAAACATTAAATACTATTAAAACATTAAAAAATTAAATATTAAATATTATTAATACCCCTTAAATACCCAATAAATAATTAAAATCCTTAAAAATGGATACTGAATGGACAGTGGTCCAGAGAGGAAGACGTCCCAAGAGAGGACAAAATGATGGGTTGGGTGACTTCCGTTCCTGGAGTATTGGGGATCGGGGGGCGGACCGTGCACGTGTCCCCCGCAGGGTTCTCCCACATGGGGGACACACTTACTCTTACCCTATTTACCAGCCTGTTCCACCCCGTGAACCATCCGGGTTTGGAGGTCCCCGCTCCCACTCTAAAACCTATGCACAAGTACTGAGAGGGTCCAAACCAATCAATCAGAACAGGGGTTCCCACCAGAAACAAATCCCCAGATACATCCAACCTGACCAAAGATTTAAAAACATGGTCCATAATTTCCACTCCATAATTAAGGTGATACACCATGGGGAAAACGCAAAGAGACCAAAAGAGGGGAAACCACCCAAATTCATACACCATATGATTACGGTTTTGTCCAACCTGATTAAACCCGCTGTGCCCAACTCAACAACAGCTGAGTACATTAAAGAGAATGCACAAGCATGGGGGAACACCACCCTACGGATTCTGGAAGCTCATTATGAGGAACAACTCACAAACCTCCAGACACATACACTAACCTATTATGAAGATGAATGGGAAGAACCCTACAAAGTTGCAGTGAGCTGGTCCAAGAAGAAACTTTCTAGGCTACAACAGGCTACATTAGACAGAGCTAGGGACATCATTAGACAAACAGTGAGGGAGAGACACCCCCCCAGTCCACAACCGGACCCAAACCCTACCGTGGACCAAATTTCAGACCCCCCCGGTGCCCTTGTTCGGGAGAGTTTGGACCCAACTGGACCGGATTCCCCCCAGAACATGGAGACGCCGGGGCCCCAACCCCCTCCTAAACAGGACCATTCAGTCCCAGTAAGGAGGAGGGCCACCCTAGCCAAAACTAAGGAGACCAACACTCAGACAGAGAGGGAGGGACCTCCCCCATACCCACAACCGAGTTTAAACCCTACATCCAACCGGAATGTGGAACCCCCGGGGGCCCAGCTTCAGGAGGTTTCGGACCCACATGGGCCGATTCCACCAGAAGTTTTGGATACCCCCGGGCCCCAGTCTCCTTTTACACAGGACCTTTCAGTTCCTGAAAGAGTTAGCCCAGTTTCCACTCACTCCACACCCAATCTTACACCAGTTCGAAAGCGCCATATATGGCCCCCACCTAAGACACTAAAGTTCAGAGAACAGGTAGAACAGATGGAAGGCAAAGAGGGACCCTCACCTGAGATACGTAGAATTCGAGAACAGATAAAACAGATGGAGGAAAGACAAAAAAACAAAAACAAAAGCAGATTTCTTCAAGAATGGAACGATTTTCAGACTTAGACCATACGATTAGTTTGTACTTACCTTACATAGTACTCACCTTGACTTGACCTTTGACCTTAGCTGACCTAAACCTAACCTCAGTCTTTTATCTAAGCCTAACCCTAACCACATGCCCTAAACCTAATTTGAATTAATCCTAACCCTAGACCAGACCTTTAACCCTAAACCTAACCACTAGTACCCAGCTTGACCTTGACCTTTGACCTAAACTTAACCCCAGTCTCTTACCTAAACCTAACCCTAACCACAGGCCCTAAACCTAATTTGAATTAACCCTAACCCTAGACCAGAACTTTAACCCTAAACCTAACCACTAGTACCCAGCTTGACCTTGACCTTTGACCTAAACTTAACCCCAGTCCCTTACCTAAACCTAATCCTAACCATATGCCCTAAACCTAATTGGAATTAACCCTAACCCTAGACCAGACCTTTAACCCTAAACCTAACCACTAGTACCCAGCTTGACCTTGACCTCAGACCTAAACTTAACCCCAGTTTCTTACCTAAACCTAACCCTAAGCACATGCCCTAAACCTAATTTGAATTAACCCTAACCCTAGACCAGAACTTTAACCCTAAACCTAACCACTAGTACCCAGCTTGACCTTGACCTTTGACCTAAACTTAACCCCAGTCCCTTACCTAAACCTAATCCTAACCATATGCCCTAAACCTAATTTGAATTAACCCTAACCCTAGACCAGACCTTTAACCCTAAACCTAACCACTAGTACTCAGCTTAACCTTTGACCTCTGACCTAAACCTAACCCCAGTCTCTTATCTGAGCCTAACCCTAACCACAGGCCCTAAACCTAATTTTAAGTCCAATCCTAACTTTAAACCTGACCTTTAACCCTAAACCAACTACAAATACACATCTGGACCTTTGACCCTTGACTCAATTTTGACCTTGACTTCATACTTAACGTTCCATTCTAAAAATGTAACCCATTTCTCCAATTTACACTAAAAATTCTAACCCTATTACACACCCTCTCACATACTAAACAAACAATACACACATTATGAGAAAATAAAGGTTTAAAAATGATTCATATGTTCAACAATTGAAAGTTTAAAATGTAAAATGTTCAATTTCAAGAGTAAAATTTAAAATGGTCATATTTACAATTTCAAAATTTTACTTAGTTCATGTTGTTTTCTGTAAAACTCTAAAAAAGTGTTAAAAAAATAATATAAAAAAATAAAAAACAAAAAAAGAATAAAAACATTTATAAAAAAGCACAAACAGTAGTTTAAGATTAAATATTTTTATTTCATGGTCAAAAAAGTACAATAAAAAGACATAAAAAGTGTTTAAAATACATAATTTTATTTTCCTTCGCACCTGAAAGGGTTAATTTCAGTTATAAGTTCACCAACACAAAGTCTGACCAACTTTTGGCACAGCCGAGGAAGACCACGCCCCCGAGCTGATAAGAGACCTGACACGGAAGCAGCCTCACTTCGTGTCCAGCAGTGAAGGAGATAAGTCCTATACAAACCTTACAAAGCACATTCTACAAACGTAACCTTGATTTATTGTCATTTTGGTTTTATTTTCTTTTATTTTTGGATCTGAAGAAGGCATTTAATAGCCGAAACGTCATCCACTAATTCTTTTTATTTTCGGTTTTAAAATACGGCAAACGGCCGATTCATTTTGCGCACGAGGCACCTAAAAATATAATATTATACATAAAAATAGACCTAATTCATATCTGTCCTATATATATAAATAAATAATTAAAACTAGTGATTAAACTAGAATAACAAAGGCGACCCGAATCATTAAAAAACCTTAAAAAAAACCTTTAAAACCTTACGTACACCGAAGCGGCTCACGGGCGCACACACACACACACACACACACACACACACACACATACTACACCAAGAGGGGACATCAACAATTAAAACTTCTAAATCATAAATACTAATAAGTACTATTAAAAATCTAAAAGATAAAACATTAAATACTATTAAAACATTAAAAAATTAAATATTAAATATTATTAATACCCCTTAAATACCCAATAAATAATTAAAATCCTTAAAAATGGATACTGAATGGACAGTGGTCCAGAGAGGAAGACGTCCCAAGAGAGGACAAAATGATGGGTTGGGTGACTTCCGTTCCTGGAGTATTGGGGATCGGGGGGCGGACCGTGCACGTGTCCCCCGCAGGGTTCTCCCACATGGGGGACACACTTACTCTTACCCTAACCCTTAAAAATGGATACTGAATGGACAGTGGTCCAGAGAGGAAGACGTCCCAAGAGAGGACAAAATGATGGGTTGGGTGACTTCCGTTCCTGGAGTATTGGGGATCGGGGGGCGGACCGTGCACGTGTCCCCCGCAGGGTTCTCCCACATGGGGGACACACTTACTCTTACCCTATTTACCAGCCTGTTCCACCCCGTGAACCATCCGGGTTTGGAGGTCCCCGCTCCCACTCTAAAACCTATGCACAAGTACTGAGAGGGTCCAAACCAATCAATCAGAACAGGGGTTCCCACCAGAAACAAATCCCCAGATACATCCAACCTGACCAAAGATTTAAAAACATGGTCCATAATTTCCACTCCATAATTAAGGTGATACACCATGGGGAAAACGCAAAGAGACCAAAAGAGGGGAAACCACCCAAATTCATACACCATATGATTACGGTTTTGTCCAACCTGATTAAACCCGCTGTGCCCAACTCAACAACAGCTGAGTACATTAAAGAGAATGCACAAGCATGGGGGAACACCACCCTACGGATTCTGGAAGCTCATTATGAGGAACAACTCACAAACCTCCAGACACATACACTAACCTATTATGAAGATGAATGGGAAGAACCCTACAAAGTTGCAGTGAGCTGGTCCAAGAAGAAACTTTCTAGGCTACAACAGGCTACATTAGACAGAGCTAGGGACATCATTAGACAAACAGTGAGGGAGAGACACCCCCCCAGTCCACAACCGGACCCAAACCCTACCGTGGACCAAATTTCAGACCCCCCCGGTGCCCTTGTTCGGGAGAGTTTGGACCCAACTGGACCGGATTCCCCCCAAAACATGGAGACGCCGGGGCCCCAACCCCCTCCTAAACAGGACCATTCAGTCCCAGTAAGGAGGAGGGCCACCCTAGCCAAAACTAAGGAGACCAACACTCAGACAGAGAGGGAGGGACCTCCCCCATACCCACAACCGAGTTTAAACCCTACATCCAACCGGAATGTGGAACCCCCGGGGGCCCAGCTTCAGGAGGTTTCGGACCCACTTGGGCCGATTCCACCAGAAGTTTTGGATACCCCCGGGCCCCAGTCTCCTTTTACACAGGACCTTTCAGTTCCTGAAAGAGTTAGCCCAGTTTCCACTCACTCCACACCCAATCTTACACCAGTTCGAAAGCGCCATATATGGCCCCCACCTAAGACACTAAAGTTCAGAGAACAGGTAGAACAGATGGAAGGCAAAGAGGGACCCTCACCTGAGATACGTAGAATTCGAGAACAGATAAAACAGATGGAGGAAAGACAAAAAAACAAAAACAAAAGCAGATTTCTTCAAGAATGGAACGATTTTCAGACTTAGACCATACGATTAGTTTGTACTTACCTTACATAGTACTCACCTTGACTTGACCTTTGACCTTAGCTGACCTAAACCTAACCTCAGTCTTTTATCTAAGCCTAACCCTAACCACATGCCCTAAACCTAATTTGAATTAATCCTAACCCTAGACCAGACCTTTAACCCTAAACCTAACCACTAGTACCCAGCTTGACCTTGACCTTTGACCTAAACTTAACCCCAGTCTCTTACCTAAACCTAACCCTAACCACAGGCCCTAAACCTAATTTGAATTAACCCTAACCCTAGACCAGAACTTTAACCCTAAACCTAACCACTAGTACCCAGCTTGACCTTGACCTTTGACCTAAACTTAACCCCAGTCCCTTACCTAAACCTAATCCTAACCATATGCCCTAAACCTAATTGGAATTAACCCTAACCCTAGACCAGACCTTTAACCCTAAACCTAACCACTAGTACCCAGCTTGACCTTGACCTTTGACCTAAACTTAACCCCAGTCCCTTACCTAAACCTAATCCTAACCATATGCCCTAAACCTAATTTGAATTAACCCTAACCCTAGACCAGACCTTTAACCCTAAACCTAACCACTAGTATTCAGCTTAACCTTTGACCTCTGACCTAAACCTAACCCCAGTCTCTTATCTGAGCCTAACCCTAACCACAGGCCCTAAACCTAATTTTAAGTCCAATCCTAACTTTAAACCTGACCTTTAACCCTAAACCAACTACAAATACACATCTGGACCTTTGACCCTTGACTCAATTTTGACCTTGACTTCATACTTAACGTTCCATTCTAAAAATGTAACCCATTTCTCCAATTTACACTAAAAATTCTAACCCTATTACACACCCTCTCACATACTAAACAAACAATACACACATTATGAGAAAATAAAGGTTTAAAAATGATTCATATGTTCAACAATTGAAAGTTTAAAATGTAAAATGTTCAAATTCAAGAGTAAAATTTAAAATGGTCATATTTACAATTTCAAAATTTTACTTAGTTCATGTTGTTTTCTGTAAAACTCTAAAAAAGTGTTAAAAAAATAATATAAAAAAATAAAAAACAAAAAAAGAATAAAAACATTTATAAAAAAGCACAAACAGTAGTTTAAGATTAAATATTTTTATTTCATGGTCAAAAAAGTACAATAAAAAGACATAAAAAGTGTTTAAAAGACATAATTTTATTTTCCTTCGCACCTGAAAGGGTTAATTTCAGTTATAAGTTCACCAACACAAAGTCTGACCAACTTTTGGCACAGCCGAGGAAGACCACGCCCCCGAGCTGATAAGAGACCTGACACGGAAGCAGCCTCACTTCGTGTCGAGCAGTGAAGGAGATAAGTCCTATACAAACCTTACAAAGCACATTCTACAAACGTAACCTTGATTTATTGTCATTTTGGTTTTATTTTCTTTTATTTTTGGATCTGAAGAAGGCATTTAATAGCCGAAACGTCATCCACTAATTCTTTTTATTTTCGGTTTTAAAATACGGCAAAACGGCCGATTCATTTTGCGCACGAGGCACCTAAAAATATAATATTATACATAAAAATAGACCTAATTCATATCTGTCCTATATATATAAATAAATAATTAAAACTAGTGATTAAACTAGAATAACAAAGGCGACCCGAATCATTAAAAAACCTTAAAAAAAACCTTTAAAACCTTACGTACACCGAAGCGGCTCACGGGCGCACACACACACACACACACACACACACATACTCACATACTACACCAAGAGGGGACATCAACAATTAAAACTTCTAAATCATAAATACTAATAAGTACTATTAAAAATCTAAAAGATAAAACATTAAATACTATTAAAACATTAAAAAATTAAATATTAAATATTATTAATACCCCTTAAATACCCAATAAATAATTAAAATCCTTAAAAATGGATACTGAATGGACAGTGGTCCAGAGAGGAAGACGTCCCAAGAGAGGACAAAATGATGGGTTGGGTGACTTCCGTTCCTGGAGTATTGGGGATCGGGGGGCGGACCGTGCACGTGTCCCCCGCAGGGTTCTCCCACATGGGGGACACACTTACTCTTACCCTATTAAAACATTAAAAAATTAAATATTAAATATTATTAATACCCCTTAAATACCCAATAAATAATTAAAATCCTTAAAAATGGATACTGAATGGACAGTGGTCCAGAGAGGAAGACGTCCCAAGAGAGGACAAAATGATGGGTTGGGTGACTTCCGTTCCTGGAGTATTGGGGATCGGGGGGCGGACCGTGCACGTGTCCCCCGCAGGGTTCTCCCACATGGGGGACACACTTACTCTTACCCTATTTACCAGCCTGTTCCACCCCGTGAACCATCCGGGTTTGGAGGTCCCCGCTCCCACTCTAAAACCTATGCACAAGTACTGAGAGGGTCCAAACCAATCAATCAGAACAGGGGTTCCCACCAGAAACAAATCCCCAGATACATCCAACCTGACCAAAGATTTAAAAACATGGTCCATAATTTCCACTCCATAATTAAGGTGATACACCATGGGGAAAACGCAAAGAGACCAAAAGAGGGGAAACCACCCAAATTCATACACCATATGATTACGGTTTTGTCCAACCTGATTAAACCCGCTGTGCCCAACTCAACAACAGCTGAGTACATTAAAGAGAATGCACAAGCATGGGGGAACACCACCCTACGGATTCTGGAAGCTCATTATGAGGAACAACTCACAAACCTCCAGACACATACACTAACCTATTATGAAGATGAATGGGAAGAACCCTACAAAGTTGCAGTGAGCTGGTCCAAGAAGAAACTTTCTAGGCTACAACAGGCTACATTAGACAGAGCTAGGGACATCATTAGACAAACAGTGAGGGAGAGACACCCCCCCAGTCCACAACCGGACCCAAACCCTACCGTGGACCAAATTTCAGACCCCCCCGGTGCCCTTGTTCGGGAGAGTTTGGACCCAACTGGACCGGATTCCCCCCAAAACATGGAGACGCCGGGGCCCCAACCCCCTCCTAAACAGGACCATTCAGTCCCAGTAAGGAGGAGGGCCACCCTAGCCAAAACTAAGGAGACCAACACTCAGACAGAGAGGGAGGGACCTCCCCCATACCCACAACCGAGTTTAAACCCTACATCCAACCGGAATGTGGAACCCCCGGGGGCCCAGCTTCAGGAGGTTTCGGACCCACTTGGGCCGATTCCACCAGAAGTTTTGGATACCCCCGGGCCCCAGTCTCCTTTTACACAGGACCTTTCAGTTCCTGAAAGAGTTAGCCCAGTTTCCACTCACTCCACACCCAATCTTACACCAGTTCGAAAGCGCCATATATGGCCCCCACCTAAGACACTAAAGTTCAGAGAACAGGTAGAACAGATGGAAGGCAAAGAGGGACCCTCACCTGAGATACGTAGAATTCGAGAACAGATAAAACAGATGGAGGAAAGACAAAAAAACAAAAACAAAAGCAGATTTCTTCAAGAATGGAACGATTTTCAGACTTAGACCATACGATTAGTTTGTACTTACCTTACATAGTACTCACCTTGACTTGACCTTTGACCTTAGCTGACCTAAACCTAACCTCAGTCTTTTATCTAAGCCTAACCCTAACCACATGCCCTAAACCTAATTTGAATTAATCCTAACCCTAGACCAGACCTTTAACCCTAAACCTAACCACTAGTACCCAGCTTGACCTTGACCTTTGACCTAAACTTAACCCCAGTCTCTTACCTAAACCTAACCCTAACCACAGGCCCTAAACCTAATTTGAATTAACCCTAACCCTAGACCAGAACTTTAACCCTAAACCTAACCACTAGTACCCAGCTTGACCTTGACCTTTGACCTAAACTTAACCCCAGTCCCTTACCTAAACCTAATCCTAACCATATGCCCTAAACCTAATTGGAATTAACCCTAACCCTAGACCAGACCTTTAACCCTAAACCTAACCACTAGTACCCAGCTTGACCTTGACCTTTGACCTAAACTTAACCCCAGTCCCTTACCTAAACCTAATCCTAACCATATGCCCTAAACCTAATTTGAATTAACCCTAACCCTAGACCAGACCTTTAACCCTAAACCTAACCACTAGTATTCAGCTTAACCTTTGACCTCTGACCTAAACCTAACCCCAGTCTCTTATCTGAGCCTAACCCTAACCACAGGCCCTAAACCTAATTTTAAGTCCAATCCTAACTTTAAACCTGACCTTTAACCCTAAACCAACTACAAATACACATCTGGACCTTTGACCCTTGACTCAATTTTGACCTTGACTTCATACTTAACGTTCCATTCTAAAAATGTAACCCATTTCTCCAATTTACACTAAAAATTCTAACCCTATTACACACCCTCTCACATACTAAACAAACAATACACACATTATGAGAAAATAAAGGTTTAAAAATGATTCATATGTTCAACAATTGAAAGTTTAAAATGTAAAATGTTCAAATTCAAGAGTAAAATTTAAAATGGTCATATTTACAATTTCAAAATTTTACTTAGTTCATGTTGTTTTCTGTAAAACTCTAAAAAAGTGTTAAAAAAATAATATAAAAAAATAAAAAACAAAAAAAGAATAAAAACATTTATAAAAAAGCACAAACAGTAGTTTAAGATTAAATATTTTTATTTCATGGTCAAAAAAGTACAATAAAAAGACATAAAAAGTGTTTAAAAGACATAATTTTATTTTCCTTCGCACCTGAAAGGGTTAATTTCAGTTATAAGTTCACCAACACAAAGTCTGACCAACTTTTGGCACAGCCGAGGAAGACCACGCCCCCGAGCTGATAAGAGACCTGACACGGAAGCAGCCTCACTTCGTGTCGAGCAGTGAAGGAGATAAGTCCTATACAAACCTTACAAAGCACATTCTACAAACGTAACCTTGATTTATTGTCATTTTGGTTTTATTTTCTTTTATTTTTGGATCTGAAGAAGGCATTTAATAGCCGAAACGTCATCCACTAATTCTTTTTATTTTCGGTTTTAAAATACGGCAAAACGGCCGATTCATTTTGCGCACGAGGCACCTAAAAATATAATATTATACATAAAAATAGACCTAATTCATATCTGTCCTATATATATAAATAAATAATTAAAACTAGTGATTAAACTAGAATAACAAAGGCGACCCGAATCATTAAAAAACCTTAAAAAAAACCTTTAAAACCTTACGTACACCGAAGCGGCTCACGGGCGCACACACACACACACACACACACACACATACTCACATACTACACCAAGAGGGGACATCAACAATTAAAACTTCTAAATCATAAATACTAATAAGTACTATTAAAAATCTAAAAGATAAAACATTAAATACTATTAAAACATTAAAAAATTAAATATTAAATATTATTAATACCCCTTAAATACCCAATAAATAATTAAAATCCTTAAAAATGGATACTGAATGGACAGTGGTCCAGAGAGGAAGACGTCCCAAGAGAGGACAAAATGATGGGTTGGGTGACTTCCGTTCCTGGAGTATTGGGGATCGGGGGGCGGACCGTGCACGTGTCCCCCGCAGGGTTCTCCCACATGGGGGACACACTTACTCTTACCCTAACCCTAACCCTAACCCTAACCCTAACCCTAACCCTAACCCTAACCCCTAACCCTAACCCTAACCCTAACCCTAACCCTAACCCCTAACCCTAACCCTAACCCTAACCCTAACCCTAACCCTAACCCTAACCCTAACCCTAACCCTAACCCTAACTAGGGGAAACCCTAACTTCCATGTATGCTTTCCGAAAGTCGTAGAGCGACGGGACCAAGACCAAAACGCGTTTCGGGAGCCCCGTATACAGAATAACACGACTTGCCGAATATGGAATTATGGAAGCGATTTTTTTTCTCGGACCCTGAAAAATTTAAAGAGCCCCAACCTGCACCAGTTTGTTCGGCGTATTTTTCCGGACGTAGGGAGCTACTTTTTAGCTATTTTTAAAAATTGCAATTTTAGCCTCCAACCACCAGGTGGCGCAGTAAATAATAGAAGTAATTATGGAATCGAATTATGGAATCAATCCAATTATGGATTTATTTCATTACTTTTTAATAATAGATGTAATTATGGAATCATTCCAATTTTGTATCTATTTAATGCTAGCATGAAAATGCTAGCATGCTAATGCTAGCATGCTAATGCTAGCATGTTAATTCCACATTTACATCTATATTCCAAATTCCACATTCCACATTTACATCTATATTCCACATTCCACATTTGTATCTATATAGTGAATTCCACAATTCCACATTTGTATCTATATAGTGAATTCCACATTCCACATTTGTATCTATATTCCACATTCCACATTTGTATCTATATTCCACATTCCACATTTGTATCTATATAGTGAATTCCACAATTCCACATTTGTATCTATATTCCAAATTCCACATTCCACATTTGTATCTATATTCCACATTCCACATTTGTATCTATATAGTGAATTCCACAATTCCACATTTGTATCTATATTCCAAATTCCACATTCCACATTTGTATCTATATTCCACATTCCACATTTGTATCTATATTCCACAATTCCACATTTGTATCTATATAGTGAATTCCACAATTCCACATTTGTATCTATATTCCAAATTCCACATTCCACATTTGTATCTATATTCCACATTCCACATTTGTATCTATATAGTGAATTCCACAATTCCACATTTGTATCTATATTCCAAATTCCACATTCCACATTTGTATCTATATTCCACATTCCACATTTGTATCTATATTCCACAATTCCACATTTGTATCTATATAGTGAATTCCACAATTCCACATTTGTATCTATATTCCACATTCCACATTTGTATCTATATTCCACAATTCCACATTTGTATCTATATAGTGAATTCCACAATTCCACATTTGTATCTATATTCCAAATTCCACATTCCACATTTGTATCTATATTCCACATTCCACATTTGTATCTATATAGTGAATTCCACAATTCCACATTTGTATCTATATTCCAAATTCCACATTCCACATTTGTATCTATATTCCACATTCCACATTTGTATCTATATTCCACAATTCCACATTTGTATCTATATAGTGAATTCCACAATTCCACATTTGTATCTATATTCCAAATTCCACATTCCACATTTGTATCTATATTCCACAATTCCACATTTGTATCTATATAGTGAATTCCACAATTCCACATTTGTATCTATATTCCAAATTCCACATTCCACATTTGTATCTTTATTCCACATTCCACATTTGTATCTATATAGTGAATTCCACAATTCCACATTTGTATCTATATTCCAAATTCCACATTCCACATTTGTATCTATATTCCACAATTCCACATTTGTATCTATATAGTGAATTCCACAATTCCACATTTGTATCTATATTCCAAATTCCACATTCCACATTTGTATCTATATTCCACATTCCACATTTGTATCTATATAGTGAATTCCACAATTCCACATTTGTATCTATATTCCAAATTCCACATTCCACATTTGTATCTATATTCCACATTCCACATTTGTATCTATATTCCACAATTCCACATTTGTATCTATATAGTGAATTCCACAATTCCACATTTGTATCTATATTCCAAATTCCACATTCCACATTTGTATCTATATTCCACATTCCACATTTGTATCTATATAGTGAATTCCACAATTCCACATTTGTATCTATATTCCAAATTCCACATTTGTATCTATATTCCACATTCCACATTTGCATCTATATTCCAAATTCCACATTTTCATCTATATTCCCAATTCCACATTTTCATCTATATTCCAAATTCAACATTCCACATTTGCATCTATATTCCAAATTACACATTCCACATTTTCATCTATATTCCAAATTCCACATTTTCATCTATATTCCAAATTACACATTCCACATTTTCATCTACATTCCAAATTCCACATTCCACATTTGCATCTATATTCCAAATTCCACATTCCACATTTGCATCTATATTCCACATTCCACATTTGCATCTATATTCCAAATTCCACATTTGCATCTATATTCCACATTCCACATTTGCATCTATATTCCAAATTCCACATTCCACATTTGCATCTATATTCCAAATTCCACATTCCACATTTGCATCTATATTCCAAATTCCACATTCCACATTTACATCTATATTCCACATTCCAAATTCCACATTCCACATTTACATCTATATTCCAAATTCCACATTCCACATTTACATCTATATTCCAAATTCCACATTCCACATTTACATCTATATTCCACATTCCACATTTACATCTATATTCCACATTCCACAATTCCACATTTACATCTATATTCCAAATTCCACATTCCACATTTACATCTATATTCCAAATTCCACATTCCACATTTACATCTATATTCCACATTCCACATTAACATCTATATTCCAAATTCCACATTCCACATTTACATCTATATTCCAAATTCCACATTTACATCTATATTCCACATTCCACATTTACATCTATATTCCACATTCCACAATTCCACATTTACATCTATATTCCACATTCCACATTCCACATTTACATCTATATTCCACATTCCAAATTCCACATTCCACATTTACATCTATATTCCAAATTCCACATTTACATCTATATTCCAAATTCCACATTCCACATTTACATCTATATTCAAAATTCCACATTCCACATTTACATCTATATTCCACATTCCACATTTGCATCTATATTCCAAATTCCACATTCCACATTCCACATTTACATCTATATTCCACATTCCACATTTGCATCTATATTCCAAATTCCACATTCCACATTTGCATCTATATTCCAAATTCCACATTCCACATTTACATCTATATTCCACATTCCACATTTACATCTATATTCCACATTCCACATTTGCATCTATATTCCAAATTCCACATTCCACATTCCACATTTACATCTATATTCCACATTCCAAATTCCACATTCCACATTTACATCTATATTCCAAATTCCACATTTACATCTATATTCCAAATTCCACATTCCACATTTACATCTATATTCCAAATTCCACATTCCACATTTACATCTATATTCCACATTCCACATTTGCATCTATATTCCAAATTCCACATTCCACATTCCACATTTACATCTATATTCCAAATTCCACATTTGCATCTATATTCCAAATTCCACATTTTCATCTATATTCCCAATTCCACATTTTCATCTATATTCCAAATTCCACATTCCACATTTGCATCTATATTCCAAATTCCACATTCCACATTTGCATCTATATTCCAAATTCCACATTTTCATCTATATTCCCAATTCCACATTCCACATTCCACATTTTCATCTATATTCCAAATTCCACACCCACATTTTCATCTATATTCCCAATTCCACATTCCACATTTTCATCTATATTCCAAATTCCACATTTTCATCTATATTCCAAATTCCACATTCCACATTTACATCTATATTCCAAATTCCACATTTGCATCTATATTCAAAATTCCACATTCCACATTCCACATTTGCATCTATATTCCAAATTCCACATTTTCATCTATATTCCCAATTCCACATTTTCATCTATATTCCAAATTCCACATTCCACATTTACATCTATATTCCAAATTCCACATTTGCATCTATATTCCAAATTCCACATTCCACATTTGCATCTATATTCCAAATTCCACATTTTCATCTATATTCCCAATTCCACATTTTCATCTATATTCCAAATTCAACATTCCACATTTGCATCTATATTCCAAATTACACATTCCACATTTTCATCTATATTCCAAATTACACATTTTCATCTATATTCCAAATTACACATTCCACATTTTCATCTACATTCCAAATTCCACATTCCACATTTGCATCTATATTCCAAATTCCACATTCCACATTTGCATCTATATTCCAAATTCCACATTCCACATTTGCATCTATATTCCACATTCCACATTTGCATCTATATTCCACATTCCACATTTGCATCTATATTCCAAATTCCACATTTGCATCTATATTCCACATTCCACATTTGCATCTATATTCCAAATTCCACATTCCACATTTGCATCTATATTCCAAATTCCACATTCCACATTTGCATCTATATTCCACATTCCACATTTGCATCTATATTCCAAATTCCACATTTGCATCTATATTCCACATTCCACATTTACATCTATATTCCACATTCCACATTAACATCTATATTCCAAATTCCACATTCCACATTTACATCTATATTCCAAATTCCACATTTACATCTATATTCCACATTCCACATTTACATCTATATTCCACATTCCACAATTCCACATTTACATCTATATTCCACATTCCACATTCCACATTTACATCTATATTCCACATTCCAAATTCCACATTCCACATTTACATCTATATTCCAAATTCCACATTTACATCTATATTCCAAATTCCACATTCCACATTTACATCTATATTCCAAATTCCACATTCCACATTTACATCTATATTCCACATTCCACATTTGCATCTATATTCCAAATTCCACATTCCACATTCCACATTTACATCTATATTCCACATTCCACATTTGCATCTATATTCCAAATTCCACATTCCACATTTGCATCTATATTCCAAATTCCACATTCCACATTTACATCTATATTCCACATTCCACATTTACATCTATATTCCACATTCCACATTTGCATCTATATTCCAAATTCCACATTCCACATTCCACATTTACATCTATATTCCACATTCCAAATTCCACATTCCACATTTACATCTATATTCCAAATTCCACATTTTCATCTATATTCCCAATTCCACATTTTCATCTATATTCCAAATTCCACATTCCACATTTGCATCTATATTCCAAATTCCACATTCCACATTTACATCTATATTCCACATTCCACATTTGCATCTATATTCCAAATTCCACATTCCACATTCCACATTTACATCTATATTCCAAATTCCACATTTGCATCTATATTCCAAATTCCACATTTTCATCTATATTCCCAATTCCACATTTTCATCTATATTCCAAATTCCACATTCCACATTTGCATCTATATTCCAAATTCCACATTCCACATTTGCATCTATATTCCAAATTCCACATTTTCATCTATATTCCCAATTCCACATTCCACATTCCACATTTTCATCTATATTCCAAATTCCACACCCACATTTTCATCTATATTCCCAATTCCACATTCCACATTTTCATCTATATTCCAAATTCCACATTTTCATCTATATTCCAAATTCCACATTCCACATTTACATCTATATTCCAAATTCCACATTTGCATCTATATTCAAAATTCCACATTCCACATTCCACATTTGCATCTATATTCCAAATTCCACATTTTCATCTATATTCCCAATTCCACATTTTCATCTATATTCCAAATTCCACATTCCACATTTACATCTATATTCCAAATTCCACATTTGCATCTATATTCCAAATTCCACATTCCACATTTGCATCTATATTCCAAATTCCACATTTTCATCTATATTCCCAATTCCACATTTTCATCTATATTCCAAATTCAACATTCCACATTTGCATCTATATTCCAAATTACACATTCCACATTTTCATCTATATTCCAAATTACACATTTTCATCTATATTCCAAATTACACATTCCACATTTTCATCTACATTCCAAATTCCACATTCCACATTTGCATCTATATTCCAAATTCCACATTCCACATTTGCATCTATATTCCAAATTCCACATTCCACATTTGCATCTATATTCCACATTCCACATTTGCATCTATATTCCACATTCCACATTTGCATCTATATTCCAAATTCCACATTTGCATCTATATTCCACATTCCACATTTGCATCTATATTCCAAATTCCACATTCCACATTTGCATCTATATTCCAAATTCCACATTCCACATTTGCATCTATATTCCACATTCCACATTTGCATCTATATTCCAAATTCCACATTTGCATCTATATTCCACATTCCACATTTACATCTATATTCCACATTCCACATTAACATCTATATTCCAAATTCCACATTCCACATTTACATCTATATTCCAAATTCCACATTTACATCTATATTCCACATTCCACATTTACATCTATATTCCACATTCCACAATTCCACATTTACATCTATATTCCACATTCCACATTCCACATTTACATCTATATTCCACATTCCAAATTCCACATTCCACATTTACATCTATATTCCAAATTCCACATTTACATCTATATTCCAAATTCCACATTCCACATTTACATCTATATTCCAAATTCCACATTCCACATTTACATCTATATTCCACATTCCACATTTGCATCTATATTCCAAATTCCACATTCCACATTCCACATTTACATCTATATTCCACATTCCACATTTGCATCTATATTCCAAATTCCACATTCCACATTTGCATCTATATTCCAAATTCCACATTCCACATTTACATCTATATTCCACATTCCACATTTACATCTATATTCCACATTCCACATTTGCATCTATATTCCAAATTCCACATTCCACATTCCACATTTACATCTATATTCCACATTCCAAATTCCACATTCCACATTTACATCTATATTCCAAATTCCACATTTTCATCTATATTCCCAATTCCACATTTTCATCTATATTCCAAATTCCACATTCCACATTTGCATCTATATTCCAAATTCCACATTCCACATTTACATCTATATTCCACATTCCACATTTGCATCTATATTCCAAATTCCACATTCCACATTCCACATTTACATCTATATTCCAAATTCCACATTTGCATCTATATTCCAAATTCCACATTTTCATCTATATTCCCAATTCCACATTTTCATCTATATTCCAAATTCCACATTCCACATTTGCATCTATATTCCAAATTCCACATTCCACATTTGCATCTATATTCCAAATTCCACATTTTCATCTATATTCCCAATTCCACATTCCACATTCCACATTTTCATCTATATTCCAAATTCCACACCCACATTTTCATCTATATTCCCAATTCCACATTCCACATTTTCATCTATATTCCAAATTCCACATTTTCATCTATATTCCAAATTCCACATTCCACATTTACATCTATATTCCAAATTCCACATTTGCATCTATATTCAAAATTCCACATTCCACATTCCACATTTGCATCTATATTCCAAATTCCACATTTTCATCTATATTCCCAATTCCACATTTTCATCTATATTCCAAATTCCACATTCCACATTTGCATCTATATTCCAAATTCCACATTCCACATTTACATCTATATTCCACATTCCACATTTGCATCTATATTCCAAATTCCACATTCCACATTCCACATTTACATCTATATTCCAAATTCCACATTTGCATCTATATTCCAAATTCCACATTTTCATCTATATTCCCAATTCCACATTTTCATCTATATTCCAAATTCCACATTCCACATTTGCATCTATATTCCAAATTCCACATTCCACATTTGCATCTATATTCCAAATTCCACATTTTCATCTATATTCCCAATTCCACATTCCACATTCCACATTTTCATCTATATTCCAAATTCCACACCCACATTTTCATCTATATTCCCAATTCCACATTCCACATTTTCATCTATATTCCAAATTCCACATTTTCATCTATATTCCAAATTCCACATTCCACATTTACATCTATATTCCAAATTCCACATTTGCATCTATATTCAAAATTCCACATTCCACATTCCACATTTGCATCTATATTCCAAATTCCACATTTTCATCTATATTCCCAATTCCACATTTTCATCTATATTCCAAATTCCACATTCCACATTTACATCTATATTCCAAATTCCACATTTGCATCTATATTCCAAATTCCACATTCCACATTTGCATCTATATTCCAAATTCCACATTTTCATCTATATTCCCAATTCCACATTTTCATCTATATTCCAAATTCAACATTCCACATTTGCATCTATATTCCAAATTACACATTCCACATTTTCATCTATATTCCAAATTACACATTTTCATCTATATTCCAAATTACACATTCCACATTTTCATCTACATTCCAAATTCCACATTCCACATTTGCATCTATATTCCAAATTCCACATTCCACATTTGCATCTATATTCCAAATTCCACATTCCACATTTTCATCTACATTCCAAATTCCACATTCCACATTTGCATCTATATTCCAAATTCCACATTCCACATTTGCATCTATATTCCAAATTCCACATTCCACATTTGCATCTATATTCCACATTCCACATTTGCATCTATATTCCACATTCCACATTTGCATCTATATTCCAAATTCCACATTTGCATCTATATTCCAAATTCCACATTCCACATTTGCATCTATATTCCAAATTCCACATTCCACATTTGCATCTATATTCCACATTCCACATTTGCATCTATATTCCAAATTCCACATTTGCATCTATATTCCACATTCCACATTTACATCTATATTCCAAATTCCACATTCCACATTTACATCTATATTCCACATTCCAAATTCCACATTCCACATTTACATCTATATTCCAAATTCCACATTCCACATTTACATCTATATTCCAAATTCCACATTCCACATTTACATCTATATTCCACATTCCACAATTCCACATTTACATCTATATTCCAAATTCCACATTCCACATTTACATCTATATTCCAAATTCCACATTCCACATTTACATCTATATTCCAAATTCCACATTTACATCTATATTCCACATTCCACATTTACATCTATATTCCACATTCCACAATTCCACATTTACATCTATATTCCACATTCCACATTTACATCTATATTCCACATTCCACATTTACATCTATATTCCACATTCCAAATTCCACATTCCACATTTACATCTATATTCCAAATTCCACATTTACATCTATATTCCAAATTCCACATTCCACATTTACATCTATATTCCACATTCCACATTTGCATCTATATTCCAAATTCCACATTCCACATTCCACATTTACATCTATATTCCACATTCCACATTTGCATCTATATTCCAAATTCCACATTCCACATTTGCATCTATATTCCAAATTCCACATTTTCATCTATATTCCCAATTCCACATTTTCATCTATATTCCAAATTCCACATTCCACATTTGCATCTATATTCCAAATTCCACATTCCACATTTGCATCTATATTCCAAATTCCACATTTTCATCTATATTCCCAATTCCACATTCCACATTCCACATTTTCATCTATATTCCAAATTCCACACCCACATTTTCATCTATATTCCCAATTCCACATTCCACATTTTCATCTATATTCCAAATTCCACATTTTCATCTATATTCCAAATTCCACATTCCACATTTACATCTATATTCCAAATTCCACATTTGCATCTATATTCAAAATTCCACATTCCACATTCCACATTTGCATCTATATTCCAAATTCCACATTTTCATCTATATTCCCAATTCCACATTTTCATCTATATTCCAAATTCCACATTCCACATTTACATCTATATTCCAAATTCCACATTTGCATCTATATTCCAAATTCCACATTCCACATTTGCATCTATATTCCAAATTCCACATTTTCATCTATATTCCCAATTCCACATTTTCATCTATATTCCAAATTCAACATTCCACATTTGCATCTATATTCCAAATTACACATTCCACATTTTCATCTATATTCCAAATTACACATTTTCATCTATATTCCAAATTACACATTCCACATTTTCATCTACATTCCAAATTCCACATTCCACATTTGCATCTATATTCCAAATTCCACATTCCACATTTGCATCTATATTCCAAATTCCACATTCCACATTTGCATCTATATTCCACATTCCACATTTGCATCTATATTCCACATTCCACATTTGCATCTATATTCCAAATTCCACATTTGCATCTATATTCCACATTCCACATTTGCATCTATATTCCAAATTCCACATTCCACATTTGCATCTATATTCCAAATTCCACATTCCACATTTGCATCTATATTCCACATTCCACATTTGCATCTATATTCCAAATTCCACATTTGCATCTATATTCCACATTCCACATTTACATCTATATTCCAAATTCCACATTCCACATTTACATCTATATTCCACATTCCAAATTCCACATTCCACATTTACATCTATATTCCAAATTCCACATTCCACATTTACATCTATATTCCAAATTCCACATTCCACATTTACATCTATATTCCACATTCCACAATTCCACATTTACATCTATATTCCAAATTCCACATTCCACATTTACATCTATATTCCAAATTCCACATTCCACATTTACATCTATATTCCAAATTCCACATTTACATCTATATTCCACATTCCACATTTACATCTATATTCCACATTCCACAATTCCACATTTACATCTATATTCCACATTCCACATTTACATCTATATTCCACATTCCACATTTACATCTATATTCCACATTCCAAATTCCACATTCCACATTTACATCTATATTCCAAATTCCACATTTACATCTATATTCCAAATTCCACATTCCACATTTACATCTATATTCCACATTCCACATTTGCATCTATATTCCAAATTCCACATTCCACATTCCACATTTACATCTATATTCCAAATTCCACATTTGCATCTATATTCCAAATTCCACATTCCACATTTGCATCTATATTCCAAATTCCACATTTTCATCTATATTCCCAATTCCACATTTTCATCTATATTCCAAATTCAACATTCCACATTTGCATCTATATTCCAAATTACACATTCCACATTTTCATCTATATTCCAAATTACACATTTTCATCTATATTCCAAATTACACATTCCACATTTTCATCTACATTCCAAATTCCACATTCCACATTTGCATCTATATTCCAAATTCCACATTCCACATTTGCATCTATATTCCAAATTCCACATTCCACATTTGCATCTATATTCCACATTCCACATTTGCATCTATATTCCAAATTCCACATTCCACATTTTCATCTATATTCCCAATTCCACATTTTCATCTATATTCCAAATTCAACATTCCACATTTTCATCTATATTCCCAATTCCACATTCCACATTTTCATCTATATTCCAAATTACACATTTTCATCTATATTCCAAATTACACATTCCACATTTTCATCTACATTCCAAATTCCACATTCCACATTAACATCTATATTCCACATTCCACATTTGCATCTATATTCCAAATTCCACATTCCACATTTGCATCTATATTCCACATTCCACATTTTCATCTATATTCTAAATTCCACACCCACATTCCACATTTTCATCTATATTCCCAATTCCACATTCCACATTTTCATCTATATTCCACATTCCACATTTTCATCTATATTCCAAATTCCACATTTACATCTATATTCCAAATTCCACATTTGCATCTATATTCCCAATTCCACATTTTCATCTATATTCCAAATTCCACATTCCACATTTTCATCTATATTCCCAATTCCACATTTTCATCTATATTCCAAATTACACATTCCACATTTTCATCTACATTCCAAATTCCACATTCCACATTTGCATCTTTATTCCAAATTCCACATTTTCATCTAGATTCCCAATTCCACATTTTCATCTATATTCCCAATTCCACATTTTCATCTATATTCCAAATTCCACATTCCACATTTTCATCTATATTTCAAATTCCACATTCCACATTTTCATCTATATTCCTTGGTAACCGTTGCCATGGTTACAGTTGCTATGGTAACCGTTGCTATGGTAACCATTGCTATGTCAACCATTGCCATGGTTATGGTTTCTAGGGTAACCATTGCCATGGTTACGGTTGCTATGGTAACGTTACCATGGTTACGGTTGCTATGGAAACGGTTGCCAAGGTAACCATTGCAATGGTAACTGTTGCTATGGCAACTGTTGCCATGGTTACGGTTGCTATGGAAACGTTGCCATGTTTACGGTTGCTATGTTTACGGTTGCTATGGAAATGTTTGCTACAGCAACCGTTGCCATGGTTATGGTTGCTATGGAAACGGTTGCCATGGAAACGGTTGCTATTATTTTGCGCTAAAAATAACTTAGGGAGGTTACCTGTTTAAATATAAATATTATTAGAATTAAACCGAAAATAACATAAAATTGGCAACGGTTCAGGCCTCTTAACTCTTCATCAGACCAAAATAAAAGAAAATAAACCGAAATTATTAATAAAGCAAAGTGTCCAACTGTAAAACTGTCGGGAAATTACTGTTTTGAAGAGGGAGATAATAATGCTTGTTTTTGGTCTGTTTTTTCGTTTCTGTTGACTTTGAATTTCTTTTTGTAAAGTGAAATTAAAAATTAAAGCTAAATGCGGCATAATTCAATCGTTGTCATTGTGCTTCAAAACAAAAGTCAAATAAACCAGTGTTTTTTTGTTTTTTAATTCTCATTCATAAACAGAAAATCCAAATACCAAAATAAAAAACATTAACACATTAAAACATTAAAAACCAATACAGTTAATGAACAAAAATACATTTAAATACTTGCATTCGAGTACTAACATTAGAAACGGTCATTATTAACAGTAAAGCAAACTAATGTTAACACGGGTTATTCGTAATTTACACTGGTGGTACGAGTTTCGATGGTTCGTGAAGGCACCTCTTGTGTACGTCATCATCATGCGACTTAAAATAGGTGAAAGGTGGTGGAAAGCGACTAGAAACCAAGGGATGTTAAACACAAGAGCAATGATCAACGTCCACAGAATAGTGTCCTGCTCTAAGAAGTCTCTGGAGTTCGGTCAGCGGCTACTCGTCTGTCACCGGAACCGGACGGAAAGTGTTCGGTCCATTCGAACCCACACCAGGAGTCTGGCTTATGCGAAGAACCTGTTCCTGGGTCAGGTTAACAAGGTAAGATCCAAACACTAACCTTTAACCCCTGACCTTAAACCTAAACTCTTCTATAGATGTGAAGTGAGACACACCTCAGTGGAATGATTTATTTTAAGTTTAAAAAAAAAAGAACGATGTATGGGTCCGAAGAAAGTGTCACCTTTACAATATCTTCTTTGGTTCACCGAGGTTCTGGGTCAGGCGGGTGACAATCAGTTCCGAGGTCGATGATATTTTGCTAACGTACGTGCTAATCAATGACACAAAACGGCAGGACAGTCCAGCGGGTTTTAATAACATCTCCCTCGACCCAGACAGACACACACACACACAGACAGACACACACACACACACACACAGACACACACACAGACACACACACACAGAGACACACGCACAGACACACACACACACACAGACGGACACACAGACACACAGACAGACACACACAGACAGACACACATACACACACACAGACGGACACACACACAGACACACACAGACGGACACACACACACACACAGACACACACACACAGACACACACACACAGACACACACAGACAGACAGACACACAGACACACACACAGACACACACACACAGACAGACACAGACAGACAGACAGACACAGACAGACACACAGACAGACAGACGCACATACACACACATAGACAGACAGACGCACATACACACACACAGACAGACTGACGCACATACACACACACAGACAGACACACACACAGACGGACAAGGCTCCTGGCTAACAGCCACACACCCTCGTCTTTTCTGTGTCGTACCTTAAACAGGTGGAATCAACATGTGGAACGAAACATGAATAATATATATAATAACTAGTATATAGTAAATAAAATATAATTTGAATAATAATGCAAATGAATAACAGAAATGTAATATTACAGTCTTCCTCTGCCACAGATGAAATGTCCACATTTCAATAAGACCCCCAGGGCATGCAAAAGGCCAAGAAACAACAGCAATAAAACCTTTAACCCTTGCACCAAATATTCAATGATTTGCAAACAACTGCACTTTTTTTTGACACTTTTAGTTTTGTAGACTATCAATAAACAAGAAAAATATATGATACCTGTGCCAGCATTAATCAATGAGCACAAAGGGGTATAAAAAATAAAGTGTGATAACACATCATGTAACAAAGTCTCTGAACTTATATGGGCGACAAATCCTTTGTGCTGAATGGGAAGTAACAGGGTGGTCATCTGGGGAAGCAGGTGGTGACACACTGTGATGGGAAGGGGGAGGAGAGGGTGGTGCACTCTGAGGAGCTGTCACAACCCCAGGTGCTGAAGTGGGTTGCCCAGTCCTTGTTGGCACATGTGGAGGAGTAGGTGGGCGAAACGGCAAAACTCCTGACCTGTCAAGGTCGAGTTTGGGCCAGTTGGATGAAAAAATAATTTTAACACATCACTTGCACTATCTAATCGTATTGTTGCATTCATTATCTAGTCAGCCACATTCAGCGCAACCCAACATCGCAGCAGGTGAGATGGGTTAGGCTATACCAGCGATCCCCATTAGGCGGCCCGCGGGCTACATCTGGCCCACGAGAGGATACAGACTGGTATGGCAAAGCCAAAGTGTTCACATAGCCACGCGTTGTCTTTATTATATCACACGTTACAGAACGCGTTCTAGCATGCGTTCATAACGCGTGCTATATGGTAATGATCTCCTCCCACTGGTTTTCTCCACCAATTAATTTGTAGTGCTTCCAGCCAATCACTGGCCAAAACAACTAGTCCAGAATAACTGAGCACTGATCTGACCTTCACAAACCAAGTGCATTCACTCAATGTTTAATTTTTTGCTAAATATTTTGACTTATCCTTCATCAATCTACTTTATTTAACCTGTTCAACTTTAGTGTGTCTATTCTTACAGGTTTGTTTATTGTATTTTAATTCTTATTTTGTTGTGCTAATCTAACACATGTTCTGGCTGTAGGTTGCATGTTTTGCCACTAGATGGCGAAGTAAGACGATAGATGATAGTAATGTAGTTTAATCTTCAATGTAAGTGAAAGGTGTGAAACAATAGAAGATGAAATATGTCAGAATCATAATTCTTTGTCACGTGTGGATGAGCATCTACAGTGAAATGGATGTGACACTAACCCTGACTGTACAAAGATGCATAAAGCAAAATATAACAAAACAAATATACAACTATACAACTGTACAAATATAATAATATACAAGATAAGAAAGACTAGAATGAGAATAAGTAAAGTATAAAGCAAAGTATAAATAATAATATAGAGAAAGATATGAATACAAATATACCTGGAGGTAATATAAATATGTACATAGTTATACATATTACTATGTACATGGTTAAACATCAAGTGTCAATTTCAAGAGTACAACAGAGAGCAAGGGAGACCACAGGTGTCAATGGTCCTGTCAATCACACCTATGACATGTTAAATTAAAAACTTGAAATCCTGAATGTATGTCTGTGAATTATACTTGTCCTGAGAAAAACTATAAGCGTATGTGTGCAAATATTATTGTAAATAGATCTCTATCCCATGTATGTTTCTCTTGTTTCACCTTCTTGATGACAAATATAACCATAATAATAATAAGGTTAATCAACAACATATTTTACATAATAGTAATGATGGACATGTCTACAGCACTGCTTCACAAAACTATCACGTCAGCAAACAGGGTCACATGATACAGACAAAATGATGTCATTGAACCATGTGCTACCGTGTATGTCTTTTCTTATATATTTTTTCCATCATTTCATCCTTCACCAAGTGTTTCATCTCAGCCAATGCAACCTCGATTGACATATAATCAAAATATGACAAATCAATTCACATTTTGCTTTATTTATTAATAAAGTATGAAACGACATCACTTTATTTTATCCCTTTTGCATGAAACCTGAAAATACAATAAACAAACCCTTAAGAATAGACACTAAAGTTGAACAAGTTAAATAAAGTAGATTGATGAAGGATAAGTTCAAATATTTAGCAAAAATTAAACATTGAGTGAATGCACTTGGTTTGTGAAGGTCAGATCAGTGCTCAGTTATTCTGGACTAGTTGTTTTGGCCAGTGATTGGCTGGAAGCACGACAAATTAATTGGTGGAGAAAACCAGTGGGAGGAGTTCATTACCATATAGCACGCGTTATGAACGCATGCTAGAACGCGTTCTGTAACGTGTGATATAATAAAGACAACGCGTGGCTATGTGAACACTTTGGTTTGCCATAGACTGGCCCACACCAACGTATGAGCAAAACTATTCTCTTTCTAAAATATAACGTTGCGACATTAGCGCTGTCATCTCTGTCCCGCGTGTGTTTTACTCAGTCATTTCTCTATGTCGTGGGCATCTGGAGTCCTGCACGGGTTCAGGTACCCGTGGTTGACCCGTAGGTGAACCGCAGATTTTCACGAAACGGGTGAAAAATGTTGTGCTCTGTCTGATACGGGTTCGGTTCGGACGTGGGTGATCGTGGGTCTAATTTGCGGTTCATAGACTAAAAACCGTTCTTTAGTTTGGACTTGTATAGCTGCCTCCTGTGTGCGTGTGTGAGCTCACGGATAAAACTATTTTTTGAGTTTATTATTTGTCTGCTCCTGTTTAACAACATTTTTATTTGGCTCTGCCTTGGCTATGTCACTGTTCAGTATATTCGTGGCAATAAATGTTTATTTTTAAGTTTGGCGATCTGACATTTTCTTCCGGGTTCGGGTCGGATATCGGGTTCATTTATAGCGGGTCGGTTCGGGTGCGCACACACACACCTGCTGCAGAACCGGACCTCTGTTATATCCTCATAATTCACAGGCTTCATAAAACACATGATCAAACCACTTCAGCAGTGGTCCTAACCCCCGGGCCGGTCCATGGACCACTCGTACCCTGCCACCGGTCGCCTAATAATTACTTAATTCATTCATTATTTCTCTTGTATTTATGAATCTTTTATTTTGAAAAATGACCAGATTCTGTCGGTTCCATGTGTCAGTTGAATGTCATAAATATAAGCCACATGTTAGTAAAGTCAGTAAAAACACATGTGTTCCAACTGTAGAGAAAAGGAAAGTTTGAACAGACAATACCAGGAGTTGGACTGAAATATGGATTAATGCTGACAGGTGATTCCCACAGACCACACCCACTTTGACCCACATAAACAATCTACGGAACCGCCCCTGGTCTGTGGTAAAATTGTCAAACGTGGACCGGTCCACAGTGATAAAAATGTTGTGGACCATTGACTACAGGACACACACATTCATTCATTGTTTTGGGTTTTTCTTCAGTTTGTGTTTATGTATGGAGGATAATTGGTGCCATTGTTTATATGAGTTAATATGATTTAACTTTAATGTTTGTTCCATGTAAATATTGTAGATTGTTAATTAAATAATGTGGTTATAATAATAATAATAATAATTGTTATGTCCATGGGTGGAGCTTAGGGATATATATATATATATATATATATATATATATATATATATATATATATATATATATATATATATATATATATATATATATATATATATATATATATATATATATATATATTAAGTATGTCCAACTGGCTGCTGTTACAGCTGTATTACTGTTGATTTGTTCCAGTAGACTCTAGTAAAGTATATCTGTAGACTGTAATAACCAAATATTTATTTTGAGAAAGTGGTTGGTTCTCAACTTTTGTTTCCAGGGTGTAATTTGTCTTTGTGTGACCCTCACCAATAGTATTACTGAACCCCAGGCATAACTAATAATGTTATAATTCACTATAAGTGTAGATTCTACATTATCAGTATTGTCACTGGAGTGGGGCTGTTGTGCCCCCCCCCCCCCCATGCAGTGTGCCCCACAGGTGCTGTGGCCCTCAGCTTGGTGCCCAGGTCAGAATTTGGCCCTTGATGGAATGTAATTGGGGAACCCTGGGCTATACCATCTGATTGCCTCACTGTGTCAGGAAGTGTTGGAGGCCTTCATGTTGATGTCCACAGAAGGACATTCTTATGTCTATTGACAATGACATTGTTATCAATAAAGTTGCAGAAACCAGTGCTTTGCTTAGTAGGATTTTGATGTTGTAAGTTGCCTATTAAATATGTGTGTAGTGAAGCTACTTAAGAGTTAAGTGTAAAACTTAATATTTTGGGAAGGCAAATGCAGTTTTGATTTCAAATTTTTGATTTTGATTTTCAAATTACTGCTACTGTAGAAAGATAATATGTTTTCATCTTTATCAGATTTTCCACCTTTAAAATCTTTATCTGATTTTAGTGTAAAACTTAATAGAAGGTTTTTCTGTTGGGAAGGCAAATGCAATTTTGATTTCAAATTACTGCTACTGTACAAGGGTAAATACTTTTTCATCTTCATCAGATTTTCTACCTTTAAAATCTTTCTCTCATTTTACTTGAATTAAAAATAGTAAAGTGAAGTATTTTCTGTTAACATATACCTGAATTTATACCCAATAAAAAGGCATTATAAGAGCTCGCTGCGGTTCATTTATTTAAATTCCTCGTCCATAGCAAAGTGGGCCGGCTTTGGGTATAAAACTCCCGGGCTGAAAAAGGGGCCCACTCCAGCCCTGATCCAGACCAAACTATCCAGAAGCATCTCCGTATTAAATAAAGCAAAACAGGTTCTAAATCACAAACCACTCTGTATCCTCTACTGTTCCTTTATTTTACCATACTTCAGTAACTGTGTAGAGATTTGGGGCAATAATTACACCAGTTCAATAGCTTCACTATTCTGCAAAAAAGGGCAATATGGGTCATTAATAATGTGGGTTATCTGGATCACACTCACACACCAAACTTACTCAAAATTACTCAGATTTACAGATATTGTAAAATTCCAAACCACTAATTATGTACAAATTAAAAAATAACTCTACTGAACAGGTTTTGTATATTTTGTGGTAAACAAAAGGAGGGTTGTTGTTGTTGTTGTTATTATTATTAATAATTTAAGAGGGAAACGCAACTTCATAGCCATTCAAATCTGTACAAACAGGAAAAGATTTGATTTTACATTTCATTTTGTGGGGCGAGACTGTGGAACAGTATGGGTGAGGAACTAAAAAAACAGTGTCCAAACATAATGCGATTTAAAACTAAATATAAATATTATGCTTTCATGGGATACAGGGATGAAATGTGGAGTAAAAGACACAAGGTGTAAGGATGTGTTCATTTCATAGTAATTTTTCTAATTATTTATGTGCATCAGCTTGTCCTTTTCTGACCAGTATGTTCATTTATATTATTTCAATGTATATGTGTATTATTAATATTAAAGTGTTTTGTAGTAGCAGTACTAGTAGCAACTTGGGTAACAGAATATTTAAAAACTAGTACAGGAAAAGGGGTGGGATTACATAAGTTTTGACTCCTCACTCCTTTTTGAACATGTTGCATTTATTTGCAGTTTTTTTTTTGTCTCGTTTTGTATTTGCTTTTTTTGTTCAAAATAAACTTCTGTCTATAGCTTTATTTTACTGTAAACATTTATTTAGTTTAAAATAATTGTAACTTTTGGTTCATGCTTATCCGTAGGTGTGTGTGAGTAAAAGTACTGAGGTAAAAGTACTGTGGTTCTGTACTAACCCTGTAGTGCAGTACTAGTACACACTACAGATTCAGACCACTTCATTCATCCCCTAAGGGCCATTACAAACAGGTCACACTTAATGAATTTAGTGAGTATGGACAGAACATTTTGGGAAAATGAGGGGGGGGGTCAGGTGTATATTTTTACAGTGTACCCTAACCTGAACTCTAACCCTCTGCTTCTACAGGAGGAGGTATTTCCTTTTCCTGAAGTTGGAAATGAAGAAGCTGAAGAAATCCAGCAACTTGTGGCGCCAGTGGAGAAGTTTTTCACTGAGGAAGGTGAGTGAAGATGATGATGATGATGATGATGAGACCGAAAAATTCAAATCAACTCCCTGGAGTCACTGAAAATTATATCAATATTAACTTTATTAAAGGAGTCATTCTATGGTTATTTATTAATAATAACTTTATTAAAGGACTCATTCTATACTTATTTATTAATATTAACTTTATTAAAGGACTCATTCTATGCTTATTTATTATTAACTTTATTAAAGGACTCATTCTATGCTTATTTATTAATATTAACTTTATTAAAGGACTCATTCTATGCTTATTTATTAATATTAACTTTATTAAAGGACTCATTCTATGCTTATTTATTAATATTAACTTTATTAAAGGACTCATTCTATGCTTATTTATTAATATTAACTTTATTAAAGGACTCATTCTATGCTTATTTATTAATATTAACTTTATTAAAGGACTCATTCTATGCTTATTTATTAATATTAACTTTATTAAAGGACTCATTCTATGCTTATTTATTAATATTAACTTTATTAAAGGACTCATTCTACGCTTATTTATTAATAACTTTATTAAAGGACTCATTCTACGCTTATTTATTAATATTAACTTTATTAAAGGACTTATTCTATGCTTATTAATATTAACTTTATTAAAGACTTGTGTAAAGTTAGCACCCCTTATATTGAAAATAGGAATAAAAGCACTTTCATTCGTTTGTGCACATTTGTGAAGACAAAATGGGCGTTTGTGCACAAACTATCTTTAAGATATTTAACTTTTAAGAGGTTGGTGACCTTAGGACACTCAGCAGCCCATTAATATCTAAATGACCTGAAAATGTTTGGAATCCTTTGTGCTTCGTTTGTGCAGACAAAATTAACATTTGTGCACAAACTGTTTTTATTTTATTTAACTTAAAAAAATGTGAAAGTAGGTGATGTAGCACCAGCACAATGAAATAAGTGTTTTATGTTAAACAGTAAATGTACAAAACATGATGGACTTGTGTGGGAACATTCTGAAATGTATGGGTGGGAGAGGCTTTGGCCAATAAGATTTAGTTTAAAAAAAAATAAATAAATAAAAATGTTCCTGCACCAGCCACACATACATCCATTTAGCCAAGGTTGTCTATACTAGAGCTCCACACATTATAGCTGGGGTCCCCAAACTATTTCCTGTAAGGGCCACATAACTTTTCCTTCTCTGATCAGATCAGTTTGTAACAGAAAAAGTGTGATGATTGCAGGAGTGCCTAAATGTAAAAATGTATTGTTTTCCAAAAAGCCACAATCAAATAACCCTCTCTGCATTCTTCACAGAACAAAAATCCATTGAACATAAACTTCTTGGTCTTAACAGGTCCAAGTTCAGTTTCGTTGTCAGAGCAGAATCTCTGACTCATGAGAGTCTGTCAAAGTTCTTGTGTTAAACTAGTCACTAATAGTTAATAATGAAAATAGTTCAAAACTAAGGAACATTTTATTGCAAAAGTCCAAATTTATTATCAAATACAAATACACATATATGAAAAAAAATCAAAATGCTCTCTGGTATTGTTCAGGGGGCTGGACCAAATGTGGAGGTGGGTCACATCTAACAAACTTAAATTCTTGGATGAGATGTCTTTCATGCTATGAAATGGATAAAATGATCATGAAATCATAAAACACCATGACTCCTTTGTCCACAGAACACACACATCAGCTAGCATTGTGTCTACGAAATGAAGAAAACATATTATTTCAATGACAAAATCCACTGAATAGATATTCTCTAGAAAACTCGGTCATTTTGTGAGCCCCCAGCTGGGTCCTGCTTTAGGAATAAATTGAGGTGAGACAATCGGCAGGTCTGGAACATGACGGTCTCAGATTCTTGCAGTTTATTTACATCACATGTAAAATACCCAATTGATCAGCGCTGATCACCAGCCTAAAGTCTAATGTCCATTTGTTTACACTCCATTTGGTAATATCTTGTCTAGCGTCCATTTCCCCACCCACAGGTGAGGCTCGAGCTACTCCAGTTCGTGGTCAGTTCCAATTGGTTCCTTAACGAACTATGTGTGCCCTGGTTTGTGTCGGCCCCTTATTTCTGCTGTTTACATATTTTAACACAAACAATCATGGTCTATCATGGTCTGGCTCCTGGACTGCGTCCCCGCCTCATGGTTAAAGGTTAGTGTGTTCCCAAACAATTGTTTCCTGGTATTGGTTTCTGTCCTTGTTATCACTTCAGGCCATAGCCTGGCTCCTGGCTCGGCTGGACTGACCATCCAAAATGTCGTACAACTACTACAGTAATTTACAGAATGACTTTTGTCCACAAAAGGAAAATGGTGCATTTTGTCACACTGATAATGTTTTGACAATCAGGTTATCACCCTAACACATGTGAGCCCATGAAATCACAGCCTGCTACCCCCGCGTTCCGAGAAGGATGATGCTACTCCCTCACTCCTAACCACCACGGAGCCGCTCATCTGCCAATCAAGGATTGGAATGCTTTTCCACTTGGTCCGAAAGCCACCCCCCCCCACCCCCCCTCCTTTACTCCTTATGAACCCCCGCACACAGGAACAATCTACCTCATACTTAATTCTGGAGATAGTTTAGAGGAGACTGGGGACAGTGGAAACATGGGTCACTTTGAACACTTGCAATTGCTCCAGTGAGGAACTATTTTGGACTAATCTCATTCACTCTGCACATTTTCTATTCAGTCCTCCTTACTCCACATGGGCAGTTGTATCAACACATCCACATTTATGAGTAAAAGCCTAATTTTGTGTTCAGTAATATTTTTTTCTGTAATTATTTTTGTGATTTATAGTTTGTTTGTTGTTGGACTCATTAAAGACAGGTCTCACATTTAAAAAAAATAAAATAAAAAATTACCAAACCATGTTTTCATTACTTAAAAAAAGTAGACAACTTTTTCATGACTCTGCTCTAACCAGCATATAAACAATCACATCTACAACCTGTGGTTCCACATGGATCAAATATTAATAGAATATCAGAATATTATACAGAGTTTGAAAGTTGTCAGTTATCTTTGTGAGATTAATATTTAAACCACTGTTAATCCACATGTCCATAATTGCCTAATATGAGATTATTATATCCTCTGTAGATACATTGTTTGCATTTCATATATTGGCCAATATGAGATATCTGCAGATATATAGGATATCATCTTTTTTTAATCCTCCACAATATTAGTATCTGCCCCAAAAATCTATTATCGGTCGGGCTTCAATCTATACACTGTTAGATACTGTTACTTGAAATGCTTTATGTCTCTACATATTTATGACTAATTGAATGTCAACAACTACAAATCCAATACCTAAAAGTTTTGGATGCTTGGTAAGATGTAAATATAATTTTGTGTAAAGACACATATCAGTAGTGATGTTAAAATTAAAACTGCAAGCAGTCTCAAAGGCCTTTGTCATCCCCCGCGATCGCCTCCCCTGGCAACCGCTTCCCCACGTGACACCCGAGTCAAATTTCAGACAAAACGGTGTTTGTTTGCCTGATCTATCGCCATTTTAGTGAAGGTGATTTTGTAGGGAGCGCTATAGAGCAAACCCACAATGTCTATTGATGAACTGGTGTAGGACCGAGAGATGGTCTGACTTAAATTTCAGCCAAATCAGTGTTCGTATGTCTGATCTACTGCCATTTTGCTAACAGTGTATTTGGCGAATCTATAGGGGCACTATAGTGCGAAATAACAATTTCGTATGATAAACAGGTATAGACCCGGGTGACAGACGTCTGAGTAAAATTTGAGCCAAATCGGTGTTTGTATGTCTGAACTACAGCCATTTTAATAAAAGTACATTTCTAGGGGGCACTATAGTACAAAATCAGAATGTCTTTAGCTAAATGGATGTAGACCTGGTAGATAGACGTCTGTGTCAAATTTCAGCCAAATCGGTGTTTTATGTCCGAGCTGAAGCAGTTTATGTAGTGGTAAATTTTCCCAAACATTGCGACAGCGTAGCACAAAAAAGATGTAACTTTTCCAAAAAGATTTGATGTCCCACTTGTCTAGATCATGTTCACCGATTTTGAGCTCATTTGGCCCAACGGCCAAGGAGGAGATACTTCTGAAGGGTGTGCAAAATTTGGTGAGTTTTCATGCATGTTCAAGGGGTGAAATTTGAGGTCAAAGAGCAGAATCGGATCGAACTGCAAGCAGGACCAAGAGGCCTTGTGCCCAACGTGGTATCCAGCGAAGGCCTAATGAAGCATTCATTGTGTCTTTTTAGCCCTCTAGGTGGAGTACTCTGGGTTGAACAGTTCAACAATTTCAACCCTTTGTTGACCAGAGAGCTCCATCTAGAGGGCTAAAAAGACACGGCTAATGCTTCATGTAGCTTCATTTTAACAACGCCACATAACATTGTTAAATTGTTAAAACGTTGTTTGAGGGAAATGCAGGGATTGCAAGGAGTTTAATTTGTCACATGCATAGAAATCAGTGTTGCCAAAAAAAATACTAAAAGTTGCTAGATGATGTCATGACGGGTGCGGCAGTATGGGAATTCTGAGTCAATTTCAAATGACCTTGACCACGTATAAGAGCTTTAAACCTCTGCATTATGTGCATATAGTATTAACCATTGTTTGATCATACATTATCCATATATGGTCAAGTTTCCACATGTTTATTGTTGTCACAGTACTACAGTATTATAGACATTTCTTTATGTACATGTTGTCATCTCATGAACCCATCCAAAGATTTTTATTACAGAAAGAGGTCTTATATACCTGCAATATTATAAGGTAAATATTATGTAATAACTAAGTAATGGATCCCTCCACAGCTTTTAGTCTGAGGAGCAGTGTATCTGTGGTGCCTTTTTCTTTATGTTGTGTTACGTTGTCTCTTATTTCACATAATGTAACTTGTATAGTGTTGCAGCAGTGGCCTTGTCCCGATATGTTGCATGTATCAAATGACAATATATGTATTTTTGTCAAAATACTAATTATCTTTATTTTAACAACTGGTATGTAGCCAATTTATTCATAATTTACCCAAGTGTCCCCATCTTTTTGGCTTTGGGTTGGTGCAGCCTGGCAATGACACTCTACTTTCATTTACACCAGATGCCAAGGTCACCTCAGTATGACAGCGATGAAGACATGCAGGTCATCACCACTGCCTGAGACAGGATCATACAGTATATGAGGAGAAAATTGCTGGTCCCACAAACACAGTGTGGGCTGATCTCAGCTAGCAGCTTAGAGGGACAGTAAAACCCAGAACTCTGTACACAATTGTTTAAACAGATATGATAGGTGGAAAATTCTAGGGATATATTTGGAAAATAATGGCTGTCAAATGACTGACAGCTCTGATTAAAAAAAGAAACCCACTAATCACACTGGAAAGATAAATGAAATTGACGTTGAATTAGAAATTACACATCGGGAGTGGAATGATGACTGGGTGGAACATGTGATGTACAATGGCACATTTCAGTCCTCAAAAAAAGAGAACACCTAGTGTTGAAGTGAGGAGTTTGGATACATTCTCTAAATAAGAAAATCTGGGAAGCCAGTAAATGTCCTTGAACAATTGCTTTTAAAAAGGAAAAAAGATATACCCAAATCGCACCCTGAAGTGCTGTGACATAATTGGAGTTGGCACAGAATGTAATGTGCAAATAAGCATTTACAGTCAGTTTACCAAAAGATGGCACACCTAAGGTGTTACACTGTGAGATAAAGAAGATTGTGCATCACCACCTAAAGGGCAAAAAGAGGAAGTTATCGGGTGCATACAGAAAACGGGTGTCAGAGGAGCTGTGGGACGGCAGAAAGGTGTCACATCTGGCATACTGCAGCTGCCAAAGAAATGATGGCTTTGAGTGACCCAGAAGCCAGACACCTCCCAAGCTTTACTGGGTTGAGGAAAGCCAAACATGAAAAGGGACTTAAGGAGCTTGGCCATGCCCATCCACTAATCTGTCTACAGACCATGAAGTACGGTGTGCCTTACAACGGTAGCATATTTGACATGGGACTTGACAAGTTTTTCTGTCATTATCACACCCCTCTCAGCTGCAGGTCTACAAAACAGTGTCCAAGACTAGAGGATCTACTGTCAGTTTTGATGCAAAAGGCACAGTTGTTGGAAAACCTCAGAGAGAAATGGGGCTTTCTGGGCATATCTGTTTGGCATCGGCCCCACTGGTGTCACCAGTGTGGGTGTAGTGTCGGTGTTGGACCAAAATAAGCAGTAAAAGTGTGACCGTAAATTGTATTTCTTCATAAAGTCAGTACTTATAGTGTAGTTTTTTCTTTGTCAGTCAGTACTAATAGTGTAATTTTTTGCTTTCAGTTGACTCTGCTAGAATCGACCATGAAGCAAATATTCCTCCTGAGACGATGAAGGGTTTAAAAGAGTTGGGTTTGTTTGGGATGCAGATCCCTGAAGAGTACGGTAAGAAGATCTGCTCTGACCTTTGACCTAGACCAATTCACAACTAATGATCCACCTATACATCATCTGGACCATTGGACGGACAGATGGAAAGACCAACTGTACTGGTGGAGGTATTGAATGTCAGTTGTCCTTCCAGGTGGTCTAGGACTGTCCAACACTGACAGACAGACACAGGGTAATGAATGCCAGTTGTCCTTCCAGGTGGTCGAGGACTGTCCAACACTGACAGACAGACAGACAGACAGGATAATGAATACCAGTTGTCCTTCCAGGTGGTCTAGGACTGTCCAACACTGACAGACAGACAGGGTAATGAATGCCAGTTGTCCTTTCAGGTGGTCAAGGACTGTCCAACACTGACAGGGTAATGAATACCAGTTGTCCTTCCAGGTGGTCTAGGACTGTCCAACACTGACAGACAGACAGGGTAATGAATGCCAGTTGTCCTTTCAGGTGGTCAAGGACTGTCCAACACTGACAGGGTAATGAATACCAGTTGTCCTTTCAGGTGGTCAAGGACTGTCCAACACTGACAGGGTAATGAATGACAGTTGTCCTTCCAGGTGGTCAAGGACTGTCCAACACTGACAGGGTAATGAATACCAGTTGTCCTTCCAGGTGGTCTAGGACTCTCCAACACTGACAGACAGACAGGGTAATGAATGCCAGTTGTCCTTTCAGGTGGTCTAGGACTGTCAAACACTGACAGACAGACACGGTAATGAATGCCAGTTGTCCTTTCAGGTGGTCTAGGACTGTCCAACACTGACAGACAGACAGGGT
>CM035787.1:54990933-55259774 GCA_020466265.1 Siphamia tubifer
GACACACAGCTCTAAAACCGGACTGTCGCGCAACTGCACTTTTTACATTTCATCCTAAGGACCTAAGGACAAAATGTAAAAAGTGTAGACAAATGACAGACATCCGGGCAGTCCGGTTTTACAGCCATGTGTCTGGGAAAACCCGGACAATATGGTCACCCTAGTTAGGGTTACAGACAAACAGAATAATAATCACCAGACTTCCATCAATCAGTTGAAGGAAGTGTAACGTGTTTGTCTCTTGTCGCTGGAGTTGTTTCTGGTGAAAGGAAGAAATATCTGCTGTTCACTTCATATGTGGAATCTGTTTGTCAGTGTTTGTGGACTGAGTAAGTTCTATTAAAGCTCCTTCCATTTTCTGTTAAAGCTCGTCCCATTTTCTGAGTAAGGGACAGTCCCCGTTGCCGTGGAAACCGGCCTGTAGTTACACACGCAGACACAGAGAGCTGACTGGAGTAAAGCCTGTCTGAATGTTAAACCATGGGTAGCATGGGTCAAAAGGACATGGCCCTCCACTACACGTTTAATTTTAAAAACTTTTTTATTTTGTTTTGTAAATGATAAAGAAAAACAAGGGCAATCAACTGACAGTTCAGCATACCCTAGTACATACACAGAACAGCCACTCGTGTGTTCTCATGTTGTCTCACAAAAATAATACACATCTAAACAATCATTATGCATGTTAAACACAGAAAAACAATACAGAATAAAAGAGTTATATCAATTAACATTGTTACCCTAACGGTCGAGATTTCTGTCCATTTTATGGACAGGTGGTGTTAGAGTCCTGGAACCATAGTCTAGAACTACCATCTTGCCATTTTGTCGCTGATAAAGTACTGCTCCTAACCCCTCCTGAGATGCATCTGTGTGGAGAATGAATGGTTCGTTCATATCTGGATACGCTAAAAGGGAAGGCTCTATCAATTTGTCTCTAAGAGAGTTCAATGTTTTTTGGTGGTTATCTGTCCATTGTATAGGAGTGTTAGGTGGGAGGTTACCTTTCTTCTGGGTTGTGGCCCTGACCTTCTTTCTGTTTCTTTGATCAGGTGTTATTGAGAGCAGCTGGTAGAGAGGCTGGGCTATCCTGGAGAAATTTGGGATGTATGTTCTGTAGTATGAGAGGAAACCCATTACTCTTCTCACCTCTCCCACTGTTGTAGGTGCTTTCTTCTTTAAGGATTGGACTGAGGCTACCTCAGCTGGATCCATAGTGTAACCTTCTCCAGACACCAACCGTTCCAGAAAGCTCACTGTCCTCTTCAACACCTCACACTTGCGGGGGCTGAGTTTTACCCCGTGCTCTTAATATCTCTGTAGCACAGTTCTCAGGTGCTCAATGTGGTCCTCAAAGCTTGGGCTATGAATCAGATTGTCATCCAGATACGGTTGACACATTACATCTCTCAAGCCACATAAACAGTCTTCCATGTTCCTCTGAAATTCTGCAGGCGCTGCACTCAACCCAAATGGGATTCTGACCCACTGATACAGGCCCCAGGGGGTTATTGAAGCTCTCAGGGGCTGGCTTTCCTCATCTAGGAACCCCTGATGATAGGCCTTCCCCTGGTCCAGTACGGAGAACCAGGAGCTGCCAGTGAGAGAGTCAAGCATATCTTGGATTCTGGGTATAGGGTGGCGATCAGGTACTAACTTTTTATTCAACTCCCAAAAGTCACAGCACAGTCTTAATGTTCCATCATTCTTTCGTACGCACACAACTGGTGAGGCGTACAAAGAGCGTGAAGGAGTAATCCAGCCCAGATTCAATAGGTCCTGAATATACTCTTTCACCTCCTGATGTAGTGGCTTTGGGACTGCCATGTAAAATCTTTTTACTGGGGTGGTGTCATGCAGTGTGATGTGGAGTTTCAGTGAGGGTAATTGAGCCGATGTCGTCGTCATCGTATGCAAATGCCTGACACTCCCCTCTCAGCAGCTGTTTAGTGATCCTCCTTTGCTCATCGTTTAGGTGACTAAGGTCAACTGGAGGGTCCCACCAGGCAGGTTTAGGTTTTTTGGAGTTGTCACCTGGGACTGGTGCTGTGTCAGCTGGTTGCTTTACTCCCTCTCATCTAGTTATCTGTTCCACACTGGCTGCATAGCCGGTTTTGACTGTTTGCAGGCGACCTAAAATAGTGCGCTGGGTCAGGGTTACACTCTGTTTATTTGCGTTGGTGATGGGGACTGGTATATAACCTGACCTTTTTCTGGGGACATTGATTAAACCCTCCTTTATCACTACCCCCTCTGGCCATGTCTGCTCTTCACTTGGGACTAGAAGCAGGTCTTGGCCGTGATACTGAGTACCAGTGTTAACATTAACATACACATGACCTGTTCAGCACCTAGGGTGAGTGGGGCATGTATTAGCTGAAGCACTGCTTGTGCTGTCTTAATTGTTATCTGAAAGCCTTGACACACAGTATGAATTGTCTCTGTCCTATGTGTTTGACTACCCTCTCCTGTTATCGCCTCAACTACATTTACAATTATGGGCTCTGCTGCCACATGTGGGTCACTAGATACTAAAATAGGCACTAAAAGAGGCTTTGTCATGGTGGACCCTTTCCCTAGTCTAAATTCTACCTCCATCCAGCCCATGAAGAGGATCTCAGTATGGTTAGCTGCCACTCCAAATAAGATGTCTTAGCCTAGCAGTTCACTGAGGAGTCGCACCGCGCTGTGTAGTAAGTGCACCTTTCTCCATTCTTCATTAATAACGGTTGCCTGGGCACCTGAATCCCATAATGGTACTACTGGAACAGTATCCAGTGTGCAATGGACAGTGTGTCTGTTTGCGATCAGCTTGATGAGTCTTTCTTTGCGTCGTGGTGGGAGGTAGTTGACTGATGACATTTTCAGTGGTGTGGGAGGGGGGACAGGTTGCTGCATGTTGAGATCGGATGGTTCAGAGGCTACAGAGGGTCCCGGCTCGGCAGCCCCATCTCGTTTCCCTGCTGCTCTCTGGTCCTTCGACATTCTCTGGAGAAATGGCCCTCTTGCCTACACTTAAAGCAATGTCTGCAGGAGTCGCCTATCTGAGCTTCCTCACATGCCGTAAAACCCCTGGGCCGGCTACGGCTGGGTGTGAACATTTTCTCTGTCAGTCTAGGTTGTCTGGTCTCCACTGTCTGTAACACCAACTTTTTAATTTCTAGAACCTCAGTCTTGAGTGCTTCTATTTGGTCTTTGTCTTGGGTCCCTGATTTTTTTTACTCTTACCCCGTTACACGGTAATAGTGTCAACAACGGCTGCAGAAGCGTCAGGTGGATACACCTACGCTTCACTGACTTTTGGGGGCTTGTTTATGACTGTTTTTCTCAGTTTTTGCTGTCTTTCCTGTTCTAGGTTTGCAGCCTCACTGATTCGCTCAATTAACACCTCATCTCTGACAGTAAGGTTACTGAGATATATGGCTTAAGCTTGAACTTAACTGCATCACTGTACAGACCAGTCTCTATGGAGCGAAGGAATTTTCTCTGAATTAATTCTGAACTAAACTGCTCACCTTCCTCAGCTGCATTATCATCACTGGATTTTCTCATTAACTTTTCTTTCAGTTCTGTTGCTCTGAATAAGAAATTTTGGGCTCACTCCTTTGGATCTTGTCATTTTCATCAGGTGATGCAGTAAGTCAGAGGAGGAGTCCACTTTATAGTGACCCTTGAGTATGGTCTTGAGGGTGTGCAGCGTCAGCCCTCGCTTTATTTCTAACAGCTCCCGCAGATGAAGACCTGGGCTGACAGCATGTGTGACTGCTTCAATGATCTCCACTTCTTCATGTCCTTTTCGCTGTCCAGACTCGATCTGGTTAATGAGGCTTGTGTAAGACAATTTGTCCTTTTGACCGGCCTCACCAATCTGTCCAATTATCCGGAACTCCCGCCTCAGCGTCATCTCAGGCAGTTTGTTGGATGTGGTCTTGGCAGTCCTGGTGTCATCTTCCCTTGTGGTCACGATGACAGGCACAGTGTCTCTTCCTGCTGCTTGTCTTTTCTTCATTCTTTTTTAAATGTTTAACATGTTTGTTTTTTTTTATTTAATGTAGTTCATGTTCAGTGTGGTGAGAATGGTATGTGTGGGTGAATATGCAGTAGCCAACTTTGACCAGCACTGGTCAAGAGCACGGGTAGTCTCGTGAGACATGTATGCCACACATGCCTCTGAACTCTTGCGAGTTTTGGTAAAACTGTAAATAATTGGTGAAAATAAGAGTGACAGGAGGGTCTCAGGAACAAGTAGAAATATTTATTTTTCCTGTACTGTGAAAAATAAGTGAGATACAGCAGTTTTAAAACCACTGAACTCACCAAAATGAAGCAGATCTGTTAGTCTGTCAGTCATGTTTGTCAATCATGTTAAAGCTCCTCCCACAGTGGTAATTGTCTGCAGGTGTTTCATAGTGCCAGGAGAACTGTTGCCATGGTGATGAGCAGTGGCGGCATAGGGCAGATGCATAGACAGCTCCACACTCTGTTACATGGAAAAACAGGAGGGTCTGGGGAACAAGTACATGTACTTTTTATGTGTGTAAAGTGAGTTAGAACAATTTCAAAAACACTGAACTCAACATGAGACAGAAATGATTTTTCCAATAGAAGTCTATTGACAGAAATCCCTGACATCATCCCAAACAGGTTCCTGTCATTTCACTTTAAAAAGAGCTAGATCTTCAAACCCTGGTTTGTTTGAATTCTCACAACCATGGCAACATTTGTGGAAAAGATTGTTTGTCTACTATTTATGGTTTTGCCGTGAGGACGAGTTATTGAGACATTTTTCAGCTTAATTTTTTCTTCTCTCGTGCTCTAGCGATGACATCACCCACTGATAAAAAGTCAGATTTTGGTCTTTTCAGGGTGGATTTACTGAGTTCTCTATCGACAACCGTAAATCACACCCTCATGACAATCACATCCTAAAGACACCACAAAAATGACTGTGTTTGAAAGTTTAAATGAAGTCTGTGCCACAAAGTATTCACTGCAAAACGCTACAGTGTATCATTTGGGAATTATAGCCACATAAACATGGCCCAATTCATTGCAGATGGACATTTTTGACTGATTTTAACATTTTATATGAAATCCGTGCATCGCAATGTCAATCCTTTTTTGTTTGTCAGAATTCATCATGCATCATCTGCTGTGTCTGCTGTTACATGCAAACACATGGAGAATTAGACTAATATTTGGAAACATTGTGTGTGCGTGTGTGTGTTTAGGAGAAGTTTGCGCTGATGGCGGTTAACGCCTTCGTGATGGAGAGCATGGCGTACCTGACAGCAGGAATGATGGACAGACCTGGTGTTCCAGACTGTTCTGTAGAGGCCGCCATTGTCAAGGTAACTGGCACAACCTCTGTGAGTGATGACACGAGTGTTAGGAAAATAAAGTCTGACCTGTGTGTGTGTGTGTGTGTGTGTGTGTGTGTGTGTGTTCAGATCTTCAGTTCAGAGGGAGGATGGATCTGCGTCAGTGAAGCTCTGCAGATCATGGGAGGTTTGGGTTACACCAAGAACTACCCATTTGAGCGCTACGTTAGAGATTGTCGCATCCTGCCCATTTTTGAGGTACTTTTGTTCACTTCCTGTTACCCTGAGAGGGAAAAACATCCAGAGACCACCACCGAAAATATGAATGAATAACAGTTGTAATACCTGTTATTTATATATATATATATATATATATATATATATATATATATATATATATATATATATATATATATATATATATATATATATATATATATAGGGAGAGAGAGATTTGATTCTTTTACCATTTTTTTTTAGGGTGCCGATTCAATTTAAATTGCAATTCTTCCAATTTTTGGCTTGCTTTTTTAACCGCAAACCACATGAAAAAGCTGACTGATGATGCCTACAGATGACATCAGGATATAATGTCATAAGTAGTGGATGAAAAATATTTCACCCTGTGCTGGAGACAAGGGAATGTTTTTTCCTCTAGGTTTGAAATTAGTCATTTAAATATGGAAGAAAAAAATCGATTCTTGAACAAAAAAATTTATTGAAAAATTGTGTAACAAAAAATCCTGATACATATGTGAATGTATTTGTTTTCTTCCACCACTAATATAAATATAATTTGGTCAGAGTGTGTGTTGTGTGTTTTCAGGGAACCAATGAAATCCTCAGGATGTACGTTGCTCTGACTGGAATGCAACATGCTGGAAAAGTCCTCACAGGGAAAATAAAGTATGTTTCCTTTTCTACACACTGCAGGGGTGTCAACATATGGTCCATGGTCCCAAAGTGACCTGCAGGTGTGATGAGTGGGATGAATGAGTGAAGTGTCAAACATTAGGCAGAAGGATATTAGTTTGGATTATTTTTAGGGCATATGTTAATCCAATTGAAAATGAATGTCATTAAATGAAACAATAGTCAAAGGTGTTAAATGAGCATGTTAAAGACATATTTAATAATTTTTTGAATGTTTTGGATATTTTATCACATTTGAATTTTTTCTCTATTTTAAGAATTCTTTAATATGTTGTGAATTTTTCATTACTTTGGTTTTGTTTTATTTTGGTGAATTTTAGCATTTTTTTCGGCAGTTTTTGTGAATTTACAGGAAATTTGAGTTAAAAAAGTACCTTCAGACAGAAAGGTCAACTGTGTCTGTGTTGATCTCTAAAGGTCAAGGTGCCAGTGAAGGTCAACAGTTCAAACACATCAGTGGTGATATCTCAGAATCCAGACCAGATAGTATCAGGTGTTTTTTTCCTTCACTTCGTCTGAACTTCTGACCTCAGATGAGATAACACCCATAGGCTCCATGACGTCACGTAAAGACGTCGCGTAAAGACGTCACATGACGTCACGTAAAGACGTCATATGACGTGGCACCAATGGTATATTTGGTAAATGTATGACCTTTAACCTTAAAGCAGGTTATTGACATATTTAGTTAAATCAGACAATATCTTGTGCTTCATATTTAACATTAGATCCAACATGTGACATTTGGTCGTTGTGCGACGTCACATAACGTCAGAGTGACGTCATACGTGGTCGAATATTCAAATGGACATATGTGAAAAACAGGAGCCAGGATTTCTGGGAATGTTTTTAAACCCTCTAAGGGATTGTTAATGATCCATAAAATAAATGGTTAGTGAACACAGAACACTAGTTTATAAAGAAGTTCTGAACATCCAGATCCAAATATATGCACACAAAATATATATACACAGATCATGTGTTGTATAGACTTGGAACTGTGACTGTACTGAGTTGAGTCTCCTGCTGATCCCATAATGACCACCAGAAGGCAGGGGTTACACAGCCACTAAATTATTGCAGAGCAGAATAGGTGTAGGCTGAAACATGGCTTAGGTGTTAGGGTCAGGGGTCAGAGTCATTGTTAGGGTTGGGGGTCAGGGTTAGGGGTCAGTCTTAATCTTCTCTGTCTGTTCGTCTTCAGAGAGATGAAGAAAGGGAATATTGATGTAGTGTTGGAAATGGCAGGAAAGCAGCTGAAGAGTCTGTTTGGCAGCTCTCCGACCTTTGGCCTGACGGGTGCGGATGGACTGGTGCATCCTAGCCTGCAGGTAGGCTAACCCTAACCCTAACCCTGCAGGTAGACTAACCCTAACGGCTGTTTTTGTCACATGTCAGTTTGTGATACTATGGCTTTGACCTTTCAAGGTCAAAGGTCGTGATGCAGTTTTTGAGTCTGTGTGTTGTTTCACATCTGTCGTAACACCCAGTGGGCGGAGCTGTACCCAGTGGGCGGAGCTGTACCCAGTGGTGTTTACTAACAATAGTGTTTATTGTTTTTCAGGACAGTGCTCAGAAGTTTGAACAGAATGTTGCGTTCTTTGGAAAAACTGTGGAGAGTTTACTGTACAGATATGGAAAGGTAATGTTCTACTGTGACTGGACAGATATGGAATGGTCAAAGGTCATATATAACCCTAACCCTAAAGGTAACATTCTAATGGAAACACTCTGAGGTGTGGTCATGTGACTGCTGTGTGTGTTGTTGTCAGTCGATGGTAGATGAACAGCTGATCCTGAAGAAAGTTGCAGACGTCTTGATCAACCTTTACGCCATGACGGCCGTTCTGTCCAGAAGCAGCCGCTCCATCACCATCGGTGCCAGAAACCATGACCACGAGGTCAGTGTGTGTGTTTAAATGTGTTAACATCCATCCCATAATTATCAAACACACAACACATTATTACAACAAATGAACTCATTTTACAGTTTAATATTTATTTACACATAGACGTTTATTCCATCATATGGATCATTACTTTACTGTCAACACCACCTCATTTTGTCCCAAAAATGTCTCTTGACTGGACCCTTTGGTGGGTCACATGTGGCCCGGGGGCCACATGTTTGACACCAGTGGTTTAAAAAAACACCATGTTAATGTTTCCAGGTCCTGTTGGCAAATACTTTCTGCAGTGACGCTTTTAATAAGAACAACTACTGGATGACTCAACTGCAGAAACGTAAGACACACACACACACACACACACACCAGTGTAATAGAGAACAGTCCTGAGTACAAAAAACTTGTATGTGTTTCAGAATTCCACCCCCCCCCAATAATCTTTGACCCCCACCTCTAATGTCCTACATGTAAAACATTTACTTGCTGACCTTTGACCCCTCCAGATTCTCCAGAGAACATTGACGCTAACATAAAGAAGATTGCTCAGGATGTGTTGCAGAACAGATCCTACATCTGCTCACATCCTCTGGAAAGAACATTCTGACTGGTGTCATGTGACCACTGCAACGCCATGTTCTGATTGGACAGATTAGAATAGGGGTGGGGCTTGTCTGTGAAATTATGTTTATTTGGATGAATTTAGATGAATAAATATTCAAACACCGTTTTTATCAGTTGACTGTTTTTTGTACTAAAATTTCCCACATAATCCATAAAAATACACAAAGAAACAAAAAACGTGGAGAACAAATGTAGAAATGTTAAAATTCACAAATATAGATGAACTGAAAAAACAGGAAAATCCAAAACATTTCACTCCCACTAAAAGTTGACATTATTGTTGTGGAGTTCAGCCTATTATCCTCTGGAGTCATGTTGTGTTAGGGTCATGTAGGGTTCGGGTCATGTACATGTGACCTCCACACACATGAATGACACAGTTTACACACCTGGTTGTCATCACAGGCACTTTCAGAACCTTCTAGAATGTCTGTTACTGGGTCCTTCACTTTAAAGTATAGTATACTCTTTAAATGGAGTACAGTATACTCTATAGAGTAGAGTAGAGTCCCTTGTAAATATAGTATACGCCCCTCTATAAATACAGTATAGTATACCCTTCTGTAGAGTATAGTATACTCTTTGTATAGAGTATGGTATACTCTTTAAATAGAGTATAGTAATGTCCCCTGTAATTAGTATAGAATACTCCCTCTGTAAATACAGTATAGTATACTCATCTACAAAGTATAGTATATTCTATACTTTGTATAGAGTATAGTATACTCTTTGTATAGAGTGTGGTATAAATGGACTGTACTTATAAAGCGCATTTTATTCACCACTTGGTGCCCAAAGTACTTTACAATTCCTCACATTCACTCATACACCAGTAGACGGCTGTTGCCAAAACACCAGCTCTGCCTGACCCCTGACCCTACTGGGAGCAAGTTATGGTTCAGTGTCTTGCCCAAGGACACTTACACATGTGGACAGCCAGAGGCGGGATGCGAACCACCAACACTTGGATCATTGGACGACCTGCTCTACCAACTGAGCCACAGCCGTCCATACTATACTCATTCATTCATTCATTATCTGAACCCGCTTTATCCTCACTAGGGTCGCAGGGGTCACTGGGGGCCCAATCCAGCTACAATGGGTGAAGGCGGGGTACACCCTGTATGAGACGCCAGTTCATGTCAGGGCTGAACATATATAGACAAACAATCACTCTCACATTCACACCTATGGACAATTTTAGATTAACCAATTAACCTATCAGTGCATGTGTTTGGATGGTGGGAGGAAACCGGAGTGCCCGGCGAAAACCCACGCGGACACGGGGAGGACATGCAAACTCCACACAGAAAGGTCTGGTACGGGATTCGAACCAGGGTCCTTCTTGCTGTGAGGCACGAGTGCTAACCACTGCACCGCCGTGCTAACCACTGCACCGCCGTGCTAACCACTGCACCGCCGTGCTAACCACTGCACCGCCGTGCTAACCACTGCACCGCCGTGCTAACCACTGCACCGCCGTGCTAACCACTGCACCGCCGTGCTAACCACTGCACCGCCGTGCTAACCACTGCACCGCCGTGCTAACCACTGCACCGCCGTGCTAACCACTGCACCGCCGTGCTAACCACTGCACCGCCGTGCTAACCACTGCACCGCCGTGCTAACCACTGCACCGCCGTGCTAACCACTGCACCGCCGTGCTAACCACTCCACCGCCGTGCTAACCACTGCACCGCCGTGCTAACCACTGCACCACCGTGCCGCCCCATACTATACTCTTTAGAGTATAATATACTCCTCTTTGTATAGAGTGTGGTATAATCCAAAATAGAGTATAGTATACCACCTCTATGGATAGAGTATAATATACTCCCACACCCAAAACCATCTGCTGGATAAACTTTAATACCTTTTCATCCACTAATTTAATAAATACATGTAAATAATAGATGTTCTAGGGTGTAATGCCCTAGAAAAATGACGATTCAGGATGCACCTTGGTTTGGAAGTCACAGTTCGGTTCATTTTCTGTACAGTATGGAAACAAAAAAACAAAACTATTTTCAACCACAGAACAGTATTTATTAAACCAAAAACATATCGATATACAAATGGAAACAATTCAATGTGCTTCTTGGTACCAGTAAGTTAAATGATATATTATTAAATGATTAACCAAATGTTAAAGTTAAAACTAATGAATTCCTTTTAAACTGTAAAAAACAAAAAAAAAAAAAAAAAATTTCCACTGAAAAACAACTTTTCTTTGCTCCTTTTGGAATCTAATGGGTCGTCCCAAGTTACCAACACATGCTGCGTGGTGTCCCCCTACTGTCTGTGGTGTGTGTCCCCTCTACTGTCTGTGTGGTGTGTCCCCTCTACTGTCTGTGTAGTGTGTCCCCTCTACTGTCTGTGTGGTGTGTCCCCTCTACTGTCTGTGTGGTGTGTCCCCTCCACTGTCTGTGTGGTGTGTCCCCTCTACTGTCTGTGTGGTGTGTCCCCTCTACTGTCTGTGTGGTGTGTCCCCTCTACTGTCTGTGTGGTGTGTCCCCTCTACTGTCTGTGTGGTGTGTCCCCTCTACTGTCTGTGTGGTGTGTCCCCTCCACTGTCTGTGTGGTGTGTCCCCTCTACTGTCTGTGTGGTGTGTCCCCTCTACTGTCTGTGTGGTGTGTCCCCTCCACTGGATGGATTTACCATCATTCATAGATACAAGACACTCAGAAAAAGTTTGTCCACTACACGTCACCAAGACATTGGCCCCACCCACCTGGGGTTAAGCCCCTCCCCCACTGGCGTGCACAGATAGACGTCAGGTGGTGCTCGAGCAATTGCCCCTTGCCCTCAGTGTCAAGCAAGTGCCCTCCGCGACCCAACTTCTTTTTTTTTTTTTTTAAACACACACATACACACACACAGAGGCACGCACACACACACACACACACGACCTGCAGCACCGCACCGCGCTGCGCAGCCTCGACTTGCCCCGCCCCATGTCGTAACGTGAACATCATGAGGAGAGGACACGATCGTAGTAGCAGCTGCAAAAACTGCTGTCACGTGAGCCTTCATTCGTTCATCCTCTGTTAAAACAGCAGCCACTCAAATGTCACCTGTGCTGTTGCAGAATGTCATCACCTACCCGCCCCTCTTACGGACAATATTGACATCCATATCCATCAAGTAATATCTCTGTACCGGCGTGCATTGTTGCAGTATGTCACTATCCACTATTCTCCTGTCCCCCTCCTGTCCCCCCCCCAACAGTATCTGAATGTCCCGCTCTGCACTTTACTTCACTTTTGATTATTGACAGAACCTTATGCTGCTGTAGTTGTTGTGTTGCACTATGTTTCTACTGGGTCAATGTTTACACTGGGCTATTTGAGTGTATTTATTATTTATTATAGTGGGTGTTTACAGGGATGCTCCAAACATAATTTCGTTGTACCTGTGACAATGACAAATAAATAATCTGTAAATCTGTAAATCTCATATTCCGTAAATTAACTTTTTTAAACCGGCGACATGAAATTACATGTGTAATTCAAATGACCACAGTTCTTGGACTATTTACGGTAGAGACATAATTCCCACGGATTCTGAAAGCCCATAAGATAAACTTTGCAGTGATATACCACACATTACGGTAACTTGCTGTGGGCGCTTCTGAACTTCCGCAGGAAATACAAAAGAAAATCCAGGAAGTAGAAAAGAAAGAGGAGCTTTGTGGTCAGTCAAGCAGAAGTTGGACGTTTGTAGTGGTGTTTTAGTGCTTGTATAAAGTAAGTAACATTTGTAAATAATAATATTTTTGTTTCCAAAGGGTTTTGAGTGTTTTTGTGTCGTTGTTGGTTAGTCAAGTTTTTGGTCATATAACCACTGTATGATCTGTAACATGTAACTAATGACAAATACTGAGGACATTTAAACAGCTCCATGGTTCTATGTGTAAAGAGGAGAACTCCTTAGACATGTGAGGAGTGTAGTAATGAATTTAACCTGCTGATGGAGGGGAACTGTTTTACACCATTTTACAGCACCTAAAAAACTCCTGGACATTTACACATATTTTAGGCTGTAACTTGGCACCTGAAAGTGTAAAATAAAAAATAAAAAGTAAAATATGTATATTTACATTTCTGCTATCTCAGAAATGTTGGATTTGTTTATTTGAATATGAATATAAAGAAAAACATGATGAAAATTCAAATCCGTTTTTTCCTTTTTTTGTTACATTAACACTGTTTTTATAATCTATAACTTATAATAATGAGAAAATATGTAAATATTTTCACATCTACATGTGTTCTGAAAAAAAAAATCTTTCAGATAGGGCATTTTTTGGCACATTTATAGAGAAAAAAAGTTAAAAAGGGCCAGGTGGAATGGAACTATTACAGTACTAAAAGGATTATACAGTAAAATATTTTCATTCTTCATCCACACATCAGTCAATGGTGCTGTTAGTATGTCCATGTTATCTGTTGTCAAGAATAATTAATATTTGGATCACTATTTCACTTTTAAAATGCTTATATACTTATGTCTACATATGTAGACGCCAGATCCTAAGGGGTTAAGATGTTTAAATAAATGCTGTTACAGAAGGTGTTCCTGATTTTTTTTATTTAAAAAAATCTCACACTGTTATATTAAGACAATGGTTCTACACGCTGCACGAACTGCCCTTTTTTTTTACCACTGAGCACCTGCCCCCCAAAATGTCTGTGTATGCCACTGCCCTCCCCCATTGCAGCCAATCTGAAGTAGCATTAGCATTAGCATCTACAAGAGAAGACGGTGCCACAGTAGCTGCTGCACAAACTGTAAAAAACTGTTGGATCAAACTGGTTCATGTGTTTCTATGGAAATAAAGACTGTTTTTTGGGGGGGATACTAAACGCACACAGAGCCAGAGGAGAGGGGGGAGTGTTCCTTCACATATTCTGAGCCAATCACACACCTCATCATTGTGTCATGGACATGTATGCAGTAAACTAATTTTTCTACCCTCCAAAAATACATACAAACTGATTGTATTCTTTCAGTATAGGGATGTACCAAACTAAATGTCTCTTTTCAATGGTTCGGTATGAATACATTTACTGTTTATGGCCTTAATAAATACATATGAATAATACATGTTCTAGTATGTTCTATAAATCCATTTAACGACATTTACTTGTCCAGCAATTTTTTGTAGATGCATGTTTTGACCTCTGGTATAAAACATGTAGGACAGTGGACCCTGAGGACCAGACTTAAAGACCTCTGGTCTAGAGCTTCATTGTTCACTTTGCCCTAGAAGCCACTTTGGGGAGAAAGTGTCTGCCAAATGCATGAATAAATACATAAATGCATAAAGAAATAAATGCTGATTGTGGTCTTTTCATGGTTATCAGATATGATCTATATCAGAGGCTCTGTATTTACTATAGAAAAATCATCTTCAGTAAAACCATGGAGGTGGATCAATAATAGATCAATCACAGTTATCATTGCTACTGTTATTATTACTGTTTTTTTATCATTATTAGTAGTAGTATATAATAATAAAAGATGATACTTCCTTTGCAGTTTGCATACAGACCCTAACGCTACACTGACTCTCTTAAACATGATTTTTAAACATGTGGAGAGTAGAGGGACATCTGCAAGGCTTTTATTTATAGACTTTTCCTCAGCAAAAATCTGAACAGACAGATCACAAAGATCTGTGTTCTCCTCCACTGGTTCTCCTCAAGGCTGTGTCCTGTCACCCCTTCTATACATCCTTGACACAAATAGGTGTCAGAGTAAACATGACAACAGGACCATAATTAAGTATGCTGATGACTCAGTTATAGTCAGCCTGCTGAAAGAGGGGGAGAACAGTCATGGCCCAGTCATGGATGACTTTGTGCAGTGGTGTGAGGAATCTAACCTTCATCTGAACACCTCTAAAACAAAAGACATGGTCATCGATTTTAGGAAAACACAGGACAGGCACGGAGGCACTTTAATTAAAGACCAGATCATAGAGCAAGTGGAATCATACAGATACTTTGGGACAATGATTGATGAAAAACTGAGTTTTAATGAAAATTGGAGATGTGTGTGCAAAAAGGCTCATCAGCATCTTCACTGTGCAAAAAGGCTCATCAGCATCTTCACTGTGCAAAAAGGCTCATCAGCATCTTCACTGTGCAAAAAGGCTCATCAGCATCTTCACTGTGCAAAAAGGCTCATCAGCGTCTTCACTGTGCAAAAAGGCTCATCAGCATCTTCACTGTGCAAAAAGGCTCATCAGCATCTTCACTGTGCAAAAAGGCTCATCAGCATCTTCACTGTGCAAAAAGGCTCATCAGCATCTTCACTGTGCAAAAAGGCTCATCAGCGTCTTCACTGTGCAAAAAGGCTCATCAGCATCTTCACTGTGCAAAAAGGCTCATCAGCATCTTCACTGTGCAAAAAGGCTCATCAGCGTCTTCACTGTGCAAAAAGGCTCATCAGCATCTTCACTGTGCAAAAAGGCTCATCAGCGTCTTCACTGTGCAAAAAGGCTCATCAGCGTCTTCACTGTGCAAAAAGGCTCATCAGCGTCTTCACTGTGCAAAAAGGCTCATCAGCGTCTTCACTGTGCAAAAAGGCTCATCAGCATCTTCACTGTGCAAAAAGGCTCATCAGCGTCTTCACTGTGCAAAAAGGCTCATCAGCGTCTTCACTGTGCAAAACGGCTCATCAGCGTCTTCACTGTGCAAAAAGGCTCATCAGCGTCTTCACTGTGCAAAAAGGCTCATCAGCGTCTTCACTGTGCAAAAAGGCTCATCAGCATCTTCACTGTGCAAAAAGGCTCATCAGCGTCTTCACTGTGCAAAAAGGCTCATCAGCGTCTTCACTGTGCAAAAAGGCTCATCAGCGTCTTCACTGTGCAAAACGGCTCATCAGCGTCTTCACTGTGCAAAAAGGCTCATCAGCGTCTTCACTGTGCAAAAAGGCTCATCAGCGTCTTCACTGTGCAAAAAGGCTCATCAGCGTCTTCACTGTGCAAAAAGGCTCATCAGCGTCTTCACTGTGCAAAAAGGCTCATCAGCGTCTTCACTGTCTGAGGAAACTGTCACACTTCCACATTGACCGAACCATTTGAACTTTATTTTATCAGTCTTTTATTGAATCTGTTTTATCCTTTTGCCTGGTGGCATAGTTCGGTCACATCTCAGTTAGAGAAAAAAATTATCTAAATCAAATGGTCAGATGGTCCAGTTGTCTGATTGGTGAGTCTCAGTCATGTCCTGCCCCCCCTGTACACTAAACAGGTCCAGAGGATGGAAGCATCAATTCTTAATAATGACTCCCATCCGTTACATGTTGAATTTCGGCTTCTTTCCTCTGGATGGAGGTTCTTAGTCTCAATGTGCAGGACACAGCGACATTAAAACAGCTGTGTTCCTGTTAACGTCACTGAGCTTATAAGAAGCAGGGATATTGCACTTTTGCACTTTGTTCACTTATTTTATCTATTTCATCCCCTGGCTCTATTTATTTATTTATTTATTGTTGTGACTCCAAACTCTTAAACTTTGTTTTTACCCTTGTTTTTATTCCAGACTGTTTTGATCTTTCTGGGTTTTTATTGTATTTGTCTTTTATTCATTTGATCGTATGTATTTTATTCTTTTATTAAACCATGTTGCTATATTGAAGTGGTGGAACACTGAGCACTCTGTCTTCTCTGTAAACTCCACCAAGCACCTTATTATAGTTCAATGTGTGTCCTGTATGTCCTACTGTATTTGCCAGATTATTACCTCAACTGCAAGACAGATGTACCCACGGGTACTAATAAAGTAACCTTGAAACACAAGTGACACTAAAGTAACATAGTTCATTCATTCATTCATTATCCGGGGCCGGGTCGCGGGGGGTAGCAGTCTAATATAAAAATAATAGGTTTTTTTATTTTATTATTTATTCATTTGTTATTATTATTACTAGATACTGGTTTGGTTTGAAGTCCCCCCCCCCCCTCGCACCCTAACCGCGCCCCCGGTTTTTCATTTTTGGGGGCAGAGCTAAAATTCAAATCTGCTTTTAAACACACACCCTGTTCCAGCTCCAGCAGTCTGTGCGCGTGCGCGAAGAGTCTGCACACCAGGAGTCTGCGCGTGAGTAGTCGGTACTTCACTAATCTCCTCGTGAGGAACCCGCGCGCAATGTCAGTTGTTTGTCGCGGAAGAAGTTTGGTGGAAGTATGACGGTGTCCTGTAGAGATGATGGACCCAGCAGACTCCGCGGACCCGTACCGCAGACCCGCGCGCAGGACACAATGGATCGTCAGCACCCTGGCTTATCATTACGGACTGGACCGTGGAGTGGAGAACGAGATTATCGTGTTGGCCACGGGACTGGATCAGTACCTGCAGGAGATCTTCCACCACTTGGACTACCAGAGCAAAGGCCGCATCCCCCTGGAGGACTTCCACATCCTGTGCGACGTCCTGGGCCTGAGCCCGGACCCGGACCCAGAGGACTGTGAGTCCGCCGGTGTCCGGGACAGCCTGCCCGCGGAGCTCAGCTTCAGACACTTCCACGCCAAACTGTGCGGATACTTTAGCAACAAGGCGGGCTGTGGGTACGAGAAAGACCGGCTGCTGGTGGGCCATGACAGCCGGCACATAGAGACTCAGATCCGCCTGAGGAGCCCCCTGAAGCGGCAGGACAAGCTGGCCTCTGGGTCCGCCCTCCCCACCGCCGGCTGCAGGCTGGGCCCCTGCAACCGGGACTGTTACGAGGAGATAGTGGCTCTGGAGGAGGCGGAGGACCGGGTGGCCGAGGCGGAGGACCGGGTGTCCAAGCTGGAGGAAGAGAACTCCAACCTAAGGGAGCTAATAGAGGACATGAGAGCAGCCTTACAGAGCAGTGATGCGCGCTGTCTGGCTCTGCAGGTGAGGGAGGAGGAGGAGGAGGAGGAGGAGGAGGAGGAGGAGGAGGAGGAGGAGGAGGAGGAGGAGGAGGAGGAGGAGGAGGAGGAGGAGGAGGAGGAGGAGGAGGAGGAGGAGGAGGAGGAGGAGGAGGAGAGGGTCTGATGGAGGTGTTTATAGAGTGCTTGGTTCACTGTCTGTATGGGGTGGCGGGGTCATGACCCGTGGGCCCTTTATATACTAGAGTTAGTATATATAATGTTAGTGTTTATTTCTTTATATAGTCCTAGTATATATAATGTTAGTGTTTATTTCTTTATATAGTCCTAGTATATATAATGTTAGTGTTTATTTCTTTATATAGTCCTAGTATATATAATGTTAGTGTTTATTTCTTTATATAGTCCTAGTATATATCATGTTAGTGTTTCTTTCTTTATATAGTCCTAGTATATATCATGTTGGTATTCATTCCAACACCATGGTTTTAATTAGTCCTCATGTTGATCTTCCTTGAAGCATTTTGTTTTTTTATGTCTTGTGTGTTTATGTTTTCAGATTGTTTCTATATAAAAGTAGACTATAGACCCTTCACAGGGTTAGGGTTAGTCTGCTGCTGGGCTCCCAGCATACCACACAGTAGTACAGTATGCCAGGACACTCTCCACGGTGGCTCTGTAGAAGGTTACCAGCAGCTTTGCATCCAGGTTATTTCTCCTGAGCACTCTCAGGAAGTGCAGTCGCTTCTGGGCCTTCTTCACCACTCCTGTGGTGTTAGCAGTCCAAGAGAGGTTGGCCGTGATGTGGACCCCCAGAAATCTGAAGGATTGGACCCTCTCAACACATTCCCCATTTATGAGGAGTGAGGCCAGGTCCAAGCTTCGTTTTTGAAAGTCCAGGATTAGTTCTTTTGTTTTTTTTATGTTAAGTGTGAGGTTGTTCACCAAACACCAGGCAGACAGCTTGCTAACCTCATCCCTATAGGCAGACTCATCTCCCCCTGAGATGAGCCCGACCATGGTGGTATCATCAGCAAATTTGATGATGGCGTTAGAGAGATGGGTCGATGTGCAGTCATACGTGTACAAGGAGTACAGGAGAGGACTCAGTACACAGCCTTGAGGGGAGCCAGTGCTCAGTGTGATGGAGGAAGAGAGGTGGGGTCCAAGTCTAACAGTTTGTGAACGGTTTGTTAGAAAGTCCTTAATCCAGCAGCAGATGGGAAGGGATAGTCCAAGGTGGGAAAGTTTGTCGGCCAGAATGTCCAGTATAATTGTGTTAAAGGCTGAGTTAAAATCAATGAAGAGCATCCTCACATAGTTCCCCTGGTATTCTAGGTGGCTCAGTGCAGTGTGAAGAACTACAGCTATGGCGTCCTCAGTGGACCGGTTTGCTCTGTAAGCAAACTGGTAAGGGTCAACAGAGGAAGGGATTGTGTCCATGATGTGGCGTTCGACCAACCTTTCAAAGCACTTCATGATCACAGGCGTAAGTGCGACAGGCCTGTAATCATTCAGACTTTCGGTGTTTGTTTTTTTTGGGATGGGGATAATAATGACAGATTTCAGGCGGGGGGAATGATGGATTTTTGCAGGGAACAGTTGAAAATCCTTGTGAAAACCCCAGTCAGCTGGTCGGCACAGGCTTTGAGTACCTTCCCAGGTACTCAGTCAGGACCGGCATACTTCCTGGTGTTTATAGTCCTCAGTACACGTCTCACCTCGTGTTCCTGAAATTTCAGTGTGCTGTTTCCAGGTGGTGGATATGGTGAGACTGAATTTGGCCTGTTCGTCTCAAAACGGCCAAAGAAACGGTTCAGTTCCTCTGCTAGTGAGGCGTCTGTGTTAACAGACACCTTGTTATTGTCATTGTAATTAGTTATTATTTTTTTTTTATTATGTTATTATTATTATTATTCCCTGCCACATCTTCTTTGAGGTATTTTCCATGAAGTGTTCCTCAATTTTCCTTGTGTAGGCCACCTTGGCCTCCTTAATGGCTCTCTTCAAGTCTGCTCTTGCAACACTGTACTGTGACTTGTCCCCTGACCTGAAGGCGGTGTTACGCCGTTTAAGGAGTGCCTGGACCTCACTGGTCATCCAGGGTTTCTTATTGGAAAAGACCCGGATCTTTTTGTTGACAGTGACAGTGTCCATACAGTTTTTGATATAGGAAAGTACAGTGTCTGTATATTCCTGTAGATTGTGGTGTTCAAAAAGCTCCCATATAGTACGGGAGAAGCAGTCCTGTAATTGAGAAAGAGCATCCTCAGGCCAAGTTGTTATTGTCTTTCTTTGTGGTCTTATTTGCCTTCGGAGGGGAATATATAAAGGGATAAGGGACAGGCAGAGATGGTCAGATCCAGCAAGGTGGGGAAGAGCGCTGGCTCTGTAAGCATGTTTAATGTTAGAATAAACATGATCTAAAGTTTTATCTCCTCTGGTGGAACACTTCACATACTGGATGAATTTGGGCAGAACAGTCTTTAAACACGCTTTGTTGAAATCACCGGCAACAATAAATGCTCCGTCAGGGTGTGCAAGCTGCTCTTTGTTTACAGTCGCGAGCAGGAGGCTAAGTGCTGTGCTAACGTTAGCATCCGGTGGGATGTAAACAGCTATCACAATGACTACCGTTAGCTCCCTCAGTAGGTAGAAAGGCCTGCACAAAACTGCCAGGACCTCTAGATTAGGGGAACAGTGAGTGTCAATGATCCTGCTGTTGCAACACCAGCTGTTGTGTACGTAAGCACAAAGCCCCCCTCCTCTGCTCTTACCGGAGTCTTCGGTTCTGTCTTGCCGGTGTAGCGTGCGGCTCGCTAGCGCAACGGCAGAATCAGGGATTAGCCGTTTAAGCCAAGATTCCGTGATATAATAATGCTGCAGTTCCAGACAAAGCTGTTGGCTGTGAGCTGAAGCTCCAATTCGTACATTTTGTGGGTGATGGATCTGGCGTTGGTCATGAAGATGCTCGGAAGCGGTGGTCTATGCGGTTGTTTCCTTAGTTTAGCGGCTAGGCCCGACTGGCATCCTCGCTTCTGTTTCCTTTCCCTTCGCCGTCTCCGTCACTTGCTGGCTGGGCTGGGTGGGATGATCATCCATGGGGATCCCGGTGGTCTCGAAATATCCTCCGGGATGCTGTTGCTTTGCTGGTACTCAGTTGTAATGGAGATATTGTACCTCAGACCGAGGTCAATTAAATCCTGACAGCCGTAGGTAAGGTTTGCTTTACAGTAGTTCTTAAATAATAATGAAAAGACTAAAAAGACAAAGCACCAAACTGGAGAGCGCGCCGCCATCTTAAGGAAAGATCTGGCGATGGGAGCCATGCATCTCTCCAGTTGGTTTGTCCCTCTCCGGTCCAGGAGGGTGTGAACGTTCGATGCACCAAGCATTACGCTTTTCACTGTGGGTGAATTGCTTTTCTTCCTGCTGCTGGTGTGGGACCCACCAGCCGCAGGGTGCTGGCCAGGGAGGGGTGAGACAGGCAATGTTTAGGGGTACCCTTTCTAGCTCCTTACCCAGGCTCCGGAGGGAATGCAGTGCTGTCTGAAAGAGGGCTGCTTCATCACTCAGGTGGCTGCTGACTTCCAGTGCTGTCTTGTTCAGTGAAAAAGTGATTCTATGGCCTGAGCTGCCTGCATGTAGATTTGTGACTATGACTGCTGGTCAGTCCAAACCTGTTTCTTCGCCACATGTCCATCGCCGCAGGGCTTGTAGGTGAATGATGAGGTTGAAGTCATAACTTGCACGTGAATTGGATTTCAGTGAGGGACAATTGTTGAAGATCAGCCACACTCTCTCATTCTAACACATCAGGTCCAGTAGCAGGACATGGTGAAGACGGCTGGGGATGGATCAGGGTGCAGAAGCTGCCGGAAGGTAGCAAGTAGAGCTGGGCAAAAAATCGATTTAGATTTAAAATTGAGTTTTATGGCAAAATCGATTCATATTTTAGGAAAATCGTGCAATCCGATTCGCGCCCCCCCCCACACACACACACACATTTTTCCCCACTTTTTTTCCTCGTAAAAAGAAAACCATGAACCACGCTTCTTTCCGTAGTGTGTCACCCCAGGCGCCGCCTACGAGCGGTACGACCAATCTGTTCACACATCTGAAGCAAAAGCAGAACTCTGCAAGTACTTCCTCAAAATGTTCAACAAACACTGAAAGCTTTTCTCGCGGCACACCTTATCAGAGTCCTGCTCGGTTCTGATTTTGACATAACGCAACCGCCCATACCCGTCATGTTTAAACTCGTATCCGACCCGACGGAAAAAAAAATCCGCATCCGAACCGACCTGCTATAAATGAACCCGATATCTGACCCGAACCCGAAAGAAAATGTCAGATAGCCAAACTTAAATACAAACATTTATTGCCATGAATAAACTGAAGGCAAAACCAAGGCAGAGCCAAATAAAAATGTTTTTAACCTTTTAGCCTATGAACCGAAAATTAGACCCACGATCACCCACGTCCGACCGGAACCGAACCCGTATCCGACACAGCACAACATTTTTCACCCGTTTCGTGAAAATTTGCGGTTCACCCACGTGTACCCGAACCCGTGCAGGACTCTGCACCTTATGATAAACATGGAGCATGATGGGGAGAGATAACAGACGCAATAACATCATATATCCAAAATATTGGTAACATGTTCAGGTTTATTGAAGTAGTTTGATTGATAATAAGGTTTTGTTTTATTTTGTCTTTACAAAGTAAAAATGTTACTAGTTTTATTTTTATCTTACTTTTGCACTACTACGTTTTTTGCAATGTTTTTCATATAATATGAGTATTAATGTATATTCTTTTAGTTGTTAAAATATTTTAAGTTTTCTTTTTTTCAACAAAATGTATCTTTTACACTATTTTTTTTGCACAGTTTTTCCTGTAACAGTGGTGGATATGTCTGGACTTACTACAGTTCATGTAGGTAAAGTCTCAGGTTGCAGTTGCACCTTTTGCACAAATGATTTATTATTTACACTTATTTGTAGAAGTATTTTTGTTTTACATGTTTTTACATAATTTAAAAAAGAAGAAGACGAAAGAAACCATGTTTCTAGTGTTTTCATTTTCATTTAGCCCACGTGGGAAAAAAAATCGTATCGTGAATCGAGTTTTTTGGGAAAAAATCGGAGATTTTTTTAAAAGACAAAATCGCCCAGCCCTAGTAGCAAGTATGCCAGTTAACCGACTTAGGGGCTCCACTCCAGATTTTCTGTCAGAGTTTACTCCCTAGGCTTTGGCTTTTTACCTTACCTGGCCTGACCTATAAAAGACATAAGTAAAATAAAGTAAGCAAGTGTGCCTAACACTCAGCGTGTGATTCCAATTGAAATATTTTCTGTACCAGACCATAGTGTACATGTGCCACACCATAGTGCACATGTGCCAGACTGTAGCGCATATGTACCAGACCATAGTGCACATGCGCAAGACCATAGTGTACATGTGCCGGACCATAGTGCACATGTAGCAGACCATAGTCCACATGTACCAGACCATGGTGCACATCAGGTCCAGTAGCAAGACAAGGTCAAGACAGCTGGGGACAGATCAGGGTGCAGGAGACTAGAGTGCACATGTACCAGAACATAGTCCACATGATCCCTCACAGTTCAGACCATAGTGCAAATGTACCAGACCATAGTGCAAATGTACCAGACCATAGTGTAAATGTACCAGACCATAGTGTAAATGTACCAGACCATAGTGCAAATGTACCAGACCATAGTGCAAATGTACCAGACCATAGTGTAAATGTACCAGACCATAGTGCAAATGTACCAGACCATAGTGTAAATGTACCAGACCATAGTGTAAATGTACCAGACCATAGTGCAAATGTACCAGACCATAGTGTAAATGTACCAGACCATAGTGTAAATGTACCAGACCATAGTGCAAATGTACCAGACTATAGTGCACATGTACCAGACTATAGTGCACATGTACCAGACCATAGTGCACAAAATCCCTCACTGTTCAGGGCTCTCACTGCCTGATGAAAGAAGCTGTTTAAAAAATCTGATGCTTTTGCAGCCGAGCCTCCTGAATCATTTCTGGCACTTGGTTAGAACATGCAGGACAATGGTGTGAGTGGTGCTTTTGGGTTCAGTCAGTATTCAGAGCCGTCACATAATCTGCTGTATTTTAAGTGTCTTTGAGCTCTATAAAGAGGTTGATCTTAAAAATAGGGTTAGAAATAAAATTAGTTATTATTATTGATGTTGTAATTGTTGTAATTTGGTCCTTGTCCTCAGGTTGGACTGTGGAAAAGTCACTCCAGCCATAGAAGCATGAAGAAGACAAAGAAGACTTCCAGCAGCTGCAGTCACCTCAACAGTCTACACAACATCATCCAGGAAATGGAAGTTCTACACAGCTCCAGGGAGCAGCAGGTGGAAGAGGCCAGGGAGAGGGGGGTGGAGATGAGGGAGTGGCAGGTGGAGGCCAGGGAGCAATGGGTGGAAGAGGCCAGGGAGCGACGGGTGGAGGAGGTTCTGCTGTACAACCACAGGTTGGAGCAGGAAGTGTGCAGCTCCAGGGAGGCAGCCCTGGCTCTGGATCACTGTAACCAGGCCCTGAAAAGAGAGCAGGCGATCATGAGAAGAAAGGTGGAGGAGGCGCGGCAGGCACTGCTCAGTGGCCTGGCCAAGGTGAAGGAGTTGGAGGTGAAGGTGAAAGAGCTGGAAGTGAAGGTGGAGGAGCTGGAGGTGAAGGCTAAACATGTACCAGCGCTGCAGAGACACATCCTTCACCTGGAGTCTGAGTTACTCTACTACAGGTAGACACACACAAATGTCACATAACTATCAGTAGATTCGTGTCCACAGATTGGATACCCGTAAACCTGACTCACACCAGACGTATAGATGCTTCTCATGGCTGCTCGCATCTTATATCTCGGAAAGCACCATTAGCTTCTCTTTCTTAAGGGGGGGTTGTCAATCAAAATCTTTGGCCCTGATTGGAGAAACCAGGTGCTTGTCATTTTGAATGATGCACTACTTCAACCAATCACATGGCAAGCAGCATGTAACGTAGATGATAGAAGTAGAAGTAGAAACTCTTACCATACCTGTGTATTGGTAAAAATTATACTAATACTTTATATAATTAAGTAAGCATATTTAATTCAATTATATTTAGGTCTAATCGCGGTTGGTTAAGATATTCCTCTTTGAGTCTTCTCATTGTCTTTTCATTATTTAATATCACAATCATAGTTTACAATCAGTTACAGTATTACAAACTATTTCAGCATAAGATTAAATTTAAAATGACAGAAGTCACAAGTCAAGTCATCTGAGTCTTGGGCATCCATGACCTGAGAGGCCATACAACACTAAACGGGGAGCTCAGATACACAGCTTATACAGGGTTGCCGCAGGGTTGTAAAAGGTAGTGAAAGGTAGTAAATGAAATTAGACCAAATTAAGGCTTGTAAAAAGTATTAAAATTAAAAAGTAATAAACGTCATCTGACCAGGGAGTAATTTTTTTTACCTCCATAATGTGTCTAAAATACATTTTGTAATTTGTGTAATGCAAGCCTATCTCCTTGAATTAATAAACTAGCATGAATTTGTTTTTATGTTCCAAGTAGGACCTGAATGACCTGATTTGTACCTTGTGCGCGTTGAGCCAATCAGGGTCGTGCTTCTCATAACCATAGTTGTTAGCCAGTTAGCAACATGGGTGGTTATCAATGAGAAATTGCATTGTAAACAACAAACTAGCTAACGTAGCTAGCAGCCTTGGTTTCGAGAAACACACCCCTGAGTAGGCGACTAGCTGTGTTGCTGCCAAATCTGCACTAGTTTATGACGTTATTTCAGATAGGGACAAATGGCTGTGGCTGGAGGAAGCTTTGTTTAAAGACTGGCTTAGGCCTGTAGTTGGCAACAGCCGAGAGGGCTATTGTAACGTATGTAAGAAAGATATAAATGTTACGTGGATGGAGGTGAAGGCGGTGAAATCACACATGGAATCTAATAGACATTAAACAAGGATGCAGGGACGAAACGTGCAGCTACCGCTGTGTCCGTTTTGTGTTGGGACCAGTGTGGGTAAGTTACTTTAAAATAATTACAAATACTAGTTACTTCCCCAAAAAAGTATTTGTGTTACTATCTGCATTACTCCACTAACAAAGTAAATATTTACCAGGAACAGGGCTCTACACTAACTTTTTTTTCCAGGAGCACACGTGCCCCTAAGTAAAAAAATTTAGGAGCACACAAAAAAAAAATAGGGGCACAAGTCAGTTTTAGTTTTAAATGTTTATTTATTTACAGTGCAGTACTTACGCACAGATACCAACATTGTTGAATGACTGCTGTCATTTGTGTTAATTTAGAGCAGACCATAACATAACTTTGTATTATGGGATGCTTTGTCCTTTGATACATTTTAGAACGTTGTATTGGCTGCCTTGTTATTAGATCCATTTTAGAATGATTAACCCTTTAACTCCTGAGACTGAGACACAGTAAAAAATAAAATAAGATAAAATAAACAACACAATGAACAAAAAACCGTCAAAGTGATCAGTAAAATGAACAAAAATGAATAATAAACCAACAAAATAATATGTAACATGAACAAAGTAAGACACTAACAGAACACAATTAAAGAAAAATAATAAAATAAAAAAAACAGAAAAATAAACAAAATAAGCAACATCAACAGAAACTAATAAATATTCACAAAATAAGAAATAACGTAGAAAAAAGAGCAAAAAACAAAAACCCACAAAACCCAAAATGAAGTAAAAAAAAAAAGGAATAAATAACTAGTGTTGTAATTTGGTTCCAGTAGTTTTAGTTTGGGCTTTTTCTTTTTCTTAATCACTTGCTTTTCGACACCTGTACATCAGTTCCATGAACAAAATTTTCAGTAAAATAACAGTTAAAAAAACACTTGAATTTGTCTGAATTTTTAAACTAAACTATCCACTCAGAACGTGTCAGCGCTGACGCATCAGGAGTTAAAGGGTTAATCCTTTCAATATGTGCCGTGTTCGTCTCTATGTGGAGCTGTTCACACACTTTTAATTCATTTCTAGTAGGTTTTCATTAACTCCTCAGGTCTGTGTGTCTTATTGTTGCTGCAACAAACACTCGCACATGTGTGACTGTTTGGTTTTCCTCGTTCGCATGATGAAATATTTGGTCACAAATGTGAGTGAAATGGGCGCACTGTAGAACCCTGACCAGGAAAAGTATAATTGCATTACTTTCTTTGTTTTTGCTTAAAAATGTCAAAGGAAGGAAACAGTTGAACATAACAGTTAAACAGTGGATCCATCCTTGTTCTGTGATGTTACTGTGGATTGATTTAAGATACTTCCTCAATTAATCTGTGCTACGCCTTATTTACTCTAAACATAAACTAAACCCAAAGCTAGAACTTCTATAGCAGCGAGACTGGGACAGGAAGTTTCCACCATGAAATCCAAAAGTGCGGTGGATGAGTTGTGTTCTCCACATGACAGGTGGACTAAGGCAAAAGGAGTTTATGCACAACAGCACTGGTGGTAATCCATAAGGTTTTTTTACACCATATTTAGCAGCAGAATTTACTGGAATATCAAATATTTTCTCTATGTGTGAGGATTTAAAATGAGCTTTTAACATAATATCGCTCGACCTCGTTTTAAAAAGCGACTGAAGCACCACAGTGTGTGTGTGTGTGTGTGTGTGTGTGTGTGAGTCGACAAAACAACTTCTTTCCTCAGTGACAGACTTCAATGATGCTCAGCAGTCGGTCAACATTTTCGAATGCATTTCGTTATCCGTTGTCCACATCTAGTCATGTGATTTCCTCTTCTGCTGCCGCTTTGTTTTGGTGTTTTTTGTTAGTGATGTTACCATAACAACTGGCGCGATATAATGACGCCATTGACACACGTCTGAGAGGACAAGGCTAACTTATGCCCCCCCCCTCTTGTTTCCAATGTATTTTTTAATGAGATACTGTTTTTACAGTATAAAAGTGTATTTTATTATTACGTTTCTTCCCATTTAAATACCCTGATTTACTGACTTTGCTGCTACAGTTTAACGCCATGTTGGTAGTAAAAAATATTGTGGAGGAACCGTGTTACATTTGCCAGAGTCATAGCAGCAAAGCATCAATACAAATAATAAGTAAGAATGACATCAAATAAATAAAAGATACTACAATACAAAAATAATATAAATAAAGAAGTGTACATATATATATATATATATATATATATATATATATATATATATGGGGTAGATTAAGTACAACACCAACCCCACACTCAGTTTACTCACAGGTATACCTTACATATACATTGAAAAGTGTACGAGTTGGTGAATCTGCTCCAGACAGAAAACATTTTCCCAATGGAACCGCAGGGGGCTACATAAAGGCCATCCACAAATGTTTCCACCAAACCGGACACATCTTTGTTTGCTAAAAACTTTATAAATGGACCCCAAATGTTATCAAAGATGGGCTGTTTACCTTTCATTGACTATGTAATCCTCTCTAAAGGCAGAGTAGTCGTTAACTCAGAAAGCCATCTACCCATCCTTGATCTATCCACCTGCTTCCAAGCTAAGGCAATGACTATCTTGGCCAACAACAGGCCTAAGTCTAAAAATAAACCATGTTTCTTTCTTATGTTGCAGTTAGGTGGGTAGATACACAAAAGAAATACTTTTGGATCCAGGTCTAATTTTATCTCTAGTATTTCCTCTTCCGAAAATATCCTTATCTGAGAACATTGCCACAAACAATGAAAAGTTGTGCCCTTTTCTCTGTTACATTTTATGCAAATATCTGGTACTGTTATAGAATTTATTCAATTTGACAGGAGTCATATATAATCGCATCAGCCAATTGTACTGCAGATATTTTAAACGGGTGTTCCCTGTTTGTAATTGAGCTTTGACGCATGCATTCTCCTATTCCTCAGTGGACATATTCTCCTGTTGGTCCTCTCTCCAAGACTCTAACTTATTTATTGAGGATTCCTCAACTAACAAATTATATAGATTGGAAATCAAGCCCCTCCCCTGGCAGTTTTTCACCATCATTTCTTCTAGTATTGACTGGTTTGGAATGGACAAGGACTGGTTCTGTTGAGTTCTAATAAAATCCCTCAGTTGTAGATATCTAAAAAATTTATTATGAGTGAAGCCAGGTTTGACCACAATGTCATCAAAAGACAACAGATATTTATCATCAGAGTTATACAGATCTCCTATTTTTTGTAACCCTTGATCAGCCCAATATTTGACGACTTTAAATTGTGCGGTGACACCTGTTGGGTTTTCCCTCTCTGCTTGGTTTAATAACATAATAGAAGTTTTAGATTTATTAATATTGTAACCTGAGATTTGTCCAAACTCCTCAATCAGGTCTAACAAGGAAGGGATAGATTTGTTGATTTTTTTGGAGAAAAACTATTATGTCATCTGCGTACAAAGCTAAACGATGTTCTGTCTGTCAATTCCAAGGATGTCCTCATGTGCCCTTAGTGCAATTGCCAGGGATTCAATTGCCATAGTAAATAATAGTGGGGACAAAGGATCCCCTTGTCTGCATCCCCGATTTATTTGAATAGTTTTTGAGATGTTGCTGTTGGTCAAAATCTGTGCATATGGTTCCTTATATAGTAGCCTTATCCAGTTACAGAAATTATTTCCCGATCCAAACCATTCCAGAATTTCAAACAAATAGGACCACTCCACCCTATCGAATGCTTTTTCCGCATCGTGGGACAGTAAAGCAGTGTCTGGAGCCCCCTTATGGTGGTAAAGAATATTCAAAATCCTTCTGACATTATGAAAGCTTTGTCTGCCACAAATGAAACCATTCTGGTCCTTCCCAATTATCTTAGTTATAATTACTTCAATTGTCTTTGCCAAAATCTTACACAGTATTTTCAAATCTGCATTTAATAGACTAATAGACTAATAATAGACTAATCCAATTTCACACTTATTCTTTGGTTTACCCGCCTTTGGGAGAAGAGTAATTAATGCTCCTCTTAGAGACCATGGCAAAGTACCTTTTCGGAAGGATTCTGTAAACATTTCTAAAATTGGGGTCCGTAATTTTTTTTTAAATTTTTTGTATATTTCATTTGGAATACCATCAGGTCCGGGGGTTTTCCCTGCTTTCATATTGTCAATTGCAGCAGATAATTCTTCTAGTGTAATATCTTTATACAATTCAGTCCTAAAATTTTCTGGTAAATTAGGTATATTTATATTATCTAAAAACCTCTGTCGTTTTTAATTTTCATCAGTAATTTCTGAACTATAAAGACCCTCGTACAATTTCCTAAAAGATTCATTAATTTCTGTAGGATTTACTATGATTTCTCATTGATCACTCTGCAGTGAAGTGATGGCTCTTTCGCCTGTAGTTGTTTCAAACGCCATGCAAGAACTTTCCAGATTTTTCACCCTGGTCATAGAAGGATTGCTTGAGTCGCAGCAAACTGGCCATTGCTTTTGATGCAGAGAGTTTGTTTTATTGTGCTCTAAGCAATAGTAACCTTTAATGAGCTTCTGGTGATTTAGTTTGATAACCCTCAATTTCCATCTCCTTTATTTTTGTCTCAAAATTTTTTACTTTTTGAAAGGTCAATTTTGCCTTTGAGCTAGTGATGCAGATTATTTTGCCCCTAGGAAAGGCCTTAAAGGCCTCCCATCTTGTGCTTGCTGAAGTTTCTGTTGTATTAATTTCAAAATATAGTTTAATTTGTTCATCCAGAAAGGAGATAAAACCGGGATCGGGCAGCCATTTTTTGTTTGCACCTCCAAATTTTAGTATCCTTCACTAATTTGAGTCCTGATATATTAGAGAGTGTGGAGCATGGTCTGAAATTATGATAGCATTTTATATTTTAACTCTGCGGATATTAAAAAAAATCAATTCTCGGATATGATTTTATGCACACCTGAGTAACATGAAAAGCTTACATTATCAGGGTTTTGTTCTCTCCAAACCCTAACCCTAACCCTAACCCTTCTCTCCAAACATCTATTAAGTTAATTTCTTTCATGAAGTATTGTATAACTGTCTGACTACGAATGTGCCATTCAGTTCCAGAGCTCCTATCCTTCATTGCATCTAATGTGCAATTAAAATCACCTGCCACCACATATTTACCTGGAAGAGAAGACAAAATAAGGAATATATTCTGAAAAAAGTTGGGGTCATCAGTATTTGGCGCATAGATGTTTACCAAGTTAATTTGCTCATTTGGTAATTTGCCTTGTATGATGAGATATCATCCAAACTTGTCCTTAATAACCTTGTTTACCTGAAGGGGTATTGACTCATGGACCAAAATGGTGACTCCTCTGGATTGAGAGTTAAAAAAAAGCAGAAAAAACATTGTCTCTCCATCTTCTCCTAATTTTTAGATCTTCATTGTTCATCAAATGCGTTCCCTGAAGGAACACAATATTGGACTGCATTGACTTTAACCTGTTCATGACTTGTTTGACCTTCTTAAGTTTTCCTAACCCCCTGCAGTTCCACGAAGTAATTTTAATTTTTATCTCGCTGGACATTTTTAGAGTAAGCACTGTAATACTCCCCACACATTTAGAGTTTGTAAAAGAAAAGAAGAAAAAGATCCAATAAAAAAAAAATAGACATGAGTAACACTGACAAACACTGAACCTTCACCCAAATCCATGGCACTTAGCCTGAATTCTTTCCCTATGAACTTTTAAACTTCCAGGTAGATGTCCCAGGTAAATAAGTTTCTAGACTAGTAAAAACACAGCAAAAAAAAAACAAACACCAAATGTATTACCCCAACCTTACACTCTTCGCTACCATACACTAAGCATTTTCCTTTTAAGAACATCCTCCTTATGTTTGAAATTAAATAAAATTGCACACTTTTGACATCAGTATCATTCAAAGATCACTCTAAGGATCACTCAAAGAATATCTAGACAAGATGGATATGTGTGTATTTACAAAGAAACAATGTGACAGCAACCAAAGCAGTTTACTCTTTAAATCTTGCCCCAGAGGGAAGGAAAAAAGACTTAACGGCTATACTATTAACTGTTGCTAGAACCTCTGAGCTTAAACTTATTGTTATTAACAAAACTTAACAGAAGTAGATTTTCCATCAACATAAATTATGTAAAATGGCTGGAGTTGAACTATCCTTATCAGCCGTTACCTTTAATCTATGGAGCCATGGATCCCAGATTATTTCCCCACAGTCCACTCTGTCCCCTCTTCTAACCCGATCCGTTTAATGAAGGTTTCTGCTTCAATGTGATTGTTAAAGATATGGGATCGTTCTTTATAAGTAACAATCAGTCGGGCAGGAGGGATGATGCCGTACCGGAGTCTCATTGCACGGAGTTGCCGTCTGGCCTCGTCATATTCCTTCTGCTTCTTGTGGACACCTCATGTAACGCACTTCTCTTTTTGCTTTGGCTGCTTTCGTCACCTGTTCTTTATCTGTAGAGCTCAGGAACTTCATTATCAGTGTTCGGGGTGTAATGTTGTGCGCCTTTGACCCGATTCTGTGCGCTCTCTCCACCGCTAGCTTGGTGTGCCCCGGCAGCAGGTCCAGCACGTTCTCCAGTTCTCCAGAAAAGCACACATGTCTTCACCCTCCGCTCCCACCGGTAGATTGACGAGTCTCAAATTTGAACACCTTGCTCTGGTCTCGAGATCGAGTAATTTCTCCTCCAAGTCTCTGTTTCTGGTTTCTAAGACATTCACTTTTGTTTGGATCGAAGCCACATTATCTTCAGTAATGGTGATCCTTATCTCTGCCTCCGTGATGCGCTCCACACAGTTAGCGATATCTTTCCTAACTCCTTCAATGGCGGACAATATACCATCAAACCTGGGGGCAAACTTAATTTCCATGTCCTTAATAGCAGTCAGGATAGTAGCAGGAGTAGGACCAGACTCCTCCGTCACCCAGTCACAGCTTTCTTCCGACATCACCTCCTGAGTCGGGCTCGCATTGGCCTTGGGAGAATCGTTAGCATTAGCTGGAGGCTTCTTCCTCGTGTTGGACGCCGTGAAATCCAACAGAGTAGCTTGAAGAGTTTTATTTCACCCTTCACCGAGTTTTTTCTGTGACGCTGGCATCACTACATTTATTTATCAAACTGGAGTTGTTTCTCAGAATTAAAAGTAGTATTTGATAAGGATTTAGCCAACAGGGTAGCAGAGCTGGTTAGAGCACGTCCACTCAGCTCGTTGCCATACCGTAAGTCCCCAAATGATCACATTTAATATAAAAATTGTTGTAGCCAAAGAACTGAAATATTCAAGGAAGAACATAAACAATCATCCCAGAAAGGTTTGTACCCATTTCATCTTTGGTGAAGCTCTTCTGCTGTTAAATATACTAGAGTTAGAGGGAGCACTCCTCCACCAACTTCGTGGACTTCGCCCTTTTCCTCTCATGGGCCTCCTCCATTCTGTTCTCCCAAGGCACTGTGAATTCCAAGAGGATTACCTGCCTGGACAACACAGACATGAGGACAATGTCTGGCCTCAGTGTTGTCTTGTCAACCACTTCTGGGAACTTAAGTTGCATTCCCACATCAACTCTTAACTCCCAATCACGTGCTGTTGCCAACAGGCCAGGGGAGATGTTTCGGATGGCCACTGCAGGTTTCTCCCCTCACTGTGGAGTAACACCAAGCCTGCTGTGGTCTTTACCACCACATCTCTGGCTGAGGAAAAGGGGAAAGTGTGGAAGTGTCCGAAACTGAGTAAGGAGACATAACTTCAAACCTCCCCTCCCGACCATCATCATATCCAATGTAAGATCACTGCACAATAAGATGGATCTACTACACGCAAGGTGCCAATTTGACAAGGCCTTCAGAGATAGCTGTATCATCGCTCTCTGTGAGACCTGGGTGGATGACTCTGAGGTGAGCTTAGACAACTTCACCATCATCCGATCCGACAGGACAGGGCACTCGGGAAAGATGTGAGGTGATGGGGTTTGCTTTTACATCAATGACAGGTGGTGCACTGACATCAAAATACACCATAAAGTGTGCACACCTAACCTGGAGTTGCTGACCCTCTCCCTTTGTGCTTTCTATCTCCCCTGGGAATTTCCAACTGTTGTGGTCAGCTGTATCTATGTAGTCCCCAGCACTAACATCAACACGGCAGCGGAGCTAATAGCCGAGGAGGCTAATACCATGTTAGCTAAGTATCTTGGGACTCCTCTGCTCATCTTTGGGGACTTTAATGGATGCAGATTGAACAATGAGTTACCATATTTCCAAGAGTATGTGGACATTCCAACAGGAAGGGGAAACATCTTGGATATATGTTATGGGAACATTACCGATGCCTTCTGTGCCCGTTCATGTCCACTGCTCAGAGCTGCTGACCACAATGTCATCTGTTTACTTCCGCTCTACAAACAGGAACTGAAGCACCATAAACTACACTGGAGCAGCGTCCCACAGTGGACGGAGGATGCCATCACACACCTCCAAGACTGTTTAGCCTGCACTGACTGGGACATTTTTGATAGGAATCTGGAGGACAGGGTCTCTGTCATTTCAGACTACATCAAATTCTGCATCGGTTCTACAATTGCAACCAAGACAATAAAAACATACCCCAACTCCAAACCATGGAGTTAAAACAGATCCTGAGGGAAAAAATAAATACTTCAGACACAAGGACCGGACCACCCTCAAAGTAATAAAGAGGAGGTGTTCAAAGCCAAAACTAGAGTATAAAAATGGACTGGAAACGGAATTCGACCACATAAACACCAATCAATCCTTTCAGAAGGTGAGAACCCTGACTGGATGCAAACCCAAATTCACATGCACAGTCAGTGACCCAGAACCATTCATCAAGGACTTAAATACCTTCTACACCCGTTTTGATAAACAGGACTTCTCATCAGAGTGTCAGGACCTACTAAAAAGTCTCCCACCACCAGACTCCGAAGAACTGGCCCCCTTCACCGAGGACGAGGTACAGCATCACCTGAGCCGATGTAAGGCTGGGCCCTGGGGCCCAATGGTATTCCCACCAGGGTGATTAAAAGCTGCGCCATGGAACTTGCTCCCATCCTGCACAGTCTCTTCTGTCCATCATACTGAACTGCAACCATACCCACACTATGGAAAACTGCAACCATAATCCCAATACCAAAATAACCCAGTCCCACAGAACTCAACCACTACTGCCCCATAAGCCCTCACATGCATAATAATGAAGAGACTGGAGAAACTTTTGCAGAACATGATCCTCCCACTTGTCACCCCACACCCCACCCCCTCCAATTTGCCTACAAGGCTAAAAGAGGCACTGAGGATGCTGTGGCCTGCTTGCTGCACTGCCTCCTCCAGCACCTGGACTCCCCAGGCTACTTTGCCAGGGTCCTCTTTGTGGACTTCAGCACCACCTTCAACTCCCTGCAAAAACATTTCCAGAAGCAGATCCAGAAGCTACATCATCTCAACATCCTCCCTCAGCTGAACCATCTCACCCACAAATTCCTCACTGACAGATTATAAGCAGTAAAGGTGGGCTCAACCACATCCCTGTACTCACTATCAACACCGGGGTCCCACAGGGATGTGTGTTGATCTCTTTCCTGTACATTCTCTACACCGACTGCCGTAGCATCTCACCCACCACAACATACCTAAAATATTCTGACCACCACAGAGCAATCCTTGCACTTCTCTCTGACAATCAATCCACTCTGGACTACCACAACACAGTCACTCACTTCACCAAGCTATCCACAGACAGTTATCTGGAAATTCTCAACAAGACCAAGGAACTATGGTTTAACCCCCCTCACCCCAAGATCCCATTATCATAAACACACAAACAGTTGAGTCAGTCGACTCCTTCAAATATGTGGCCAGAACTCTGGACAATAAACTCATGTTTGATCAGCACACCACGGACATCCAGAAAAGGAGCCAACAAAGACTGTCAGCCACCCGCAAACTCAAAGGGCTACATGTTGCACCCCATCTCCTGCTGTCACTCTATAAAACTATAATCCAACCCATCCTCCTGGACTGCTCCACATGCTTTTACACCATGCTTTCCGTCACTAACCAAGCAAAATTCAGTCACATCACAAATGTAGCTGCTAAAATTATCGGCCTCCCCACACCTAACCTCACAGTACTCAATAAAAGTTCCATCACCCGAATAGCAAACACAATAGTCCAGGACATCACACATCAATTACACAATTATTTCATCCTACTACACTCAGGATGCAGGTACAGAACATTAAAATTCAGGAGGGCTCGTCGAGGAAAAAGCCTGATCCCTGCAGCCATACCCGCCCTAAACACCAGGCCCCACTGACAGGTTGACCAAATCTGATAAAATGTCTTTGTCTGTTATGTCTACTTACTGTTGATGCTGTTGTTGACTGTTGTATAGTGTTGATGTCTATTTCAGTCACTGAAGACAAATTTCCCCATGGGGACCAATAAATCAAATCTAAAATCTAAATACGTCAAGGAGCTAGACCCTCAGATACTGGCTTGACCTAACTACCCACCCCCCACTTCGCCCCGCACTCTCCCCTCCCTCACTTTGCCTTTTTTATTGTATTTTTTAAAATTTATTTTCTCTTTTTATTTAATTATCTACATTTTCTTTTCTGTTTTGCTTGCTTATTTGTGTATGTATTTATGTTTATATTTATCTTTATACTTGTCTCATTTTGTACACATCTGTGGGTAGGGAATAGGAATAAGAACATATCCTGATGTTCACATTGTCAAATGAAGGTTTTATATTCGAAAATGAAAATAAACCTTGTTTAAAAAAACTCAAGAAAACAGCTGAAAAAGTGGTTATATAGTGTTTTAACCATAACCCTGCCACAAAGAGACAATGTTCATGCCCTCTGTTGTTTTCAGGTTTTTTTCGCAAGCCTGACGGTGACTCGGAATCACGGATCTGGGTGGAAGAATTAAATTTAAAGAATCCACCCAGCAATGTTTTTGTGCGTTCCCATCACTTTGTGGACAAAAGACAAACCAAGGATAACCCATTTCCAGAGTTGTGGTTGGTATCCACTGTCATTACCCACAGCCAAAGAGGAGACTACTCACCAAGTGGAACACTGTCTCCACAAAGAATCTAAGCCAACTTCAATCTGATGGTGAGTTCAACAACTTTAGTTATGAAATGAAAACTTTATCTATGAAACGGACATCCCGTTAGCTGTGAAGAAGTTATCATACACTAACATTGTTACTGGTGTTTTACTAAAACAGTTGATTGTAGATTGAACAAGCAATTTTCACCATATAGACTAACGTTCATAGACAGTCCAGCTAATGTTACGCCACTGATGTATATATATGATGGGTTGATAGTCTACTGATAGTCACCTGCGAAGAAAACACAAACAAACCAGACAACGCTGACAAACACATTCACACCTCAACTTCCACAGTCAAGCGCCAGATTTGATTTAGAAAAAATGAGAAATATATAATTTTATCTATTTTATTTTAACTTTTATAAAATGTTATTTTTGTTTCAGTCTGTAGAGGAAGAAGGGACATACTTGTCAGTGACATACTTGGTCAGGCTCTGTTTGCACTATTTTTAGTCTATATTGACAGAGAAGAATTTTTTTGCTTTGCATATATTGTCTGTAAAAGGAGAAATACATGATTTTATTTGAACTTTTATAACATTTAATTTTTGTAGAGGGAGAAGTTCATTAAGAAGTTAATGTTTACAAGTTATAAAATCCATGTGTAACTTTGTTAAATAAAAGTCTATTGTCCATTCATGTAATTTTTAATTTATTTATTTTTTAATCTTGTCTCAAACTCATGAACCCAATCTCGTGTTTTGTCTCGTGAGCTGAGTGTCTCATCACACCCCTACTTTATACTATTTACATTTATATAAATATGTGTACTTTATACTCTTTACATTTATATAAATATCTAAATAACTCTTCTGTTGGTTTGCGCTTCCAACTCCCGTCAGCTGTTTGACTCACATGTTTTAAGCTAATGCTACTATCCTAGCATTGACCCAGTTTCAGATCCAGTGTGGTTTTAATTATCCCCATATGGAACACCATTCTGTAGAAAACGCTGCTGGTGCTCGTACATGTGTCGTGTGTTATTTGATCTGTTTTCTTTGATCTTGTCACCTGGCTACGAGCCAACGCTCCTCATCTGTGGAAATAGTTTTTAGCTAGTCTGTCCAGCTGGGTTCATGTGCACATGGATCCTCCTCCATGGCAGAAACACACTGGATATTTTTTAACTACTTCAGGTTTTTTCAAGTCGACTTATCCATCAAATAAATTGGAAGACGAGTCAATGGGTCGTGATGACGTCCTCACATGGTCAGCGGAGGAACAACATGGACACACATCTCTCCAGTGATGAGCAACTGGAATTAAAGTTCACCCTAACCCACACAAACCAACACTAACCCGAACCACTGATAAGACACAACCATCAGCATTTTAATCCCCATAATACAAAAGCTAATGTTAGCCTTGAGTTTTCTGTTAAATTTTAATTTTCCAACTGAGAACCAATAGCCTCAGACAAGGAGGGGCTGAGGATGATGGTCTCAGACTGGAAGGGACTGAGGACCATGGCCTCAGAGTGGGAGGGGCTGAGGACCATGACCTCAGACTGGGAGGGGCTGCAAACTAATAGTCTCAGAGTGGGAGGGGCTGATCTTTATCCCAAACATTTCACACTCTGTTGTGAACCACTCCAATGAGTGCTAGGGGTCACTGCTCAATGAAGCTAAGAGGACCACATCATCTGCAAAAAGCAGAGGCGAGATCCTCCCGCCACTGAATTCAACACCCTCCCCCACCCTAACCCTCCCCCACCAGCTGTACCTAGAAATTATGTATATAAAAGTTATGAACAGAACCGGTGACAAAGGGCAGTCCTGGCGGAGTCTAACCGTCACTGGGAACCAGTCCAACTTATTGCTGGCTACACAGACCAGACTCTCCCTCCTTCGGTAGAGGGATTGAATGGCCCCCAGTAGGACTCCATCCACCCCATACTCCTGGAGCACCCCCCACAGGATAGCTTTGAGGACATGGTCCTAAAGCTTTTCCAAATCCACAACACACATGTGGACTGGTTGGAAAAACTCCCATTCCCCCTCCAGCACCCCTATGAGGGTAAAGAGCTGGTCCACTGTTCCATGTCCAGGACCAAAGCCACTTTGCTCCTCTTCGATCTGAGGCTCAACCACCGAGATCGTACCCTCCTTTCCAGCACCCTGGGGTAGACCTTACCGGGGAGGCTGAAGAGTGATACTTGCAGCACACCCTCTAGTCCCCATTCTTAAAGATGGGAACCACCACCCTGGTCTGCCACTATAGAGGCACTGCCCCTAATGTTCATGTAATGTTGTAGAGGCATGTCAGCTAAGACAGCCCTACATCATCCAGAGCTGTGAGACAAGCGGGGTGGATTTCATCGATGTCCAGAGCTCCACCACCATGGAGTGACTTCACCACCTCAGGGAAGCAACCCTAGACCAAGAACGGTTCAAAGACCAACAACAGTTCAAAGACCAAGAACAGTTGAAACACCCTGATGACTAGAAAAAACAAGGTCCTGTGTACCCAGCCCCGAGGGTTACCGGGGTCCCACCCTGAAGCCAGGTGTGGGGCTGGGGACCATGGATGAGCACCTGGTAGTTGGATCTTTTCCCATCAGTCCAACTGGGTACAACCTGAACCAAAGAAATGGGATTGTGCTCCAAACCCTTCACTGGCTCCCAGTTGAGTTTATAATTGAATTTAAAGTCCTCCTCCCTACATATAAAACCATTAATGGTATGGGTCCCTCTTATCTTAAAGATTATCTGGTTCTGTACCAGCCCAATACAACCCTTCTCAGAATGCAGGTTTATTGAAAGTTCCCAGGGTTTCTAAAAGAACAGTAGGAGCTAAAGCCTTTAGTTATCAGGCTCCAGTCTTATGGAATCAGCTTCCCTTTAATATTAAAGAGGCCGACACCATCTCTACATTTAAAATTAGGTTGAAAATATTCCTGTTTGAAAAAGACTATGGTCAGGTTAGTTACAAACAGACTGAAGTCACAGTTCAGTCTAAGCTGCCCTAGGAGATAGAATGATGGGGGATGTACAGACACTGAGTTCTTTCTTTCTCTCTCTCTCCCCCTCTCTTTCTCTCTCTCTCTCTCTCTCTCTCTAACCTGTTTGTGTCATTTTTATAACCTATCTTTCAGACCAAGTCTGTTCATGGCTAGTCACCTGGTGTCCCCTTTCCCCCCTCCCCCCTTGGGGGAGTGGTGGCTCTCTTTACAGTGTCTGCGTGGGAGCCATGGACAACAGGATCTGCAGTGACTCACCTGTGCTGACCTGTGACCCCGGACCCCCTCCCTTGCTTGTCTGGTGTCTGCACCAGCCCCCCCTCCTTTATTTATAAATGGACGTTCATCTATAGTCTGTCCGTCCATGGGAGTGGATCTGTCCTTCAATTTGGTTCTCCTCAAAAGTTATTCTTTTTCCCACTGGGTTTTGAAGTATTTTTCTGGGCGAGAAGGAGGATCTAAGGACAGGGGATGCTTGGCACTTTTCTTATATCTCTGTAGGTAATTGTGTTTCTGTAAAGCCCTGTGAGATGATTTTGTTGTGATTTGGGGCTTTATAAATAAAATTGTTTTGAATTGAATTCATCTAATGGGCGAGGGGAGGCAGAAGGGTCCAGTCATTTGTGGATTGGGCAGCAGACCAAGGCGGGGGCCTTGGCCAATCATCGCAGTCCTCCAGAGTTAATTATGGCGTTCCTCAAGGGTCAGTCCTTGGGCCTATTTTGTTTACACTATATATGCTCCCTTTAGGTAACATCATTACAAATCATGGCATTAATTTTCATTGTTACGCGGATGACACACAGCTATATTTATCGATTAAACCTGACCAGACCAGGCAAATAGATAAACTAAGTACTTGTGTACAAGACATAAAAATTTGGATGAGTGCCAATTATCTTTTACTGAACCCTGAAAAAACTGAAGTCGTTATAATTGGTCCTAAAGATGCGAGAGACTCCCTAACTAACCAGATAGTTACTCTGGACAACTTAAGTGTAACACCCAGTGCCACAGTTAAAAATTTAGGAGTTTTATTTGATCCAGATCTTTCATTCAAAATGCATATCAAACAAACTTGCAGAACAGCCTTCTTTCACCTGCGCAACATAGCCAAAATTAGGAATATTCTGTCTAAAACGACTGCAGAAAAATTAATTCATGCATTTGTTACATCACGATTAGATTATTGTAACTCCTTATTTGTAGCATGTCCTAAATATTCCCTAAAAAGCTTGCAACTGGTTCAAAATGCAGCAGCAAGATTATTAACAGGATCAAATAGAAGAGAACACATCACGCCTGTGCTCCAAACCCTTCACTGGCTTCCAGTTGAGTCTAGAATTAAATTTAAAATCCTCCTCCTTACATATAAAACCATTAATGGTATGGGCCCCTCTTATCTTAAAGATGATCTGGTTCCGTACCAACCCAATAGAACCCTTCGTTCTCAGAATGCAGGTTTACTGAAAGTTCCTAGGGTTTCTAAAAGTACAGTAGGAGCTAGAGCCTTTAGTTATCAGGCCCCTGTCTTATGGAATCAGCTTCCCTTTAATATTAAAGATGCCGAAACAGTCTCTACATTTAAAATTAGGCTTAAAACATTCCTGTTTGAGAAAGCCTATGGTCAGGTTAGTTAAAAATTATGTGACTCATATATCATGTATACATGATGTATGAGTCACAGTTCAGTCTAGGCTGCCCTAGGAGTTAGAATGCTGGGGGAAGTACAGACACTGAGTTCTTTCTTCTCTTTCTCTTCCTCACATCTGTTTCTGTAATTTTTATAACATATCTTTCTTACCAAGTCTGTTCATGACTAGTCACCTGGTGTCCCCTTTCCCCCCTCCCCCCCTGGGGGGAGTGGTGGCTCTCCTGACAGTGCCTGCACGGGAGCCATGGACGACAGGATCTGGAGTATCTCGCCTGTGCTGACCTGTGACCCCGGACCACCGCCCCTGCCTGTCTGGACCAGCCCCCCTTCCTGCATTTATACATGGACGTTCATCTATAGCCTGTCCGTCCATGGGAGTGGATCTCTCCTTCAATGTGGTTCTCCTCAAGATTTCTTCTTTTTCCCACTGGGTTTGGAAGTTTTTTCTTGCCGAGAAGGAGGGTCTAAGGACAGGGGATGCCTAGGACTTTTCATGTATTTCTGTAGTTGATTATGTTTTTGTAAAGCCCTCTGAGACGACGTTGTTGTGATTTAGGGCTTTATAAATAAAATTGAATTGAATTGGCGGACTGATCCCCAGTTATAGAAGCTCGCTTTAAGATAATATAGATAGTATTGTCATCGTACAATTTTACAATGAAATTTGTCCTCTGCATTTAACCCATTGTTCTAAGGAGCAATGGGCGGGACCTGGGGACCCATCTCCAGACATGGAGCCAGGTTCATGGTCAGTTACCTGGCTGGATGATTTTTACCCAAACCAATTTGTTTTTGGGTGATGTGGAAACCGGAGTACCCAAAGGAAACCCATCCAGACACAGGGAGAAAAACAGGCGAAGTCCACACAGAAAAGTCCGCATGGTCTGGGAATCGAACTCAGGTGTTCTTTGTGAGGCAAGAGCGCTAACTGCTCTGCTACCGTGCCGCTGGACATGAACTTTAGCATCATGGAATGTCACCTCTCGGGCGGGGAAAGAGCGGGAGCTTACGGATAAGGTGGAACACTATCAAGTGGACATAGTCGGCCTCACTTCAACACATAGCATTTGCTCTGGAACCGGAGACTTTGAGTGGGGTTGTTTTTTGCTGGAGTTGCCCCAGGAGAGAGGGGGAGGGCTTTTGATAGCCCCCGGGCTCTCAGCCTCCATGTTGGTGTTTAACCCAGTGGACCAAAGGTTAGGGTTTACCCCAGTGGACCAAGGTTCGGATTTAACCCAGTGGACCAAAGGTTAGAATTTACCCCAGTGGACCAAGGTTGGGGTTTAAACCAGTGGACCAAAAGTTAGGGTTTACACCAGTGGCCCAAATGTTAGGGTTTACCCCAGTGGACCAAAGGTGTTTGATAATTGGTAAGATAACTGAAAAAGTTAAGGACAGATTTTGATGAAACTTTAAGAGATGATTGATAATGCATCAAGGAAAACAACATTCAATGTTGATTTCTAAAGGTCAAAGGTCAAGGTGCCAGTGAAGGTCAACAGTTCAAACACATCAGTGGTGATATCTCAGAATCCAGACCAGATAGTATCAGGTGTTTTTTTCCTTCACTTCGTCTGACCTTCTGACCTCAGATGAGATAACACCCATAGGCTCCATGACGTCACGTAAAGACGTCACATGACGTCACGTAAAGACGTCACATGACGTCACGTAAAGACGTCATATGACGTGGCACCAATGGTATATTTGGTAAATGTATGACCTTTACCTTAAAGCAGGTTATTGACATATTTAGTTAAATCAGACAATATCTTGTGCTTCATATTTAACATTAGATCTAACATGTGACATTTGGTCGTTCACATATGACCCTAAAACCTGCTGCTTTTACAGGTCTGAAGTGTCAACGGGACAGCTCAACAGCAGAGCGCATCAGCAGCAGCTCAGCAGCAGAGCGGATCAGCAGCAGCTCAGCAGTGGTACAATGAGCCGCAGATGCGGTTCAGACTCCCAGCGTGACCGCTGTTCACCCACTGGTCAAGCGGTCAGCACCCCAAATAAAAGTAAGGAAGGCTGTTCTGACCCCTGACCTCTGACCCCTGGAACTGCAGTAGGTTCTATGTTCAGGTCCAGTGTTTTGTTTAGTGCAGTAGGTTGTTTGTTCAGGTCCAGTGTTGTGTTTAGTCATCCCATTTTTGGGAAAAATCATTGAAAGAGTTGTTTTCCAACAAATTCATGTGTTTTTGGACTTTTGTAATGACTGTCAGTCTGGATTTGGAGCACACCACAGCACTGAGACCGAACTGATCAAAGTGTTAAATGACATTCAACTGAATAATGATGCATCAACAACTTCTGTCTTGGTACTATTGGACCTCAGTGGTACCTTTAGACATCAGTGGTACTATTGGACCTCAGTGGTACTATTGGACCTCAGTGGTACCTTTAGACCTCAGTGGTACCTTTAGACCTCAGTGGTACTATTGGGCCTCAGTGGTATCTTTAGACCTGAGTGGTACTATTGGACCTCAGTGGTACCTTTAGACCTCAGTGGTACTATTGGACCTCAGTGGTACCTTTAGACCTCAGTGGTACTATTGGGCCTCAGTGCCGTATTTGATACAGTTGACCACAACATACTGCTTGACAGACTGGAAAAGTAGGTGGGGCTTACTGGCACTGTGTTAAACTGGTTCAAATCTTATTTACAGGGTAGGAACTACTTTGTCTCAGTTGGTAACTACAAGTCAGTGAGTACAAAGATCTCGTGTGGGGTTCACCAAGGGTCTATTTTGGGACCTCTTCTGTTCCACATGTATATGCTGCCCCTGGCTCAGATCATAGAACATTTCAACATTTCTTACCACACATACACAGATCAGAATCAGAGAGTTTTATTGCCATTGTTCGTATAGTACACATGTAGTATACAACTAGGAATTTGTCTCGGTGTAACGCTGCAACATTCAACATATAGTATATCAATAAAAAGAAAAGAGAAAAAAAAATTATATATGTATATATATATATATATATATATATATATATATATATATATAGTATTAAAAAATCATAAAAATGCTAAGCATGCACCAAGATAGAATAAGATGAAAAATAAATATAGTAAAAATATGTAATGTGCAATTCTGTGGGGGTAATGTGCAAGTCAGTGCAAATGAGACAGAGGCATTATGTTGGTCATGTGTCCAGTGTTGGCTGCTGTACTTAGTGCTGGGGAGTCTGATTAAGTCCCTTGGTGTTCAGCAGCCTGGTGGCCGAGGGGAAGAAACTGTTCATGAAGCGGGAGGTTTTGGTCCGAATGGACCGTAGTCTCCTGCCTGAGGGGAGGGGGGAAAAGAGGGCATGTCCAGGGTGAGAGGGATCGGCCGTGATCCGTCCTGCACGCCTCCTGGTCCTCGAGGTGTAAAGGTCCTTGATGGATGGTAGTCCGCAGCCAATCACCTTCTCAGCGGCGGGACACACAACTTTATATTGAAATGGAAAATGGTCTGCACTTATATAGCGCTTTTCCACCTTCATGGTGCTATTTCAGTCTCATCACTCCACTACAGTCTCTTACTGACACTGAGTAAATGTGTTCATCAAATCACTGAGTGGATGTTCCACAACTTTCAACAGCATAATGTGGACAAAACAGAAGTGATTGTTTTCGGCCCCAAAAAAGAAAGGTCAAAGGTCAGTATTCACCTTGAGTCCATGTCACTAAACCCTCCAAACCAAGACAGAAATCTGGGTGTAATTATTGACTCAGACCTAAAAGTTAACCATTTAAAAGATCTGACCCAGTCTGTCTAAGAACATCCATAGAATCAAAGGTTTTCTGTCCAAACCAGACACACAACAACTCATCAATTCATTTTCATTAAATTAGATTATTGTAATGGTGTCTTCACCGGTCTGAACTAAAAATCGATCAGGCAGCTACAGCTGATCCACAACACTGCTGCCACAGTCCTGACCAGTACCAGGAAACTGGACCACATCACACCGCTCCTCAAATCCTTACACTTTCTTCCTGTGGGTCAAAGGTCACAGTTCTCAATCTTCCTCCTGGTCTATAAAGAACTAAACGACCTTGGACTCAAATCCATCCTAGACCTGCTGGTTCCATATGAAGCATCCAGGGCCCTGAGGTCATAGGTCATCAGGAAAAGGTCTACTGTGTGTTCCCAAAATCAGAACCAAACAAAATGAACCATCATTCAGTTGTTCTGCTCCTCAACTGTGGAACAAACTACCTGAATACCTGAGGTCTGAGAACAACTGTGAACTAGTGTTAACTACTGTTAACTAGTGTTAACTACTGTTAACTAGTGTTAACTACTGTTAACTAGTGTTATATCTGAGGTCTGAGAACAACTGTCAGTTAATTTAAATCAGACTGAAAACATTACTGTTCACTGGAGCTTTGACTGAAAATATTAGTTGTTGTTTTGTTTTTTTTAATGTATGTCTCTTATTTTAATTGTCTTTTAATGTGCCATGCACAACAAGCCCCAGCTCTCACAAATGTTTTACCTGATTCTTCTCTCTCCACATGGTCTATGACATTCCATTCAAAATCTCTGAAATCCAGTGACATCCATCTGTATAAGAGGCAAGTACTTATACTGTGACATTGGACATTTAACATCTGAGCAAAATGAGCAAAAATGTCACTATGGCTTTGTGATTTGAAAGATCTTACAATGCCTACTACAACCACACTAGCAGCAGAGACTATATAGTTCACTTGACTATATGTCAAAAGAAATAAGAGAAGTGAGGGAACGGCACAAGAAGCTAACCTGCCTTGTAGTAGTTATTAGTATAGTTATTTATATAATCTCATTCTAGCACCTTCTACATATACTGTGTATATCTACAAAGTCTATATTATTTATTCACTGCTATGCACTTCTGGTTGGATGCTAACTGCATTTCGTTGCTCTGTACTTGTGACATGTGCAATGACAAAAAAGTTGAATCTGAATCTGAGATGAGATGCGGCAACTAACGGCCATTATTAAACAAAAGGATCAAAGGATTGGACTTTTGGAAGAGAGAGTGGATGACTTGGAACAGTATTCCAGAGTGGATGACTTGGAACAGTATTCCAGAGTGGATGACTTGGAACAGTATTCCAGAGTGGATGACTTGGAACAGTATTCCAGAGTGGATGACTTGGAACAGTATTCCAGAGTGGATGACTTGGAACAGTATTCCAGAGTGGATGACTTGGAACAGTATTCCAGAGTGGATGACATTGTGATCACAGGACTCGAGACCCAGCATCAGAGTTATGCCCGGGCTACTATCCCTCAGGATTAACAACAAGGTGTGAAAAAGCACCATCAGACAAACAGCAAACACTGGAACAACAAGTTGTTAATTTCATGAGAAATAAAAAGATTCATCTGGAGAGTCGACACATTTCAGCATGTCACATTCTCCCAAATAAAGATCGAAAGAGCAAGGCAAAAATTGTCATCAGGTTTGCCAATCAAAAACACAAAGTGGAAGTATTGCAGGAATCATAGGAACTTAAAGGTACTGGAGTCTACTTAAATGAACACTTAACAAAGAATAATGCTGAGCTGGCCTGAAACCACAAGATTCTCAAGAAGGAAAATAAAATTCAAGCAACCTGGACCAGGAATGGAAAAGTTCCCCCGAACAAGCCAAGGTACACTTGGTAAGAAAGTTGAGTGATCTGGAGCAATATAAGTAAAACAAAGTTGCTAATGAACGAAATGAATCTCCAAGTAACCAGTTTAGGACAATTTTGTTTATGAAGAAGCTCATGAAGAATTATAATTTTACAAATAATGACTCTTTCAATTAAGACTCAATCTATAGACCAAGCTGAATATGGCACTTTCCATTTTGAAAATGATGTGGATCCAGAGACTCATATTTTTAGTTGTATGAGTAATTCTTGCCAGTATTACACTGAGGAGCAATTTCATGATCTAGAAAATGAAAATTGATTTTTGGTAATTAATTTTAATTTTACAAGTCTACCAAAGCATTTTTTAGAAATCAAATATTTTTTAAATTCATTAAAGGGCAGGGTTAAATTAATTGCTTTATCTGAAACCTGGATAAAACACGGAAATGAGGATTATTTACATTTTGAATGTCTATGCTTTATTTTCAACTTGTAGAATAAATAGCACTGGTGGGGGAGTGGCTATATACGTACAAATTCACTTAAAATGTAAAACTGTTGAATGCATGACATTAGCTATAGAGGATTTGATGGAAAATATAGCCATAGAACTAGAATTGGAAGGGAATTGAAAAATAATAGTTTCATGTGTGTATAGAAAGCCTAGCTCAAAAGTAGAAGTCTTTACAAATAGACTAGAAGAAATGATAAATGGGATAAATAATAAAAAAAAAAAAAAAATCAAACAATAATGCTATGTGGAGACTTTAATATTGATATTTTAAAAGTAGAGGCACATAAACAAACGTCCGTTTTTTGGTTTTTTTTTAGATGTACAATATAGGTTTGTACGCATTGATTATAAAGGCCAGCAGAGTGACTACAAGCAGTGCAATGTTAATAGATAATATTTTTATAAATAGTTTGAAGAATAACATTGCAAGTGGCTTTGTTATTAATGATACAAGTGATCTCTTACCTGTATTTGCTATAGTTGACTCTCATCATTTAGCAAAGAAGAAAACAATAGATTGCCTAAGTTATTATAATGTCAATAAGTTTAGAAATGAACTGCAAAAACAAGAATGGAAGGATTTGAATACAAATGATGTGGACACCGCATATAATTATTTTCTTGATGTGTTTAACTCCTTTTACAATAAACATTAACCAGTAGTTCAATCGAGACCAAAAGGAAATTACAACTCAAAACCTTGGATAACAAATAGTCTAAAAAATGCAATTAAAAAGAAAAATAATTTGTATAGAGCATTTGTCTCTTTGAGAACGGAGAATGAAGAAAAGTGTTACAAGAAATACAAAAACAATATAATTTTGAGGACAGTGAAACAGAAATACTATTATACGATTGTGCATGAAAATAAAACTAATATGAAAGCAACATGGAAAATTTTAAATACAATAATTGAAAATAAAGTTAAATCAACTGAGCTACCAAAATATTTCAGAAATGAAAATCAAATAATTGAAAATAAAGAACATATGGTTAATGAGTTAAATAATTTTTTTGTAAATATCTGACCCATTTTAGCAAATACAATCTCAAGAGAGGATCATTTAAGTGGAGCTAGAAACAGTAGGAATAATGTTATGCATTCAATGTTTGTAGTTGATGTAACTGAAAACAAAATACTGGAGGTGGTTGGTAAATTAAAGAAAAAGAACTCTACAGACAGTGATGACATTGATATGATGATTGTAAAGAAAACTATAGATTGTATCCTCAAACCACTCCATTACATAACAAATGTATCTTTTGTAAACCTAACCCTAACCCTTTTCCATAAATATTGAAAATGCTATAAATTATTCCTATTTTGAAAACTGGAAACAAATATGGCTTTACAAATTATCGACCAGTAGCGCTCCTTTCGCAATTTTCAAAGGTCTTAGAAAAAATATTTGTTAACAAACTCGACCATTTCATAGAAAAAAACAACTTATTAAGTGAGAGTCAATATCAATTTAGGAAGAATAGATCTACAAATTTAGCTTTCATTGATAAAAAGGAATACACAATAGGCATGTTCATTGATTTAAAAAAAAAAAGCATTTGACACCATAAAACATTCAATTTTAATATCAAAACTCAATAATTATGGATTTAGAGGAATTGTGCTGGATTGGTTAACAAGCTATTTACAACAGTGCCAACAATGTGTAGAAATTGAAGGTAAAAAGTCTGGGTATCAAGTTATTGAATGTGGAATACCGCAGGGGTCAATTTTGGGACCTAAGTTTTTTATTTTATGTAAAAATTATATTTGTGAAGTTTCAGATAAGTTGCAATATGTTTTATTTGCAGATGACACCAATTTCTATATATCAGGAGATGACTTGCAAAATTTAGCTTCAATAATTGAGAAAGAGATGGGTAAGCTGACATCTTGGTTTAATATAAACAAACTATCTTTAAACGTATTAAAAACAAAATTCATGGTATTTGGTAATTTAAAACAGCCAGAAATAACTAACTATCAAGGATGTAACTCTAGAGAAAGTGACTGGAATAAAATGGCTAGGGGTTCTTTTAGACGATAAATTGATTTGGAAAGCACACATTTTGCATGCGAAAAATAAATTGTTTATTTATATTTAGTAAATTAAAATATACTTTACCTTGTAAGGCACTCAGAATAGTGTATTATTCAATTATTTTGCCATATTTAAATTACTGTGTAGAAATATGTGGAAACGCATACAAAAGCAATATTTTTACCTTTGTGTTTGTTACAGAAAAGAGCTCTTCGAATAATTCACAAAGCTGGATAGAGAGAACATACAAATGCACTCTTCTCTAGATCATCATTATTAAAACTTAAGGACATTATAGAATTACATACTCTCATTGTGTTGTTTAAAGCCAGGAAAAAAAATTACCTGTTGATTTGCAATTTTATTTTGTTTTTACCTCAAATGAAGATGGAAATATGAGCTTTAACCGCAAATGTCATTGACGACATTAAAACAAATGTTCTTTTCAGATATTGGTGTAAAAGTGTGGAATGCACAGGGTCATGAATTAAAAATGTTCAGTTCAATTAGGACATTTAAACATAAGTATAAGATTAAACAAATGGAATCATATAAATCAGAATTTTGAATATTGTTGTACTTAGTTGAAATGTGAACTATGTTAATGGGAAAAATGGGCCACGTTATGGTGGGGTTGTGGGGATGGTGGTAGGGGTGGTGGATAATTATTTTTTGTCTTGTATTTGTTTAAAAAAGGGGCAGAAAAATATATATAAGAATTTTATTCTTCTATCTGCTCCCTTCTATTCATGAAAAAATCTAAAACCATTGTGCATTGACGAGCCTTTCATGAATGGAACAAATAAATGAATGAATCTTAATCATTTTCTAGGTTTTATATAAAGCACCTTGACTTGTCCTGTACACCAACTATGCTATACAAATACATATGCCTTGTCTTAGTGCAGTAGGGTGTGTTTTCAGGTCCAGTGTTGTGTCTTTCAGCGGACGATCAGCTGTTTCGTTCGGTGGAAGGACAAGCAGCATCTGATGAAGAAGAGGACAAGTGGAACAGAGACAAGCAGAGACAAGTGGACGAGGTGAAGAAGATGCTGTCCAGACTGTCCTGCTGCGGAGACAGGTACAACACTTGACTGTCCTCTATCCTGGACCACAGTGTTTCATTAACACCAGAACCCTCACTTACGACATCTGTCTGTCTGTCAGCAGGATTACGCAAAAAGTTCTGAACAGATTTTGCTGAAACTTTCTGGAATGATAGATAATGGGTCAAGGAAGAACCCATTCAATTTTGAGCAATGAAGGTTAAAGGTCAAGGTCACACTAAAGGTCATCATCTAAAACACATCAGTGGTAATATCTCAGGTTTTTTCATTCACATGGTCTGACCCTAACCTTTGACCCCTAACCTTCAGACATCAGATGGCTCAACACCTATGGCTCCATCACGTCACATTTTGATGTCATATGACTTCAAGCTAATGGTGTATTTGCAAATGTTGTGACCTTTGAACTTAAATCAGCATTATTGACACATTTGATGAAATCCAACAATAGACTTTGTTTCTTGTTAAATATCACATAAGAAATATGCAATATGGTTGTTACACCACGTCACATGGCGTCACTGTGATGTTATCAGTAATGAATTTTAAATGCTCATATCCCATAAACTGAACCCAGGATTTTTTTATTTACCCTTTAAAAGACTCTTATTGATCCATCAAATAAAATGGGCAGCGAACACTGAAATGAGAAATGTAGAAGTCAGGGTCCCCAAGACCGCTAATGAAGAGCCATACAGTTAGGTCCCACTGTGGGGAGTAATTGATTATGGTGCAAATAATGATTAACGTGATCAAAGTAACTAACAAGTGGATTATAAGAAAAAAGTGTTAGTTATAAAGAGTGTGTCTTCTGATTTTTATGACATTGGTAAAGAGTTATTTACAGAGTCAGCTGAGGGAGAGAGAAAAAGGGGAAGTGAAGCAGACAATAATAATAATAATGGATTTGATTTCTATAAAATAGACTGTACTCTTATATAGCACTTTTTATTCATCACTTGGTGCCCAAAGTGCTTTACACTTACTCACATTCACCCAGCGCTTTTCAAGGCACCCAAAGTGATTTACATTATTGAGCCATTATTCATTCACTCTCACATGCTCCCTCTGGTGGTGTTAAACTACATATGTAGTCACAGTTGCCCTGGGGCAGACTGACAGAAGCATGGCTGCCATTTCGCGCCTACGGCCCCTCTCACTTAACATTCATACGCATTCAAACTCCCGTGTGAGTGACACTGGAGGCAAGGAGGGTGAAGTGTCTTGCCCAGGGGCACAACGGACTGATGAGGACAGAGCAGGAATCAAACCGCCAATCCTTTGGTTAAAGGACGAACCGCTCTACCAACTGAGCCATGGCCTTTGAACACTGAGGGAGCTGGAAAGAGGAGAATTTTTGAGTTCCTCTTTTTGATTGATTGATTGATTGATTGATTGATTGATTGATTGATTGATTGATTGATTGATTGATTGATTGATAGATAGATAGATAGATAGATAGATAGATAGAAGTCCAAACTTATGTAATCCCACCCCTTTTCCTGTACTAGTTTTTAAATATTCACTTTCCCAATTTGCTCCTAGTACTGCTATTACAAAACACTTTAATATTAATAATAATATTAATAATAGTATACATACTGGTCAGAAAAGGACCAGCTGATGCACATAAATAAAAAAGAAAAGTAAATATGAATTAAACACATCCTTACACCTCATGTCTTTACCTCTACATTACCATGCCTGTATCCTGTGAAAACATTTTCTTTATATGTGGTTTTAAATGTCATTATGTTTGGACATTGTTTTAGTTCCTCACCCATACTGTTCCACAGTCTCACCCCACAGAATGAAATGAAAGTAGGTCCCTACCCTGCCTGGTACCAAGGACTTAGACTGTGACTCTGATCAGGTTGTTGTCCTCCTAAATTGAATGTCTCATTAGATTATTCTTTCTTCAAGAGTTGGTTTAATTTTTTATCATTTTTTATTCACATTGGCTTACAAAGACATTTCATTGGAATGCCCTTTCCAGTCAACGCAGCATCGAAGCCACAGGTCTGGGGTGCGGCAGGAGGTTTAGGAAAAGAGGAAGTACAGTGATCATCGGCACACATAGGGAGAGATTATCCTGTGATTCACAAAAGGAGTTGATTAGGAAACCAAAAGGATATAATCATACATATATTGAATTTTGTACACTTTGCTTTGCTATATTACATGAAATAAAATCCTATAAACAGGAAGAAGTTGAATTCTATTATTTTTATTTCCCCCATATCTAATACTTGAGTGTGAACGTTAAGGCCAGGTTCATGTGTGCACAACATCAGATGGTTCTGAAAATATCTTAGTCATTCTTCCACCTAATTATACTTAATGCATCTTTAGGGCCTTCTTCCTGGCCTTAAAATCTCTACCTGGCCTGTACCAAGAGCCAGATCTACAGAAGCAGCTACTGTATGTTAGGCACCGAGGATCAGGGGAAACCCCAGCCCAGGCCAGACTACATTAGGACCCCATAAGACAGAGGGCTGTAATATAACCAGAGAATCTGGAAACTACCATCATGGAATCTCCTTAACCCTAACCCTTGACCCCTGACCCTAACCCTTGGCAGAGGTCTGCTGTCTGTGACTGACTGGTTATTTTTGTGTTTGCTCAGGTGTGAGGACAAGGCTTTCAGGAAGTTGGTGTCTAACTTTGGGAGTTCCAGAAGTGAGGAGAACTGCAGCACTGTGGTGGAACTTCTGGAGAGAGTGACCTGCTTACACCAACAACTGGAGCTGAAGGAGAGCCAGACTGGACCAGAACTGGACCAGGTATGGACTGCACTTCTATAGTTGTTCCAACTTCATGGTTCAAAGCTCTTTACATTAGCCTCACATTCACCCATTCACACACTTTACATTAGCCTCACGTTCACCCATTCACACTCTTTACATTAGCCTCACGTTCACCCATTCACACTCTTTACATTAGCCTCACGTTCACCCATTCACACACTTTACATTAGCCTCACGTTCACCCATTCACACACTTTACATTAGCCTCACGTTCACCCATTCACACACTTTACATTAGCCTCACGTTCACCCATTCACACACTTTACATTAGCCTCACGTTCACCCATTCACACACTTTACATTAGCCTCACGTTCACCCATTCACACACTTTACATTAGCCTCACGTTCACCCATTCACACACTTTACATTAGCCTCACGTTCACCCATTCACACACTTTACATTAGCCTCACGTTCACCCATTCACACTCTTTACATTAGCCTCACGTTCACCCATTCACACTCTTTACATTAGCCTCACATTCACCCATTCACACTCTTTACATTAGCCTCACATTCACCCATTCACACTTTTTACATTAGCCTCACATTCACCCATTCACACTCTTTACATTAGCCTCACATTCACCCATTCACACTCTTTACATTAGCCTCACATTCACCCATTCACACTCTTTACATTAGCCTCACATTCACCCATTCACACTCTTTACATTAGCCTGACATTCACCCATTCACACTCTTTACATTAGCCTCACATTCACCCATTCACACTTTTTACATTAGCCTCACATTCACCCATTCACACTCTTTACATTAGCCTCACATTCACCCATTCACACTCTTTACATTAGCCTCACATTCACCCATTCACACACTTTACATTAGCCTCACATTCACCCATTCACACTCTTTACATTAGCCTCACATTCACCCATTCACACACACTCATACACCAGTAGGTTTCTAAGGTTGTCAGTCCTACTGGGATACTAAGAGTTCAGTGTCTTTGTCCAAGGACACTTGGACATATGGACAGCCGGAGATGAGGTGCCTGGGTCACACCTGGGTCAATACCTGGGACACACCTGGGTCAATACCTGGGACAAGCCTGGGACACACCTGGGTGTGTGTGTGTGCTGACAGCTGTTTCTCAGTGCAGTCATCCACAGAAACACCCCCTAACCCCTCCCTCAGGAGTGTTTTCACAGCTGGTGCAGGAGGGAAATATGATGTAATATCTTCCCATAACCCCCAGTACTGACAGAGGAAAGCTCAAACTAAATAAAGTGGGGAGTGTGTTTATGTGCAGGACGTCTGTGTGTGTGGGGTGGGGGGGGTGGCGGGCTCTGTCCTTCGCTAAACCATGACAAAAAGGCGCACCGAAGAGATTTCCACTATTTACCAGAAGTGGTCAAAGTACTCCCAGTGTGTACTTAAGTAGATGAACAGCTACTGGTGTAGACATACTGATTCAACTCCTTTACTGAAGTAAAAGTAAAAAAGTAGTACTTCTCAATTGTAATAAAGTAGAAACTAAAATTGAATTTTTTTTTGCCATGAATGCAATAATACCTATTTAACCAGGAAAAATCTAAAATGTTTCAAAAGTATCTAAAATAAATCCTTTCAAAGTGAGTTAGTGTGTAATTAATGTGTTTGGTCATGTCACAGTTACTCAGTTTAGTGGGAATGGACAGAAAATTCACAGGAAAAAAGTCACAGTTGAGATAGGCATCGGGGCTCTTGGCCCTTGCTTCCTGATGGTGCAGCCTGGCCCTCCCTCCGGGGCGGGGTGCTGCGTGCAGCTGACCCGTAGTGGGTCTACGGCATCTGCCGGAGCGCTGGTCTAGCCCTGCGACTTCTGGGGGTTTTGGTGCTGGCTGGGCCGGTGGGGTTCGGGTGGGCCCACCTCGGCCTCTTGCCTCGGGGCTCTGGGGGCCCTCTGCATCAGTAGCAGTGGTCTCACTACCTGTCTCCCCCGCTGCTCTGTCCTCATGGGCCGGATCCACACCAGACCGCCTCTTACTGTGCATTTCACACACTTCACACTTCACACTTCACTGTATATAGCTACTCTTAGGCACATATAGGGACACAGCAGTTAGGGCCTTGAGAGCAGGTGGGGGCGGGAATGATGGGCTTGGTGGTGGGGCAGATGGCAGGGCTCTACGGCCTTGTCTCTTCCCCATCCCCCTCTTGCTTGCCTCCCCTGCTCTCTAATTTCTTTTTAAAGCACCACACTCATTCATACCTTGGGGGTAGATCTGGGATGGCTCGGGGAACATAGGACAGGGTGGGCTGCAGAGTAGCCATACTCTGTGGTCCTCTGGCCTGCCCCCTGGATGCCTCGCCCATCCTCCCCACTTTTAATGAACCACACGACACTCAGGGTTAGACAATCACGGTGCAGGGATAATGTCTTCAGTCAGGGATGTGGAGACATATTAACAGGGAGGAATGGGGGGATTTCACTAATATGGCCTTGCTGGTGGGACCCGGCCCCCTTATGCCTTATGGCTTGTGGCTATGGGGTAGCGGGGGTAGACTACTATCCATGTTGCTGTGCTGGGGGGTCCCCAGGACCTGGGGGCTGTGGTTGGGGGGGTTGCTCCTGCTTGCCCATCGGGTCCAAGCTAGTGCGATGGCTCTTGGCAGGCCGGGGGGTTGGATTGGCCAGTCTGATGGGTGCTGTAGCTGTACTGTGGGCTGGTGGCGTGCAGGGGCTCTGTCCTGGTGGGTTGTCGGGCCGCATTGTGGGGAGGCGGGGGCCCTGGGTGTACTGTGCTCGCCTGGGGCAGGGTGTGGGGGCTGTGCCGGGTGCCTCCCTGTTGGCGTTGCCGGGCCCCAACACACTATCCATTTTTGCCCTCTGGACTCGCGTTGGGTCCGGGCTCTGATGTCCTCTGGCCGGCACCTGGTGTTGGCCTGCCTTGTGATGGGCTGGTTACCGCCCCCTCGGTGGGCTGCTCGCTCCCTGTGTCTGGCCTCCTGGCTCCGTTGGGCCATTGGCCCCCTCGGGGGTGGGCGGGGGGTTGGGCGGGGTTGGGGTTGGGGTGGCGGGTGGGTCGTTGTGCCACGGGCCGCCTGGGTCGGTCATGGTGCGCTGGGGGGGTCTGTAGCTGCTCCCTCTTGTTCTCCGGGTTTGTGTCGTTCACAGTGGCCCCGGCGGCTCTCTGGGAGTGGTGTCCTGTGGCTCCTACGGCCCGGGGTGGGCGTTGCCCTGTTGGCTTGGCCCTGGCTTGGCCCTGGCTTGGCCCTGCCTTGTCGTGATTGCTGTTCTGGGCTTCGGGGCCCTTCACACTTGCATGTTTGATCGGGTCTTGCCAGCTACTGCCAAGTCGCCAGAATGTGCTGAGAATCTCTCCACAATCTCTACCTTAAACTCCTTTTCTTCTGCACTGGTGTCCTCTTCTGGACTATTCTATTACATTGCATTATATTTTGTACTATCAGGACATCCATGGTTGTGGTGCTCGGTCCGGATTGTTTGTTGAATCTTTTTTTTTTTTTTCCCTCTTGTGCTGGTTTGGTTTTCTCCTCTTTTTCTGATTTACTTATTTATTTGTTTTTATTGATGGACAGTTGGTGGTTGTAATAACACATCACCTTACAGTCTTTAATTACAGTAGCACCGCCTGTTGGTTTCTGTCCCCGTTCGTCCTGTCCAGTCTTTGTTTCCTCCGCACATCACTGAGGTGCAGCACTGCACTCACTGGCTTGTAAGGGAGAGTTCTAATGGGGGATGTCTGCTCAGCTTTCGGGGTGGACCGCTGATGGTCACACACATGCACTAAATAGTCTAGTATATGTCTGCAAGACTGGAATATGTACTGATCTGAAGCAATGTTGACTCCCCCTCTGTGGGGTTAAAAGATATAAAAAATAAATAAATGAATAAGTGAATGAATAGAAAAATAAAATACAAAAATAATAACAAAATGCAGACAAATTAGAAAAAGGAAAGAAAAAAGAAAGGGAAAAGAAGAAGAAGGAAGGGAAGAAGAAAAAAATAACTATTTGTTACCTACTTTCCTCTCTGCTCATTTGTTTTTTTTTGTTGTTTTGTTTTGTTTTTTTGTTTTTTGTATATATGTATATGTTTAGTACTTCAGTTATTTATTATTGGTATTGTTGTTATTGTTATTGTTATTATTTTTATTATTATCATTTTTGTACTATGCACTATATTACTATAAGATGAATTTAGGTTATTGGGGAAGTGAAGAAGGGGTAGAATTAAATAAGCTTATGCTTCATCCTACTGCTTTTCGGACATGTCATTGTTATGATTATTGTTGTATTGATTATTGTTGCACTTTGCACATGTTCGAAATAAGTCATTCAAATCAAATCAAATTGAAATTCATGAGGTAAAAAAATGCATAATTTTAAGAGAAAAAGTCAAAATTATGCGATAATAGTTGTATAACTATCAGTTTCTCTCCTCCACTGATTTTCCCTCTGAAATGACTTGTTTCCTGTGTGTTTGCATGTAATGCAAGGAACTGGTTTATATTATTTATTATGACTGACTTCTGACAAAAACTTTGAAAATAAATGTGGCCCACAGCACTGTAAATAGACCAACAATTTTGACTCGTAAATGTGCAGACTGGTCTCCATAGATGTGCTATCTATCAGGATTGACGTGATGCAACGATTTTGTATGAAATGCGAAAGACCAGTAAAAAAATGTCCATCCAAAATGAATTGGGCATGTTTACATGGCTATAACTCCCAAATGATATATCATAGCATCTTGTAGTAAATAGGAAAATTTCTTAGTATTGTCCCAGAAATTACACGTGTGGTCTCATAATTCCGATATATCGTACAGATTTCGCATTATTATACCAAATAAAACTCCATTCATTCTTAATGGGACAGACAAAAACACTCCTGCTTCTTCATACTTTGTGGCACAGACTTCATTGAAACTTTCAAACACAGTCATTTTTGTGGTGTCTTTAGGATGTGATTGTCATGAGGGTGTGATTTACGGTTGTCGATAGAGAACTCAGTAAATCCACCCTGAAAAGACCAAAATCTGACTTTTTATCAGTGGGTGATGTCATCGCTAGAGCACGAGAGAAGAAAAAATTAAGCTGAAAAATGTCTCAATAACTCGTCCTCACGGCAAAACCATAAATAGTAGACAAACAATGTTTTCCACAAAAGTTGCCATGGTTGTGAGAATTCAAACAAACCAGGGTTTGAAGATCTAGCTCTTTTTAAAGTGAAATGACAGGAACCTGTTTGGGATGATGTCAGGGATTTCTGTCAATAGACTTCTATTGGAAAAATCATTTCTGTCTCATGTTGAGTTCAGTGTTTTTGAAATTGTTCTAACTCACTTATTTTTCACAGTACACACATAAAAAGTACATGTACTTGTTCCTCACACCCTCCTGTCACTCATCATCAACTTTGTTTTCACCAATTATTTACACTTTTACCAAAAATGGCAGTAGTTCAGAGGCATGGTTTAACATTCAGACAGACTTTACTCCAGTCAGCTCTGTGTGTCTGCGTGTGGAACTACAGGCTGGTTTCCATGGCAACGGGGAAAGACCTTTACTCACAGAAAATGGGAGGAGCTTTAACAGAAAATGGGAGGAGCTTTAATAGAAGTGACTCAGTCCACAAACAGTAACAAACAGATTCACATATGAAGTGAACACAGATATTTCTTCCTTTCACCAGAAACAACTACAGCGACAAGAAACAAACACACGCTTATGTTTACTTTAACTGATGGATGGAAGTCTGGTTTATTTTGGTTTATTTATATAAATGTAAAGAGTAAAAGGACAAATATTTATATAAATGTAAAGAGTATAAAGTACAAATATTTATATAAATGTAAAGAGTATAAACTGCAAATATTTATATAAATGTAAAGAGTATAAAGTACAAATATTTATATAAATGTAAAGAGTATAAACTACATATATTTATATAAATGTAAAGAGTATAAAGTACAAATATTTATATAAATGTAAAGAGTATAAAGTACAAATATTTATATAAATGTAAAGAGTATAAAGTACATATATTTATATAAATGTAAAGAGTATAAAGTACAAATATTTATATAAATGTAAAGAGTATAAAATACAAATATTTATATAAATGTAAAGAGTATAAAGTACATATATTTATATAAATGTAAAGAGTATAAAATACAAATATTTATATAAATGTAAAGAGTATAAAGTACTCACTTTTCCTCACTTCCATCATCCTGTTTCTAGATGAAGGAAGCTCTCGTGCAGGAACTTCATCAGCAGGAGGAGGAAGAGGAGGTGCTTCAGATGGAGCTGCAGATGTTAGAGAAAGAAAAAGTTCGTATGGCGCTAGTGGAGAAGAAACTTCTGGATATTCTGCACTTACTGCAGCAGCTGAGAGACCTGGTCAGTTCACCCTGTTCACCCAAAAACCTAAACCCCAAAACACCCTGACACCCTAAAACACCATGACACCCCTAAACACCATGACACCCTAAAACACCCTGACACCCTAAAACACCCTGACACCTTAAAACACCCTGACATCCTAAAACACCATGACACCCCAAAACACCCTAAACACCCTGACACCCTAAAACACCCTGACACCCTAAAACACCCTGACACCTTAAAACACCCTGACATCCTAAAACACCATGACACCCCAAAACACCCTAAACACCCTGACACCCTAAAACACCCTGACACCCTAAAACACCATGACACCCTAAAACACCCTGACATCCTAAAACACCATGACACCCCAAAACACCCTAAACACCATGACACCTCAAAACACCATGACACCCCAAAACACCCTGACACCCCAAAACACCCTGACACCCTAAAACACCATGACACCCTAAACACCATGACACCCCAAAACACCCTGACATCCTAAAACACCATGACACCCTAAAACACCATGACACCCTAAACACCATGACACCCCAAAACACCCTGACACCCTAAAACACCATGACACCCCAAAACACCCTGACACCCTAAAACACCATGACATCCTAAAACACCCTGACACTGTAAAACACCATTACACCCTAAAACGCTCGGACACCCTAAAACACCCTACCACCCCTCAGTGTAACCATAGTGACCAGATGTGTCCTGTGCAGTTCAGAAGACAGAAAAGTTCTGCACACTCCTGAGTTACAGGTGAAGGACTTTTTTAATATGACAATGTTTTGTCCAATCAGCCTTCTGCAGGTAAAGTGCATCTTAAACACATGGGTTTCCCACACTTGAAAAGGAAAGACTGGATAACTTAAAATAACTTCACGTCATTGTTTGAACTATTTACATACATGAAGTAGGGTTGTCAATTGATTAAAATATTTAATCGTGATGAATCGCATAATCATAGTTAATTGTAAATTAATCACATATTGTAACAGTTTTTCAACATGACAATAAACAAATGTTTGCTGAATGTAAAAACATGTTTATTTATTGCTACAATAACAAATACTCTCAGTTCCAGTAACTAACATATGTAAAGAATGAACCTCAATGCACTGCATAGAAAAAAGCATCAAATTCAAAACAAACAGGGTGATGCACAAAATAACTTGCAAATAAAGTGTGCGTGAGTGTTCTAGAACATGAGTCCAATGAGCCTATACCAGGGATGGGCAAACCATTCCTAAAGGGCCGGCATGGCTGCAGGTTTTTGTTCCAACCAAGCAGCAGCACACCAGACTTGATTCAATTAATCAACTGATCTCAGTCTTCAGAGAGTTGATTGGTCAAACTGTGTACTCTTGGTTGGTTGGAACAAAAACCTGTAGCTACACCGGCCCTTTGTGGAATAGTTTGCCCATGCCTGACCTATACCCTATAAGCAGCTGTTTTGTTCTATTCAGCAGAGGCTCAACAACCCAGCCTCCATTTCTGCTCTTTTTAACAGACCAAATTATTACCATTATCAAATGGGCTGTGTTGAAGACAAACGCTGAAGCTACTGGAGGAAATGTTTGGCAAAACAAAGTGTTCACATAGGCACGTGTTCAGTTTATTATATCACGCGTTACAGAACGCGTTCCATTGCACATGCCAGAACGCGTCCTGTAACACGTGATATAATAAAGGGAACCCGTGCCTATGTGAACACTTTGTCTTGCCATAGTGATCAGCGTGCCGACTTTCTCTGTCATATTCCACTCTTGGGATACATGCATGAAATGCTCCGTGCACGTCCTGGTGAAGTAGCTCTGCTCTGTTTTCATAACAGTTAGATCCCGTGACTGAAGTCCCCTCTGTTGATAAAAATAATGCGCCATGACACGTAGATAATTCTAATTACTCACTGATGTCCAGTAGTCTCCGGTCAGCACCACTGTCCTAGTCTGTTGGCAGCATTGAGCTCGGCGCACTGCTTCCGGTTTTCCGAGCTACAGAAATGCCCGAACTTCAAATGCCACTGCGTTCATCGCGCGTTAAAAAAATTTAATGTAATGACATTAAACGCACGTTGCATTAACGCGTTAGTAAAGCAAAGGGTAAGTATTTAAACCATTACTGTCATTCCATCGTTATTTCATTAATATTGTTGTTCTTCATTGTTATTGAATTCATTGTGTGTTGGTTCTATTTATAAAAACGTTCAGATTGTTTTGTTTTCAGTTGTTTTTTTCACGGTAGAAAAATGACTGGAGGTGGAACAACACAGTTTACTTCTACTTCCTCATACATGTCCATGACGCGCTGATGAGGCATCTGTGATTGGCTCAGAATGTGTGAAGGAACACTCCCCCCTCCCCTCTGACTCTGTGTGTGTTTACCATCCCAGAGTAACATCCAGCTAGGTTTGGTGACGTCACTTGTTTTGAAAACGTGCAGTAAAAAAACAGTCTTTATTTCCACAGAGACACATGAACCAGTTTGATCCAACAGTTTTTTATAGTTTGTGCAGCAGCTACTGTGGCGCCATCTGCTCTTGTAGATGCTAATGCTAATGCTACTTCAGATTGGCTGCAATGGGGGAGGGGCTTAACCCAAGGTGGGTGGGGCTAAAGTCCATCTGTCGTGATGAACCACTGTTAAAGGAGCATGTGTTGGTAAGTCTGGGTGAGCCATCACCATGGTAACGCTGGGTGAGCCATCACCATGGTAACGCTGGGTAATATTATAGATTAACACGCATGAGTGAAACATGAAAGATTTTACCAAGCATTCACTGAGTAATCACATTTGTGGTGTTCACAGATAAACTGTTCACACTTCTGACCATTTCCTTCTTTCAGTCATTTTACCATGTGTTGTAAAACTTTGTTGTGGATTTCAGTCTGTGTACTTCTGTTACTGCTCTGCCATGTGACTAAATCATGCCAACTCAACAGTCGTAGAGTAAAACACTTCTGTGTGCATCATCAACTTCACTCTGAGCTGTCACAAACCCAGCATGTAGTAAGTAATAGAAAAACTGTGTCTATCCCCTGTGTAGTTAATAATAAACACTGTGTAGTTAATAATAAACACTGTGTAGTTAATAATAAACACTGTGTAGTTAATAATAAACACTGTGTAGTTAATAATAAACCCTGTGTAGTTAATAATAAACACTGTGTAGTTAATAATAAACACTGCGTAGTTAATAATAAACACTGTGTAGTTAATAATAAACACTGTGTAGTTAATAATAAACACTGTGTAGTTAATAATAAACACTGTGTAGTTAATAATAAACACTGTGTAGTTAATAATAAACACTGTGTAGTTAATAATAAACACTGTGTAGTTAATAATAAACACTGTGTAGTTAATAATAAACCTAATATTATTAAACCTATAGGAGTGAGATCAAATCATTTAATAAAAATAGTTTTAAGTAATAATCAGATTAAAAGAATATCGAACAATTTTATCCAATGTGGACTGATCAATATTAGGTCAATTTCTCCCAAATCTTTATTAATAAACGATCTAATCAGTGATCAATAGATTGATATTTTAGCTGTGACTCAAACCTGGCTTCAGCAGGATGAATATGTCCCATTAAATGAATCCAGGTGAACTATCACACAGCCAGAACCAGTGGTGGTGGTGGAGGAGTGGCAGTAATATCTCACTCCAGTTTAGGTCTTAGCCCTAAAATTAATCCTAAAATTAATCCCACTTACCACTCCTTTGAAAGTCTACTTTTATCCATTACTTTCCCCAACTGCAGAAACCAAAAACCAGTCCTTTTTGTCCTAGTTTATGTCCCTCCTGGTCCTTATTCACAGTTTGGATCTCATCAGTCTCTGACTTTCTATCCAGTGTAGTGTTGAACTGGGATAGGATTAGAATAGTTGGTGATTTGAACATACATGTTGATAACAACACTGACTCTCTTAGTAATGCATTTAGTGACCTACTAGACGGATTAGGCTTTATCCAAAATGTTCATAAACCAACCCACATTCACAGACACACCCTCCATCTGATCTGAACATGTGGTGTTGAAATTAGTGACCTGGTTGTTTTTACCCATAATCCCATACTCTCAGATCACTTTTTAATGACCTTCCAGGTTTTGTTTGAGGATATTTCTACCTCAGTGATTAAAATACAAATGAAAAGGATACTATGTGACCGTGCTGTCTCAAAGTATAAAGAGTTAATTCAGTCACTATTTGTGTCTATGTCATGTGATTATGTAAAGGACACATTTAGTCCCAGTATAAGTGATGAGTTAGTCGATAGTACCATGCTCACATTACAAACTACTTTAGATACAGTCGCCTCCTTAAGTTAAAAACTACTAAGATTAGATTAACCTCCCCATGGTACAACGCTGACACTCACTCCATTAAACAAACAACACCTAAATTAGAGGCAATGGCGCCGATCCAATTCACAACATTCTTTCAATGGCTGTAAAAATATGTGACTAAAGTATAATCCATCTTTGCGTACAGCCAAAACTAGATATTACTCATCCATAATAGAAGAAAACCAGAATAATCCTAGATTCCTGTTCAGTACTGTAGCCAGACTGACAGACACACCTCCGTGGAACCAGTTATTCCATCCACGCTCCATTCTGATGATTTCCTGCAGTTCTTTAACAATGAAATTTTCAAACCTAGGCCTTTTTATAAATCCCTCTGTAACACTAAATAATTTCACCACTGTAGACCAAACTGATGTCATATCTATTATCATGTCTTCCAAATCATCACCTGCCTCTTAGATCCAATTACAACTAAACTCTTTAAACAGATTCTGCCCCTAATTATTAACACTGTCCTAAATATAATTAACACTTCATTAATTACTCGATATGTGCCGCAGTCATTTAAATATGTATTGTAATATTCAATATGTAATATTCTAATCTGCCCTTCCTCTGAAAAGTTCTAGAAACAGTAATAGTTAAACAGCTGTGCCAATTCCTGCAGGATAATAGTTTATTTGAACAGTTTCAGTCTGGCTTTCGTGCCCATCATAGCACTGAAACAGCGTTAGTTAAAGTTACTAATGACTTATTATTAGTCGCTGACGTCGGATTAATATGGGTCCTGGTGTTATTAGACCTTAGTGCAGCCTTTGACACCATTGACCACAGTATCTTAGTGCACAGATTAGAATGTGATATAGGTATTAGAGGAGCAGCCCTCTGCTGCTTTAAATCATATTTATCTAATCGCTACCAATTTGTTAATGTTAATCAACAATCATCGCAGTTCTCCAGAGTTAGTTATGGCGTTCCTCAAGGGTCAGTCCTTGGGCCTATTTTGTTTACGTTATATATGCTCCCTTTAGGTAACATCATGGTATGGGCCCCTCTTATCTTAAAGATGATCTGGTTCAATACCAGCCCAATAGAACCTTTTGTTCTCAGAATGCAGGTTTATTGAAAATTTCCAGGGTTTGTAAAAGTACAGTAGGAGCTAGAGCCTTTAGTTACCATGGTTACTGTCTGATGGAGCTAGAGCAGGCATGGGCAAACTATTCCACAAAGGGCCGGCATGGCTGCAGGTTTTGTTCCAACCAAGCAGCATCACACCAGACTCGATTCATTTAATCAACTGATCTCAGCCTTCAGAGAGTTGATTGGTCAAACTGTGAACTCTTGGTTGGTTAGAACAAAACCCTGTAGCCACACCAGCCCTTCGTGGAATAGTTTGCCCATGCCTGAGCTAGAGCCTTTAGTTACCATGGTTACTGTATATTAATATTAAAGAGGTCGACACAGTCTCTACATTTAAAATTAGGTTGAAAACATTCCTGTTTGATAAAAACTAAGGTCAGGTTAGTTAAAAACAGACTGAAGTCACAGTTCAGTCTAAGCTGCACTAGGAGATAGAATGATGGAGGAAGTACAGACACTGGGGAGGCTGTGGCTCAGTTGGTAGAGTGGGTCATCCCAATGACCGAGAGGTTGGTGGTTCGAGTCCCAGCTCTGGCTGTCCACATGTCGAAGTTCCTTGGGCAAGACACTGAACCCTGACTTAGGCCCCCAATAGGACTGACCTTAGACCTTAGAAACGTACTGGTGTATGAGTGTGTGTGTGAATGGGTGAATGTGTAGCTAATGTAAAGTGCTTTGAGCACCATGAAGGTGGAAAGCGCTATATAAATGCAGACCATTTACCACTTATTTACTGAGTTCTCTCTCTTTCTCTCTCTCTCTCTCTCTCTCTCTCTCTCTCTCTCTAGTCTGTTTTTGTCATTTTTATAACCTGTCTTTTATACCAAGTCTCTTCATGTCTAGTCACCTGGTGTTCCCTTTCCCCACCCCCACCACCTGGGGGGAGCGGCAGCTCTCTCAGCAGTGTCTGCATAGGGACCCATGGACAACAGGATCTGTGGTGACTCACTTGTGCCCTGTGCTGACCATCTATAGTCTGTCTGTCCATGGAAGTGGATCTGTCCTTCAGTGTGGTTCTACCAAAGATTTCTTCTTTTTCCCACTGGGTTTGGAAGTTTTTTCTGTTGAGCTCGAGGAGCTAAGGACAGGGGGAGGAGCTAAGGATAGGGGATGCTTGGAACTTTTTATACATTTCTGTAGTTGGTTGTGTTTCTGTAAAACCCTGTGAGACGACTTTGTTGGAATTTGGGGCTTCATAAATAAAATTGAATTTAAAAATTTCATTATCTAATTGTTTAATATAATTTAGAATTGAACTTGATGTGCCTTTTATTCTCTGTCAACTGTTGCCAATCAATACCATAATCAGCGCAGTACTACACACCAAGCGCAGTACTACACACCCAGCGCAGTACTACGCACCCAGCGCAGTACTACACACCCAGCGTAGTATTACACACTCAGCACAGTACTACGCACCCAGCATAGTATTACACACCCAGCGTAGTATTACACACCCAGCGTAGTATTACACACTCAGCGTAGTATTACACACTCAGCGTAGTATTACACACTCAGCACAGCATAACACTATGCTTTGAGTGTCGCATGATAACATGAAAGCAACTGTCAGTCATGCGAGCCCATGCCTAGGCTCCACCCATGGTAGCTTGTCACGACAATAACCATAGTAACAATAGTGACCAGTATAACCAAACTAACCAGTGTAACCATAGTAACCAGTGCAACCACAGTGACCAGTATAACCATAGTAACCAGTCCAACCATAGTGACCAATATAACCATAGTAACCAGTGTAACAATAGTAACCACATGTGTCTTTGTGCAGGTAAAGCCCACATTCCGGGACTGCTGAAGGATCTGGATTATCAACTGACCCCCTAGTCTACATCTGAACCAGTCTCTTCAGGACCTCCCAGTCTACATCTGAACCGCTCACTGCAGGATCCCCCAGTCTACATCTGAAGCGGTCTCTGCAGGACCTCCCAGTCTACATCTGAACCAGTCTACATCTGAACCAGTCTCTGCAGGACCCCTCAGTCTACGTCTGAACCGGTCACTGCAGGACTCCCCAGTCTACATCTGAACCAGTCTACATCTGAACCGCTCACTGCAGAATCCCCCAGTCTACATCTGAACCAGTCTCTGCAGGACCTCCCAGTATACATCTGAACTGGTCTCTGCAGGACCCCTGAGTCTACATCTGAACCGGTCTCAGCAGAATCCCCTAGTCTCCATCTGAGCCTGGACATTAGCTCCTCCTGCTGGATGTTCATCTGTATGACAGCAGACCTTTTCTACTTACAAACACCTCATATGTTTTCAGGAGAATTATCCTCAAATGCTAATGCTAATTAATGTAGCAAATGATTTCATTACTGCTAACAGAAATGTTTACACTGTAAAAAAATAAATAAATATAAACCAGACCTTCAGTGTTTTTCATTTCTATAATTTAAACGTGACCAGATTAAACTCTGCCCCAGGCAGCTGTCTGGACGATTGTCTTCCACAATGTCAATGGGCTACATGCTAACAGGCTACATGCTAATGAGCCACACATTTACCTATGACTTCAGTAAGTTTGTTTTTAGTTGTGCTATCTAGAGGTGGTCAAAGTATTCACATTTTGTGCTTAAGTAGAAGTACAGGTACTTGTGTGAAGAAATTCCCTGGTAAAAGTCGAAATACTGATTCAACTTCTTGATCGAAGTAAAAGTAAAAAAGTACAACTTCTCAACTGTAATAAAGTAAAAAGTAAAACTGCATTTTTTTTGTATGGATAAGATAATACTGGGATGGCATGGTGGTGCAGTGATTAGCATTACGATGGTGGTGCTGTGGCTAGCATTAGCATCTTGGTGCAGTGGTTAGCATTAGCATGGTGCTGCAGTGGTTAGAGTTAGCATAGTGGTGCATTGATTAGCACAGTAGTGCAGTGGTTAGCATTAGCACGGGGGTGCAGTGGTTAGCATTAGCATGGTGGTGCAGTGTTTAGCATTAGCACGGTGGTGTAGTGGTTAGCATTAGCATGGTGGTGCAGTGTTTAGCATTAGCATGGTGGTGCAGTGGTTAGCATTAGCATGGTTGTGCAGTGGTTAGCATTAGTATGGTGGTGTAGTCACATAGTCTATGGATCTAACCCAGATTTACTCGGGGTCCTCTGATTTCCTCCCACCATCCAAACACATGCAATGATAGGTTATTGGTTAATCTACATCACACATATGTGTGAATGTGACTGTGATTGTTTGTCTATAAATGTTCCGTCCTGAGATGAACTGCAGACTCATACAGGGTGTACCCCGCTTTCACCTGCTGGAGCTGGATTAGACCCCCAGGGACCCTAGTGACCTGAGTGAGGATAAAGTGGATTCAGATCATGAGACGAGAAAAAATAATACCAGAGAAAAAAACAGTAACATTTTTAAAAATATCCAAAAAAATAAATCCTTTAAAAGTGAGTTAATGTGTAGATAATGTGTTTGATCTGGTCACAGTTACTCAGTTTAGTGGATATGGACAAAACACTAAGGAAAAAGAAAAAAAAAGTTACAATTTACACAAAACATCAACATTATGACATAAAAGGTCATATGTGAGATTTTAAAAAATGCATACAAAATTGTAGGAAGTAAAAGTAAAAAGTTTCCAGAAAAATAAATACTCAAGTAAAGCACAGATAACTCAAAACTGTACTTCAGTGCAGTAAAATAAGTACTTGTACTTAGTTATGTTCCACCTGTGGTTGTGAGTTAGGGTTAGTGTTTGTGTTTCATTTGATCCCATAGTAAGAAAACTCTGTTTGTGCAGAAATGTTCTAACTTCTTTAAAAATGAATAAATAAAAGACATTTAACAGTTTCTGCATCATAAACATAGCACCACTGCTTAAAGGATAAAGTTAAAAATGATCATCCTCATACATTTGTTTTATTTTTTAAAATAAATAAATACATATTTTAACTGATGTGATAAAACTTTATTTTATGTTTATCTCCATAAACATATATTTATATATGTTATATATATATATATATATATATATATATATATATATATATATATATATATATATATATATATATATATATAACTAAAATTAATTAACAATAAATCAGAAGTCAAATCATTTACATTTTCACAAACAGTCAAGGCTTTTTTTTTTTTTTTTTACTTCTTACATGTTTCAGTGGTTTTTATTTCATTTATAAGTTCAGAACAGTGACATGTTTTTCATAAACCTAAATCTGTGGAGACACTATTTGACAATAATAATTAAAATGTATTTATCTTTTTCCACTTTGGTAATGGGGTGTTTTCTTCAGATGTCCAGTCTCTGGTGTTTGTGTACAGTATGTTTCTCAGTTGTTAGTTGGCAACGTTCGAAATCTCGCGAGACGAACAGTATTATCAAAATGGGATACGCTTCAAAAACTAGAGAAAACACAGTTAAAATGATGGAAATGTGAGTAAGAGTGAGTGGAGGAAAAGTACCAGACATTTGGATAATATGACGTCATTATCAGTCAAACTCTAAACTCTAAAATGAACGGAATTTTAAAAAAATAAACGGAACGGAATTTGTGTTCACGCGAGACTTGAACGGTTGCCTAGCGACAGGACTCTCTCCTATCCCGGTGTGTTGTGTGTTTTTACTCGACCTGCTGCTTTTCAACTGTCGTTCTTTAAGAAGGTTTGAAGGTGAACTTTATCTTCAACTTTTCAGTCAGTGTTTTAGTTAGTGTGACGTCACAGCTGTCAAATGTCAACTGTCACTGCGCAGCCGCACTTCATGTTCGGGCTGAGTTCGAACGTTACAAACAATGTGTGTTTTTCTGATGAAGAAACGGTGGTTTTTCCTTCTGGAAACAACTGTGTGTTTTACAACAACTGCAGGAAAAGCCAGAAGTTCATCCCAGGTGAGAAAACACACACACACACAGTCGTTTACATGTCTCATGAGGACCAACTTTGTAATGAAGTAGCCGTTGGGTAGTGAGTGTAAATGTAAAAAAAAATTATATATATATATATATATATATATATATATATATATATATATATATATATATATATATATATATATATATATATATATATTTTTCAATTCAATTTCATTTATGAAGCCCCAAATCACAACAAAGTCGTCTCACAGGGCTTTACAGACACACAATCAACAACAGAGATATATGAAAAGACCCTCCCCCTGTCCTTAGCTCCTCCTTCTCAGCAGAAAAACTTCCAAACCCAGTGGGAAAAACAATAAATGATGAGGAGAACCACACTGAAGGACAGATCCACTCCCATGGACGGACAGACTATAGATGAACGTCCATTTATAAATGAAGGAGGGGGGGCTGGTCCAGACACCAGACAGGTGAGGGAGGAGGTTACTACTGGTTACTATGGTTACACTGGTTAGTTTGGTTATACTGGTCACTATTGTTACTATGGTTATTGTCGTGACAAGCTACCATGGGTGGAGCCTAGGCATGGGCTCGCATGACTGACAGTTGCTTTCATGTTATCATGCGACACTCAAAGCATAGTGTTATGCTGTGCTGAGTGTGTAATACTACGCTGAGTGTGTACTACGCTGAGTGTGTAATACTACGCTGGGTGCGTAGTACTGCGCTGGGTGTGTAGTACTGCGGTGGGTATGTAATACTACTCTGGGTGTGTAGTACTGCGCTGGGTGCGTAGTACTGCGCTGGGTGCGTAGTACTGCGCTGGGTGTGTAGTACTACTCTGGGTGTGTAGTACTGCGTTGGGTGTGTAGTACTGCGCTGGGTGTGTAGTACTACTCTGGGTGTGTAGTACTGCGCTGGGTGCGTAGTACTGCGCTGGGTGTGTTGTACTACTCTGGGTGTGTAGTTCTGCGCTGGGTGTGTAGTACTGCGCTGATTATGGTATTGATTGGCAACAGTTGACAGAGAATAAAAGGCACATCAAGTTCAATTCTAAATTATATTAAACAATTAGATAATGACATTTTTAAATTCAATTTTATTTATGAAGCCCCAAATCCCAACAAAGTCGTCTCACAGGGTTTTACAGAAACACAACCAACTACAGAAATGTATAAAAAGTTCCAAGCATCCCCTATCCTTAGCTCCTCCCCCTGTCCTTAGCTCCTCGAGCTCAACAGAAAAAACTTCCAAACCCAGTGGGAAAAAGAAGAAATCTTTGGTAGAACCACACTGAAGGACAGATCCACTTCCATGGACAGACAGACTATAGATGAACGTCCATTCATAAATTAAGGGGGGGGCTGGTCCAGACACCAGACAGGCGAGGGAGGAGGCCCAGGGTCATAGGTCAGCACAGGGCACAAGTGAGTCACCGCAGAACCTGTTGCCCATGGCTCCTTATGCAGACACTGCTGAGAGAGCTGCCACTCCCCCAGGGGGTGGGGGTGGGGAAATGGTACACCAGGCAACTAGACATGAACAGTATGAAAGACAGGTTATAAAAATGACAGAAACAGACTAGGGACAGAGAGAGGGAGAGAGAGAAAGAACTCAGTGTCTGTACTTCCTCCATCATTCTATCTCCTAGTGCAGCTTAGACTGAACTGTGACTCAGTCTGTTTTTAACTAACCTGACCATAGTTTTTATCAAACAGGAATGTTTTCAACCTCATTTTAAATGTAGAGACTGTGTCGGCCTCTTTAATATTAAATGGAAGATGATTCCATCAGACAGTAACCATGGTAACTAAAGGCTCTAGCTCCTACTGTACTTTTACACACCCTGGGAACTTTCAATAAACCTGCATTCTGAGAACAAGGGGTTCTATTGGGCTGGTATGGAACCAGATCATCTTTAAGATAAAAGGGGCCCATACCATTAATCCCTGACCCCTAACCCATACCATTAATGTAAGGAGGAGGATTTTAAATGTAATTCTAAACTCAAGTGGACGCCAGTGAAGGGTTTGGAGCACAGGGGTGATAGGTTTAGGGGTCATTTTTAGACAGAATATTCCTAATTTTGGCTAATGTTGCACAAGTGAACAAAAGCTGTTCTGCATGTTATGTTAATGTGCCCTGACCCCTGACCCTTTGAATGAAAGATCTGGATCAAATAAAACTCCTAAATTTTTAACTGTGTCACTGGGTGTTAAACTTAAGTTGTCTACAGTAACTATGTGGTCAGTTAGGGAGTTTCTCGCATTTTTAGGACCAATTATAACGACTTCAGTTTTTTCAGGGTTCAATAAAAGATAATTGGCACTCATCCAAGTCTTTATGTCTTGGACACATGTACTTAGTTTATCTATTTGCCTGGTCTGATCAGGTTTAATCGATAAATATAGCTGTGTGTCATCTGCATAACAATGAAAATTAATACCATGATTTGTAATGATGTTACCTAAAGGGAGCATATATAGTGTAAACAAAATAGGCCCAAGGACTGACCCTTGAGGAACGCCATAATTAACTCTGGAGGACTGCGATGATTGTTGATAAACGTTAACAAATTGGTGTGGATTAGATAAATATGATTTAAAGCAGCAGAGGGCTGCTCCTCTAATACCTATATCACATTCTAATCTGTGCACTAAGATACTGTGGTCAATGGTGTCAAAGGCTGCACTAAGGTCTAATAACACCAGGACCCATATTAATCCGATGTCAGCGGCTAATAATAAGTCATTAGTAACTTTAACTAACGCTGTTTCAGTGCTATGATGGGCACGAAAGCCAGACTGAAAATGTTCAAATAAACTATTATCCTGCAGGTGCTGACACAGCTGTTTAACTATTACTGTTTCTAGAACTTTTCAGAGGAAGGGCAGATTAGATATAGACCTAGAATTGTCTAGAATGTCAGGATCTAGGATAGTTTTTCAGAATTGAATATTACATATACAAGAAGACAGAGCACATTGGTCCAGTGTTGGTTTCCCTGCACTGGTTACCACTAACCTATTCAATTCAATTTTATTTATAAAGCCCTAAATCACAACAAAGTCGTCTCACAGGGCTTTACAAAAACACAATCAACTACAGAGATACATGAAAAGTCCCAAGCATCCCCTGTCCTTAGACCCTCCTTCTCGGCAAGAAAAAACTTCCAAACCCAGTGGGAAAAAGAAGAAATCTTGAGGAGAACCACATTGAAGGACAGATCCACTCCCATGGACGGACAGACTATAGATGAACGTCCATTTATAAATGAAGGAAGGGGGGGCTGGTCCAGACAGGCAGGGGCGGGGGTCCAGGGTCACAGGTCAGCACAGGCGAGATACTGCAGATCCTGTCGTCCATGGCTCCCGTGCAGACACTGTCAGGAGAGCCACCACTCCCCCCAGGGGGGGGGGGGGGGGAGACACCAGGTGACTAGTCATGAACAGACTTGGTATGAAAGATATGTTATAAAAATGACAGAAACAGGTGTGAGAGAGAGACAGAGAAGAAAGAACCTACACAAGTCATTTTCAAATACTACTGCTCACTTCTAAAGCCTTAAATGGAACAGGACCCAGTTCCATTTCAAACTCACTGAGCAGTTGTGTCCAAACTAGAACACTAAGGTCATCCAACGCAGGCTTATAGTGACTCCCACATATGGTAAATGTTCTGCATTTATATAGCGCTTTTCCACCTTCATGGTGCCCAAAGCGCTTTACATTAGCCTCACATTCACCCATTCACACACACACTCATACACCAGTAGGTTTCTATGGTCTAAGGTCAGTCCTACTGGGGGCCTAAGTGAGGGTTCAGTGTCTTGCCCAAGGACACTTCGACATGTGGACAGCCAGAGCTGGGATGCGAACCGCCAACCTCCCGGTCATTGGGCGACCCACTCTACCAACTGAGCCACAGCCGCCCATGACAAAGACAAGTGGGGACGCAGCCTTTGGTAACTATGAACCAAAGTTATGGAATAGAATTACAAAAGACATGAGGGAAGACACTTCACTGAGTAGATTTAAAACTAAAGTCAAAACGGTTTGATTCATCCTGCTGAAGCCAGGTTTGAGTCACAGCTAAAATATCAATCTATTGATCACTGATTAGATCATTTATTCATAGAGATTTGGGACAGGTTGACCTAATATTGATCAGTCCACATTGGATATAATTGTTAGGTTTTCTTTTAATCTGATTATTACCTAGAACTATTTTTATTAAATTATTTGATCTCACTCCTATAGGTTTAATAATATTAGGTTTATTATTAACTACACAGGGTTTATCATTAACTACACAGTGTGTATTATTAACTACACAGTGTTTATTATTAACTACACAGTGTTTATTATTAACTACACAGTGTTTATTATTAACTACACAGTGTTTATTATTAACTACACAGTGTTTATTATTAACTACACATGGTTTATTATTAACTACACAGGATTTATTATTAACTACACAGTGTTTATTATTAACTACACAGTTTATTATTAACTACACAGTGTTTATTATTAACTACACAGTGTTTATTATTAACTACACAGTGTTTATTATTAACTACACAGTGTTTATTATTAACTACACAGTGTTTATTATTAACTGCACAGTGTTTATTATTAACTACACATGGTTTATTATTAACTACACAGTGTTTATTATTAACTACACAGTGTTTATTATTAACTACACAGGGGATAGACACAGTTTTTCTATTACTTACTACATGCTGGGTTTGTGACAGCTCAGAGTGAAGTTGATGATGCACACAGAAGTGTTTTACTCTACGACTCTTCTAAAAGTTCTGAAATTTGGCGTGAACAAGGAGACAGATAGAAGGTATAAACAGGCCAAATTTCAGTCAATTTGGTCAAGTATGGTTTGACGCACAACTTCTAATTTGTTTGTCTGTTTGTTTGTTTGTTTAGGTTCAGACAGGAGTCGGGGGATGAGTGCTATGGCCATCAGCACTGAGCGCCGGTACCTGGCGGTGTCAGAGGTCATGGCAGGGTCAGAGGTCATAGATGGAGCGTCCATCAGTGTGGTGGACCTTCAGCATGAGCAGGGCCGTAGGAAGAAAGTTGTGAGTCCAGCAGAACTTCAGCTGGACCACTTCCTGTCTCTGGACTTCTCCCCAGACTCCAAGTACCTGATTGGACAGAGTGCCGGACCCCACTGGACTCTGGTCTGCTGGCTCTGGGACAAACACAAAGTCCTGGCTATGGTGACCAGCAGCACCACCGACAAGCCCGTTACCCAGGTGAGTCACCTGACCTCTAGGTGAGTCACCTGACCTGTGGTCCATACAGGCCCAGTGGTCTGGGGTTTCACCTGGACTGGATCCTGGACCATCAGGTCTTTTTACACAATTATGACTTTTTTCTAATGACTGTAACTTTTTTGTTTCAAAATGTAAACTTTTTTATCTCAATTGTGTCACTTTACCTCATTATTTCAACTCTTTTTATCTTAATTATGCATTTTTTAATCTCTTATTTATAACTTTTTATCATAATTATGCATTTCTTATCTCATATTTATGACTTTTAGCTCATTCGGACAAAGTCGCAATGAGCTATTGCCATCATGTTTCGTCCGTCCATCCATCGGCGTCCACAATTCACTAAAATTGCTTCTCCTCCCTCAGTTCTCATCAGATTTAAATTCTGATTTTAAGATCTACTGAATGCCTCCCTTTTGTTGATAGCAAGACATCACAGCTGTGAGGCCCGGATGAGCACGGGGACATTGGAACTATCTTTTTAATCTCATATTGACTTTTTATCTCATTTATGCCTTTTTCTTCTATTTGTCCTAAATTTTCTGTCCATCTCCATTAAATATCCACTTTGTATCCTCTCAGGTGAGCTTCAGCCCATTCAACAACTCTCAGGTGTGTGTCAGCGGTTGCGGTGTGTTCAAACTCTTCCGTTTGGTTGAGGGTTCCTTGAGGCAGAGCAACTTCCCAAAGGTGGACTGTGTCAACTTCCTGTGTCACACCTGGGTGACAGAGGAGAGGGTGATCGCCGGGACTGATGCCGGTCGCCTGCTGGTGTTCGAGTCTGGAGAACTGAGGAGGGAAATCATCCCGGGCACCCAGCTGATGCAGGAGGTGACGGACAGGTCAGCAGCACACTGAGCATGTGCAGTAAAAACCTAAACACACACACTCATGACACACCTCATATTTGCACTAGACCAGTGTCCTACATGTTTTAGATATTTCCATCTTCCACATGATTCAGTTTAACTCTTTAACTCCTGAAACTTTAGCAGTTCCACAGTAAAAAATGATTAAAATAAGCAACAAAATGAACAAAAACACCAAAGGTCATCAATAAAATGAACAGAAACGGCCAAAGTCATCAATAAAATTGCCTTAGCGTTAGTGCTAGCGTTAGCACAGACTGGTGCTGCTTCACTGAGGTCTGAACTCTACTACTGATCTAGTTTAACGTGTTAGCGTTAGCGCAGACTGGTACTGCTTCTCACAGTGATGTAGTGTGTTAGTACTTTTCTTCAACGGTATGTGTTTGAAACTTGTTTTTTCACTGTACCGTTGTTCCACAGACAGCTGGAAATGAAGAAAGTTCCAGGGCGTGTGGAGGGGGGGGGGTGGGCCCCTCCTGTCAGTGCTATCCTGTCCTTCTCCAGAGGGTTTGTGTGTTCCATGAGTCCAGGAACCGTCTCCATCTTCTACAAAACCAAAGAGGATGCCTACAGGAAGACCAAGGACATCTTGGTAAATGTTTGAGCTTTTGGATAGAGTTAAGAGTTAGCCAGTAATGGTCCGTGCATTTCAACATTAGACCTTCAGTGCCGCACCATATATTAACTTCACCTCAGTATAGACTAGTCCAGCAGCACTTGATTTCAGGAGGATTTAAAGCCATCAAGTACACATTCACAACTAAGATAATCAAACTAATTATAGATATTATCAAAAATTTTAAAAAAAAGTGATTTAAAGATACCTCACAAAATGCCACTAAAATGACGCTCTGTGATCTTAAACAAATCTGTGTAATAAATTGCGCAATGTCACCGTTTCATATAAGACACCAACCAGACAATAACAAAACAAACTATTCTATGAAAATAAAGTTAAGAGATCGTTTGCATTTTTTACATTAAATTACAGAAAATGCTGCAATGACAACAAGAAACTAAAACTAAAATACATTTACTCACCAACATAGTTCTCCAGAGTTTCTGCTTATTTGAAAATAAAGTGGAACCTCCTTTCTTTTTTCTTCACTTCAGAACAGTTCAGTGGCTGTTGTACAGTTTATCTGTGGTTATTCGACGGCCCGCTAGAACGTTATGGCAGCTGTCGTTCAGTTTGAATTGACGTTCCCAGCCTTCAGCGAGCGGATTTATTTTATAACCGCCCGCTGCACCATTAACGCCCGCTGTCAATAGCAACAGGTTTTGTCACTTCAGATTCACTGTACCATATCACTCCACAGGTAGTTTGGCCACATTGAAAGTAAATATTTGTTACGTTGTAACGGCTATTTTATCCAATCCGTTAGAGTAGTAGCAGTAATAAGATGTAATAACCGTTTGGCCCCATCGGGGAATGTTTTTCTGATAGTAACATGTGGGCAATACGTTATCCCTTGCTTAATATGCTTTAACACTGAAAATGACCATTCGACAGAACAGCCAAAACAGTAACAGCCAAAACAGTAACAGCCAAAACAGTAACAGCCAAAACAGTAAGAGTCAAAACAGTAACAGCCAAAACAGTAACAGCCAAAACAGTAAGAGTCAAAACAGTAACAGCCAAAACAGTAACAGCCAAAACAGTAAGAGTCAAAACAGTAACAGCCAAAACAATAACAGCCCAAACAGTAAGAGTCAAAACAGTAACAGCCAAAACAGTAAGAGTCAAAACAGTAACAGCCAAAACAGTAACAGCCAAAACAGTAAGAGTCAAAACAGTAACAGCCAAAACAGTAACAGCCAAAACAGTAAGAGTCAAAACAGTAACAGCCAAAACAGTAACAGCCAAAACAGTAAGAGTCAAAACAGTAACAGCCAAAACAGTAACAGCCAAAACAGTAACAGCCAAAACAGTAAGAGTCAAAACAGTAACAGCCAAAACAGTAACAGCCAAAACAGTAAGAGTCAAAACAGTAACAGCCAAAACAATAACAGCCAAAACAGTAAGAGTCAAAACAGTAACAGCCAAAACAGTAAGAGTCAAAACAGTAACAGCCAAAACAGTAACAGCCAAAACAGTAAGAGTCAAAACAGTAACAGCCAAAACAGTAAGAGTCAAAACAGTAACAGCCAAAACAGTAACAGCCAAAACAGTAAGAGTCAAAACATTAACAACCAAAACAGTAACAGTCAAAACAGTAACAACCAAAACAGTAACAGCCAAAACAGTAAGAGTCAAAACAGTAACAGCCAAAACAGTAACAGTCAAAACAGTAACAGCCAAAACAGTAACAGCCAAAACAGTAACAGCCAAAACAGTAACAGCCAAAACAGTAACAGCCAAAACAGTAACAGTCAAAACAGTAACAGTCAAAACAATAACAGCCAAAACAGTAACAGCCAAAACAATAACAGCCAAAACAGTAACAGCCAAAACAGTAACAGCCAAAACAGTAACAGCCAAAACAGTAACAGTCAAAACAGTAACAGTCAAAACAGTAACAGCCAAAACAGTAACAGTCAAAACAGTAACAGCCAAAACAGTAACAGCCAAAACAGTAACAGCCAAAACAGTAACAGCCAAAACAGTAACAGCCAAAACAGTAACAGTCAAAAGAGTAACAGCCAAAACAGTAACAGCCAAAACAGTAACAGTCAAAAGAGTAACAGCCAAAACAGTAACAGCCAAAACAGTAACAGCCAAAACAGTAACAGCCAAAACAGTAACAGCCAAAACAGTAACAGCCAAAACAGTAACAGTCAAAAGAGTAACAGCCAAAACAGTAACAGCCAAAACAGTAACAGTCAAAACAGTAACAGCCAAAACAGTAACAGCCAAAACAGTAACAGCCAAAACAGTAACAGCCAAAACAGTAACAGCCAAAACAGTAACAGCCAAAACAGTAACAGCCAAAACAGTAACAGCCAAAACAGTAACAGCCAAAACAGTAACAGTCAAAACAGTAACAGTCAAAAGAGTAACAGCCAAAACAGTAACAGTCAAAACAGTAACAGCCAAAACAGTAACAGCCAAAACAGTAACAGCCAAAACAGTAACAGCCAAAACAGTAACAGCCAAAACAGTAACAGCCAAAACAGTAACAGTCAAAACGGTAACAGCCAAAACGGTAACAGCCAAAACGGTAACAGCCAAAACAGTAACAGCCAAAACAGTAACAGTCAAAACAGTAACAGTCAAAACAGTAACAGCCAAAACAGTAACAGCCAAAACAGTAACAGTCAAACAGACCAGTGTGTAAAGTTGTCCCAAACGGTCACTCAGATAATTCTCCTTCGTCCATTATTGGTTCAAATACAGCTGACTCTTGAATTTCCGTGTTTAGTTTGTTTAGATATTTTGCAGATTGCCACTTGTCAGGCCCTAGCAAGTGTTAATTGAATCACTAAGCACGTACACGTCCAGTTTAGTGTGAGACCTTTTAGCTTACCTTGGGATGCAGAATCCAGATGTGACTGTCTGTTGTAACCTGACTGTTCCCGTTCACTTCCAGTGCAGAGGACGTACTATGACTATTCTGAAGGTCTGAAGCTACTGTCATTTACCTGACAACACAAGCTAGCTGAAATATAATTAGTTAAAATATGTTAGTATATTTGGGCTCAGTATAGTTAACGTTAGTATAGTTAGCATTAGTATAGTTAGAGTTAGAATAGTTACAGTTAGTATAGTTAGCGTTAGTATAGTTAGTCAGTATAGTTTGTGTTAGTATAGTTAGTGAGTATAGTTAGTATTAATGTAGTTAGTATAAATACCGTCAGTATAGTTAGAGTTAGTATAGTTAGGGTCTGTATAGTTAGTATAGTTAGCGTTAGTATAGTTAGTCAGTATAGTTTGTGTTAGTATAGTTAGTGAGTATAGTTAGTATTAATGTAGTTAGTATAAATACCGTCAGTATAGTTAGAGTTAGTATAGTTAGGGTCTGTATAGTTAGTATAGTTAGAGTTAGTATAGTTACCGTTAGTATAGGTAGCTTTAGTATAGTTAGCATGAGTATAGTTAGAGTTAGCATAGTTAGTTAGTATAGTTAGTGTTAGTATAGTTAGAGTTAGTATTGGTAGAGTTAGTATAGATAGCAATAGTATATTTAGAGTTAGTATAGTTAGGGTTAGTATAGTTAGTTAGTATAGTTACCATTAGTGTAGTTAGATTTAGTATAGTTATCATTAGTATCGATAGTTAGTATAGTTAGTTAGTATAGTTAGCGTTATTATCATTATCATTAGTATGGTTAGAGTTCATATAGTTGGGGTTAGTATAGTTAGTTAGGTTGTGCTTGTTGATAATATCTTACATTGGGTGAGTGATGGACAGCGGTTTGTCACCAGATGCAGCAGTATGTATCCAGTGTGACCTGACCCACAGTTAGACCCCACCCACAACGTGACTCCACCCACTGTGTGACTCCTCCCACAGATCCCAGTACAATTGTGTATCAGTGAACTGCAGCAGATCCACACCATGTGTCTCAGTCCTGCTCAGGAGACGCTGGTTGTTAGCACAGAAGGAGGACAGATGTACACTGCCCGTCTGTCCACTGGAGACACAAGCAAAGAGACAAAAGTGAGTGTACATTACATTATACACACACACACACACACACACAATATATATATATATATATATATATATATATATATATATAGATTGATTGATTGATTGATTGATTGATGATTGATTGATTGATTGATTAGTTTATTTCAGGCAAGTTCACAGTTTTTACTCTCCTTACAAAATATACAAAAACAATTTCCAACTTAAACATTAAGACAAATAAACAAATAATGTGTAATCTTCTGCCTGAAAGGGAGTGGGAAGAAGAAACACTTATGTACTCCCACCCCGTCTTCAAAATACAAAGAAAAGAAAAAGAAAAAGAAAAGCGGCTTGTTTCGCAGCTTCCGTCATAGAAAGACAACAAGGAATAGACAAAGCTTTTACGTCAACCTGAGAGAAGACAATACATATATATATATATATTGGGATGTCATTCGGACTAGATAAATGTGGGCGGATGATATCTAGAAGAGGAAAGGTGATCACAACTGAAGGGGTTGACCTACCTGAAGGGAATATCACAGATGTGCAGGAAAGTTACAAATACCTAGGGATCCCACAGACAAATGGTAATCATGAGGAGGCAGCTCGGAAGTCAGCCACAGCCAAATACCTACAGAGGGTAAGACAGGTCCTGAAAAGTCAGCTGAACGGCAAAAATAAGATCCAGGCCATTAACACCTATGCCCTGCCAGTAATCAGATACCCAGCTGGGATAATATCCTGGCCACTGGAAGAGATACAAGCCACTGATATCAAGACAAGGAAACTCCTTACCATGCATGGAGGGTTCCACCCCAAGTCCAGTGTCCTGAGGCTGTACACTAAGCGAAAGGAAGGGGGCCGAGGACTAGTAAGTGTCAGAACTACTGTCCAGGAGGAAACGGCGAACCTCCAGGAATACATCAAGAAAATGGCCCCCAATGACCAACTGCTAAGTGAATGCCTCAGGCAACAAAAGCCCAGTAAGGTCGAGGAACCAGAGGGGCTATCATGGAGGGACAAACCCTTGCATGGCGTGTACCATCGACAAATTGAGGAAGTGGCTGATATGGAAAAGACATACCAGTGGCTGGAAAAGGCTGGACTAAAGGACAGCACAGAGGCGCTACTCATGGCTGCACAAGAACAAGCCCTGAACACCAGAGCAATAGAGGCCGGGGTCTACCACATCAGACAGGACCCCAGGTGTAGGCTGTGTAGAGAAGCCCCTGAAACAGTCCAGCACATCACAGCAGGGTGTAAGATGCTGGCAGGCAAGGCATACATGGAGAGGCATAACCAGGTAGCGGGCATACTGTACAGGAACATCTGTAAAGAGTATGGACTGGAGGTCCCAGGGTCAAGATGGGAGAACCCCCCAAAGGTGACAGAGAACAAACAGGCCAAGATCCTGTGGGACTTCCAGATCCAGACTGACAAGATGGTGATGGCCAATCAGCCTGACATAGTGGTGGTGGATAAACATGAGAAGACAGTGGTGGTGATAGATGTAGCAGTCCCCAGTGATAGCAACATGAGAAAGAAAGAACATGAGAAGCTTGAGAAATACCAAGGGCTGAAAGAGGAGTTAGAGAAAATGTGGAGTGTGAAGGCAACAGTGGTACCAGTTGTGATCGGAGCACTAGGGGCAGTGACCCCCAAGCTGGGAGAATGGCTCCAGCAGATACCAGGAACAACATCAGAGATCTCTGTACAAAAGAGCGCATTGCTAGGAACAGCTAAGATCCTGCGCAGAACCCTCAGGCTCCCAGGCCTCTGGTAGAGGACCCGAGCCTGAAGGAGACACCGCCCACGTGGGGCGAGAGGAACATTTTTTTTTTTTTTTTTTTTATACATACATATACATTCAAATAAATAAGAAAAAATGAAATACAAATACATTATGCTTTACATACAACCGTAATCACATACATACAATCAAACACACATTTACATTACTGACTCAAATACTTATACCATCAACAGTATCAAAATGACATGAAGTCAATACCAACAATGGTAACTAGACGGCCTACCCACAGTGGTAACAGACAAAAGCAACAAGAATTTAGGTCAATATACCAACAATAGTAACTGACAAAATACCACAAGGGTAATGATAACATGACCCTCTGTGCCGTAAAGGCGGCACAGAGGGTCATCGGCTGCCCTCTCCCCTCCTTGTCTGCCTCAGTAGAGCTAAAAACATCTTTAAAGACAGCACTCACCCCAGTTTCCACCTGTTCAGTATGTTGCCTTCTGGAAGGTGCTACAGGAGTATCAGAGTGAGGACTAACCGCTTTAAAAACAGTTTTTTCCCCAGAGTCATCATCACACTGAACTCAAACAGCACTACGTCACTCTAAACGGACCACACCTGCACACCAGGCACTATGTCACTTTACTGACTATACTCCGGGCTCCTGGGCAATCCTTTTAATCACTTTTATCCCTTTTTATATTGCACACTTATTTATAACTTATTTTATATAATATACTTATTTTATAACTTATTTTTTAAGGCTGCACCGAAGGAGATGCTTAAATTTCATTGTACCTGTGTAAAATGACTATCTATCTATCTATCTATCTATCTATCTGTCTGTCTGTCTGTCTGTCTGTCTATCTATCTATCTATCTGTCTGTCTGTCTGTCTGTCTGTCTGTCTGTCTGTCTGTCTGTCTGTCTATCTATCTATCTATCTATCTATCTATCTATCTATCTATCTATCTATCTATCTGTCTGTCTGTCTGTCTGTCTGTCTGTCTGTCTGTCTGTCTGTCTGTCTGTCTATCTATCTATCTATCTGTCTGTCTATCTATCTATCTATCTATCTATTTATTATGTAATTAATGGCGATTAACTATGATTATCATGTGATTAAATATTTTAATCAATTGACAGCCCTAATATATACATACAGTAGTACCTCAACTCAGGAAATTAATTTGTTCCAGAAGTGTTTTTGTACTGTGAATTTTTTGGTAAATATTGTCGTTTTAAATGTTAAAGGTCTGATTGGTTCCAGGGCCCCCAATACTACCCCCTCAACTCTTTAAAATGATAAAAGTATACAGGTTTAGTATAAACATGTGTTTTCAGTTTTATAAACAGTATATTTTAGATGTCATTTATTGGTGTCAGTGGGTAAATGTGTCTTCACTGACTGAACATTAAACCATTAAATGAACCAGACATGTGGGTCACTTTCATATCAGACATGTGGGTCACTTTCATATCAGACATGTGGGTCACTTTCATATCAGACATGTGGGTCACTTTCATATCAGACATGTGGGTCATTTTCACACCATTGGGTTGTTTTGTCACTTTCACCTTCAGTGGTGTTTGTTCTTTGACCACTTTTCATAATCTTCCGAAAATGCACAAGGCGTACGCCGTCAAAGTGGACGAAAGCACGACTCCGGATTATTTTTTGTAATGTTTTTTTTTTTCCAGGAATTTGGAAAGTTGATGAAATATGTCCAGCATGTCTTTAATTGGTGCTGATGGAATGATGACTGAGATAAAAAAAAATCTAAATCAGATAAAAAGTTAAAATGATGAGATAAAATGTGTTTTTTCTAGATTCCATGAGTTTAAATCCATGTTTTTAATGGATACCTGAGCTAAATCTGGAGGATTAGATGTGTTCCAACATCCACATGTCAATGTTTTGTCCCCCAGGAAGAACAGCTGCACTTTCACTTCCTGTCTCACTCCTTCCACTCCAAGTCCATCACTGGTTTGTCCATCTGCATTCGCAAACCTCTGATTGCCACCAGCTCACTGGACCGCTCTGTTCGTATCTGGAACTACCAAACCAAGTAAGACATGTGACTGATCAGGCTGAAGGGGGGGGTCACCATAGGTGGTCAAGGTTCTTACAGTTCTTACAGCTTAATTAGAAGTACAGCTACTGGTGTGAAAAAATACTCTGGTAAAAGTAGAAGTATTGATTCAACTGCTGTAGAGGCTAAGCCAAATACTTGAAGCCCCTGAGGGGTTGCTAGACTAGCAGCTATTTGACACGCTTAACTTTAGCCACTGAGTACGTGTCTATGTAAATAAGCAACAACAACGACATCTTATGTGTCGGTACATTTATTGTAGCTCACCAATATTCCAGTGCATGTTGAATAATTCACAATACAGTATACATCTAGCATGAGCGAAGCATACAGCGTAGGCGTTATCATTAGCGGTCAAAAACTGTGTGTGCTCCCCTCCATCAAGCAACACCTGTCACCTGAACGACAGTTCCCACCTATATTGGTATAGTACCAATTAGATCAGAGTGCCACCTAGTGGGCATACACAAAACTACAAAGAGGAGCCCAAATGACCCCTACAACTGCTTTACAGAAGTAAAAGTAAAAAATTACAACTTCTGAACTGTAATAAAGTAAAAAAAATAAAACTGCCCATTTTTGCCAAGAATGCAATAATACTTATTTAACCAGGAAAAATCTGAAATGTTTCAAAAGCATCTGAAATCAATCCTTTAAAAGTTAGTTAGTGTGTAGTTAATGTGTTTGATCAGGTCACAGTTACTCAGTTTAATGGGTATGGACAGAAAATGTAGGAAAAATGAAAAAAAAGTCACAATTGAGATAAAAAGACAAAATTGTGATGATGATGATGAAACTTTATTAATCTCCAAAGGGGAAATTAAATACCACCTGATCATACATACAACACATAACAGTAAGACAGGACACCACGTCATAAATAGAAGAAAAAATACAAATCAAAACAGAGATAAAAAGATAAAAACAGTTCATCATAAAACTCCCAAAGAATCACAGCAACGTTCTAAAACTGCCATTAAAAGAATAGTTAAATAATTACAACATTAAAAGTACTGAGCAGTTCTTGTTAAAAAGTCTTATCGCTGCAGGAATAAAAGACCTCCTTACCCTTTCAGTGGAGCACTTGGGTAGAAGGAGCCTTTGACTCCTCCCACTCCTCACAACCAAGCTGTACAGTGGGCGGTCATCTTTAACACTGTTCACCTTCCTCATTATCCGCTCCTCTACAATTTGCTCCAATGTACTCAGACACATGCCTGTAATGGACCCTGCTTTCTTAATAAGTTTATTTAACCTGTTCCTGTCCTCCAGTGCCATCTTTCCTCCCCAGCATACAACAGCAGAAAATAAAATGCTTGCCACAATCCCATGATAAAATGTGTTTAAAATTGGTCTCCCCAAATCAAAGGACCTTAACTTTCTAAGAAAAAATTGTCTGGACTGGGTCTTATTAAAGATAATAGTACTGTTCATCTTCCAGTCCAGTTTGTCGTCGAGATGGATGCCAAGGTATTTATAAGATGTCACAACCTCTACTGGGCAATCATAAATGAATATTGGGACTGGCACAATTCTTTTTTTCTAAAATCAATGATATGCTCCTTGCACTTGTCAACATTTAAGATAAGATGGGCAGCTTCACTCAAGCTAACAAACTTATCCACCTCTGCCTGGTATACTTCATGGTTATCTTTGTTAATATATTACACTAAGGCAGAGACATCTGAACATTTCTGAATGTGACAGGAAGAGCTACCATGTCTGCAGTCAGAGGTATATAAAGGAGATTTCACCACTCTGCTGCTAGCCCCGCCTTCTTCCTGTGTTTGTTCCTCCTCCTCCCCTCACGTGTGTTAATAACTCATTCAACATGGCAGCGTCCACAGAAGCGGCCATGAAAGAATTCGTCCCAAATAAAAGGTCTCTATCATATGATGATTCTTCGATTTAAAGTGTTGGATGAGGAGCAGACACAGGTATTTGACACAGAATGGAATAAACTGGTGCCACCTGAACCATAGAACACTACCAACCTCTGCAAACATTTACACACACATCACAACTCTAACGCTTTTTCTGGGACTCTCCGGTATTTCACACCCATTTCCTGCCCCCTCCCGTTTTGTAATTTCTCCATGGCTGTCAAATCTTCGTCCACAGACGGAAATCCGTCAAAAATGAAATTTCTGTTCCGTCAAATCTATCCGCTGACCGAAAAACATTTTTCAAGCTTTATTTTGGTCGAAAACCACCACAAAACCCTTTCCTTTTTCTGGTTTATTTTATTTTATTTGGACCTGAAGAAGACGTATTTAGGTCGAAACGTCGTCCACTTTTTTATTTTTATTTGACTTTCACGGGAGTTTTCCGCCCGGCTTCGGCGGAGATTTCCGTGTTAGCTAGCTTCTTTTTCTTTTCTTTTTGTCTCTTTTCTTTGTTAAAATTAAAATACGCACACTCACACACACAGCACGGGACACACAGACACATACATATATAAAATAAAACGCAGAATTTTACGGACGGAGAAGGTCGCTTCGCGCCCGGGGAGTGGGAAGCGGGACCCCGCGGTGGGGATGATTTTCTCCGGGGGACGGACAGTGCATTTAGGGCTCCGGGGTTTCACAACGCCGGGGTCCGCAACCACTATAACCCCAACCTTGAGCCAGTGCCACCCCGGAGGATTATCCCCACCGGTCGCCCCAACCCCTCATCCGGACTTATGCACAGGCGGTGCGGGGCACACGGGGAGGATTTCGCCGTGCGCCCACGGGCTGCAACGGGGGGAGATGCGGGGTCCAAAAAACATGGCGGACTACATTAAACCTACGTCCCGGTTTAAACAAATTACACATACCTTTCATGATTTAATTAGAGCTGTTCACCACGGGGCCAATGTGAGGGTTTCTGAGGATGAAAAAAGACCTAGAACAATCATTAACATGGAAGATATGTTGGCTAATTTAATTAAACCTGCTTTGCCATCACAGAAAACATGTGATGACATTATAGGTAATGCTAAAAACTGGGCTCACACCACCATGTTAATTTTAAAACAGCATTATGAAGACATTGTGGAGGAATTAATGACCAAAGTTGAGGAATTTCATGGGGATGAATGGGAAGAGCCATTTAATGTAGCACTGAGATGGTGTAAAAGGACATTTCCCAGACTAAGACAGGATGTTGTGGATGAGATTAGGGGGACTGTTTTAGCCACAGTAAGGGACAGACCCACTGAGGAGAACAATGTGACCCCTACTCCCCAAAATAACATACCTACTTCCACTCCAAGAGGTCACAGCACACAGACCTTTGCTCCCCAGGCCACAAGAGACCAGGGGACGGATCCCCCAACAGATTTTGGGGGTCTCCACCTGTTACCACCAACGTAAATAGGGGGTCTCCACCTGTTACCACCAATGTTAATAGGGGGTCTCCACCTGTTACCACCAATGTTAATAGGGGGTCTCCACCTGTTTCCACCAATGTAAATAGATGGTCTTCACCTGTGAACCCGGGTATTACTAATGCAGATTGGGGGGTTTCACCAATTACCACCAATGTAGATGGGGGGGTTCCACTGCTTACCACCAATGTAAACCTGTCCATTAAGGAACAGAGGGTACAGAGACATGGGGCATCCAGAGGGGTCCACACCACAATAGTAACCAGACCCCCACTAGACTCCATTCCAGATCCTATTCCACAATCCGTACCACAGATTATGGATACACCCGTACCTGAACCCGGGACAGACCACCTAGATTTGGGGAACATTCAAAGTACTTCTGGGGATAGTATTGTGACTCCTACAACACTGGAATTGATCCAGGTGTTGGAGGAGACAGAACGGAACCTGAATATGATTATAGATTCACTTTAATATATGATATTTCTGATCAGGAAAGTTTATTTTCTTAATGATTAATATTTGCAAAAGAAAACTCAGGACAATAATTATTAGTAGACAGTGCTACTAAATTAAGTATCTTCTTGACATCACAGTGAAAGACACTAGATTTTACTAGATTTAATGACATTTTTTATTTATTATTGGAATTATTTTGTTTGATAGTGAAATCAAAAGCTTTAATTGTAAAGATGATAAGGTAATCTTTATGGAAGCATCCCATGCTAGTCTTTTGTATATTATCCATTGTTTATTTAGTGAAATTATACAATACATTTGAACAAACATATATAGTATTTTCATTTTCCTAGATGAGTTATAAGTAAATTTGAAAATTTTATGATCATATGAGCCAGATTTTTCTCAAATGTAAGTACAAATTTCACATTCTGTAATGTTAAATCATGGCCTATAATGTTCTCAGAATGCACCAAAATGATGCAATTTTTGAAAATTTTCCGGGGGGCATGCCCCTGGACCCCCCTAGAGAACTTCGCGCCCGCCAGGCTCCGCATACGCAAAAATGTTCAAAGATTTTTCAGTTACTTTCAGCCATGTTTCTCCCGGTAATCTCCTGTAATTTATTAGGTGTGAACGTCAAGCACTAAATGTGCAGACATATCGTTAGGCTGATGTTCTTCAGTTGATATAGATCTTTGTTGTTCCTCAGCTGACAATGTGATGACATCATCATGACATGTTGACCCGACGCCAACTTTATTGACAGATAAGTCGACTTTAAAAAAACTGAAGTCCTTAATGCCCTAGTACAATACAGTACAGTATAGTACACTATGGTATAGTACAGTACGGTATAGTACACTATGGTATAGTACAGTTGAGTATGGTATAGTGCAGTACGGTATGGTATAAATTTTACTTTTTTAAATTTAATTTTATCTTCACTATGCACTTGTACTGTATATGTGTATGGCGCTTCGTGTCTCTGTGAGGTCTCCCTGAAACTTTCTGTGCGGAAATGAAATGCATGATTGGATGAACTGCTGAACTGAATTGCCCCTAGAGGGACTAATAAAGTTGTTTGAATTGAATTGAATTGAATTGAATAGTACAGTAGAGTATGGTGTAGTACAGTATGGTATAGTACAGTACAGTATGGTATAGTGCAGTGCAGTGTGGTATAGTACAGTATGGTATAGTGCAGTGCAGTGTGGTATAGTACAATATGGTATAGTACAGTGCAGTGTGGTATAGTACAGTAGAGTATGGTATAGCACAGTATGGTATTGTACAGTACAGTATGGTATGGTATAGTACAGTATGGTATAGTGCAGTGCAGTGTGGTATAGTACAGTATGGTATTGTACAGTACAGTATGGTATGGTATAGTGCAGTGTGGTATAGTACAGTATGGTATAGTGCAGTGCAGTGTGGTATAGTACAATATGGTATAGTACAGTACAGTATGGTATAGTACAGTAGAGTATGGTATAGCACAGTATGGTATTGTACAGTACAGTATGGTATAGTGCAGTGCAGTATGGTATAGTACAGTATGGTATAGTACAGTACAGTATGGTATAGTGCAGTGCACTGTGGTATAGTACAGTATGGTATTGTACAGTACAGTATGGTATGGTATAGTACAGTATGGTATAGTGCAGTGCAGTATGGTATAGTACAGTATGGTATAGTGCAGTGCAGTATGGTATAGTACAGTACAGTATGGTATAGTGCAGTGCACTGTGGTATAGTACAGTATGGTATTGTACAGTACAGTATGGTATGGTGTGGTATAGTACAGTATGGTATAGTGCAGTGTGGTATAGTACAATATGGTATAGTGCAGTGCAGTGTGGTATAGTGCAGTGCAGTGTGGTATAGTACAGTATGGTATAGTGCAGTGCAGTATGGTATAGTACAGTATGGTATAGTACAGTGCAGTGTGGTATAGTACAGTATGGTATAGTGTAGTGCAGTATGGTATAGTACAGTATGGTATAGTGCAGTGCAGTGTGGTATAGTACAGTATGGTATAATGCAGTGCAGTATGGTATAGTACAGTATGGTATAGTACAGTACAGTGTGGTATAGTACAGTATGGTATAGTGCAGTGTGGTATAGTGCAGTGTAGTATGGTATAGTACAGTATGGTATAGTACAGTACAGTGTGGTATAGTACAGTATGGTATAGTACAGTACAGTGTGGTATAGTACAGTATGGTATAGTGCAGTGCAGTGTGGTATAGTACAGTGCAGTGTTGGGAAAGTTCACCTTGATTAGGAACTGGTTCAAAGTTCAGTTCAAGTTACTCAATATGAATTAGTTCAGTTCATCGTTCATTCTTCCAAATTATGAACTAGAAGTTCATGGATCCCAAAATGAACTTTTTCGTTCTTTTTTTGTTATTATTGTAAACTTATTATTAACCGTTCCTGACGTTATCCTGACTATAGTCAGGAAATCAGGGGAAAATGCCGTCCTCTTCTCGGACGGAATCTCCAGTAAGTACCTAACCCCGGGGTTAACTTCCCTCTGCAGGTTCTTAGAACACAAGGAGCGGTTTCAGTGAGCTTCGTTTTCAATGTTTATTTCCAAGAACGGGACAACACCTGCTCCGGTCGCCAGTCACACTTTGTACATTTAACTCTTTTTCTCCGCTCCCAAAAACTCTCTGCACCCCTCTCTCTCTCTCTCTCTCGCTCTCGCTCTCGCTCTCGCTCTCGCTCTCGCTCTCGCTCTCTCTCTCTCTCCCTCTCCCTGCCCCGCCCAAAACGCTTCTCATTGGTTATTCCACAACATTATTTTGCCAAAATTTGTTCAGAATAATACAAAAATGACATCTATGATAATGTTGTGTTTTGATCCCATTTTATGCCTTATAGGACTCAATAATTACAACGTGATAAGAACGAAATGTGAACGACATTAGAGCGCAGTTCAATAAATGCCAGAATAACCGCGTTCACAACTTCCCGTTCATTTGGCAAAAGTGAACGAGTCGTTCACGTTCATCAAAAATATGATATAGTACGTGAACGATTGTTCAATGAACTCGTTCAGGTACAATACTGGCAGTGTGGTATAGTACAGTATGGTATAGTACAGTATGTACCAATCTGTTTACCCCAGGATTGCCTTTCCTAGAGTAAACTACGTTGAAATGATTCAGACTCCATTCCTTTTCTGGAATAACAGTATGAACCCAGATGATAAAGTCCTATGGACCTGGCTCAAACTTCTCCCACTGATGTTACTCCAGAGTCCTGCACGATTCTGATTTTGACAAACCGCAACCGCCCGTACCCGTACCCGTCATGTTCAAACCCGTATCCGACCCGTTTTCCGACGAAAAAAAAATTACAAATCCGCACCCGAACCGACCCGCTATAAATGAACCCGATATCCGACCCGAACCTGGAAGAAAATGTCAGCTTAAATACAAAATATCAGCTTAAATACAAAATGTCAAACTTAAATACAAAATGTATTGCCACGAATATACTGAACAGTGACATAGCCAAGGCAGAGCCAAATAAAAATGTTGTTAAACAGTAGCAGACAAATAATAAATTCAAAAACTATTTTTATGCGTGCATGCGCGCACACACACACACACGCTTGAAAAACGCATCAAGAAGGAAGCCGACAGGAGGCAGTTATACAAGTCCAAACTAAAGAACAGTTTTTAGCCTATGAACCACAAATTAGACCCGCGATCACCTACGTCTGACCTGAACCGAACCCGTATCCGACACAGCACAACATTTTTCACCCGTTTCGTGAAAATCTGCGGTTCACCCACGGGTCACCCGCGGTTACCCGAACCCGTGCAGGACTCTGTGTTACTCTAGATCAGGGGTGGGCAACTCCAGTCCTCGGGGGCCGGAATCCTGCATGTTTTCGATATTTCCCTTTTCCAGCACACCTGATTCAATTAATGATCAGCTCATCATCCAGTTCTACAGAAGCCTGATAATGATGTAATGGCTTCCAGGTGTGATGGAAGAGGGAAACATCCAGAACTTGCAGGATACCGACCCTCGAGGCCTGGAGTTGCCCACCCTTGCTCTAGAGGGCTCTTATATGCCCCCCCTTCAATATGTCACCTAGGCCTAGTATTCAACCTTCCCCACATGGTTTAATGTTTTCCTATGTTCTGTGTATACTTTTTTCCACTGTCAGTCTGTAGTTTGATCTACCCCCCCTTGCGGCCATTGTCTGGTTCACTTCCTACTCATAACTGACATTAATACATTTTCCTTATAATTCACTTGTTAGTTATTTTGATCAGGTTAATCATCACACTTACTATGAGTAAATATTCACTACAGTGGGACTTAGGGTCACATATGACCCTCCTTAGTGGCCTGGGGTCACATGACCTCTGCATTTGTCAACAGTACCATTCTGAACTATTTAGTCAAAGGGATTTTAAGGTTTGATCCTCTGAAACTGAACTGACCCAGTGTTCTGAAATTGAACTGACCCAGTGTTCTGAAACTGAACTGACCCAGTGTTGTGAAACTGAACTGACTCAGTGTTCTGAAACTCAACTGACTCAGTGTTCTGAAACTGAACTGACTCAGTGTTCTGAAACTGAACTGACCCAGTGTTCTGAAACTGAACTGACCCAGTGTTGTGAAACTGAACTGACCCAGTGTTCTGAAACTGAACTGACTCAGTGTTCTGAAACTGAACTAAACCAGTGTTGTGAATCTGAACTGACCCAGTGTTGTGAATCTGAACTGACCCAGTGTTGTGAAACTGAACTAACCCAGTGTTCTGAAACTAACCTGACCCGGGCTGTGTTTGACTAAATGAACCTTAACAAGAACTCTTGTCATTCATCAGATCAGTAGAACAAACATTTCCTGGGACAAGCATGGTGGACTTATTTGTATATCAACAGTTTGTTTGTGAAAGCTAAAGCTGTTGTGTGACTCCACTGCAGAGAGTTGGAAGTGTATAAGGAGTTCCAGGAAGAGGCGCTGAGCGTGGCACTGCACCCCACAGGCCTCTTCCTGCTGCTGGGATTCTCAGACAAACTGAGACTCATGAACCTGCTCATCGACGACATTCGCACCTTTAAGGAGTTCACCGTGCGCAGCTGCAGAGAGGTGACACTCACTGTGTGTGTGATAATGCTAATTCTAATACAGGTTCTGAAACTGAACTGATCTGGGCTCTGAAACTGAACTGACCAAGTGTCTTCTCTGGTCTTGTCTTGTTTTGTCTGATATTTTCTGATCTTGCCTTGTCTTGTCTCGTCTGAGCTTGTTTTGCCTTGACTTGTCTGATTCTATCTTTTCTGATATTCTCTTGCCTCGTCTTGTCTGATCTTGTCTTGTCTTTTCTGATCTTGTCTTGCCTGACCTTGTCTTGTCTTTTCTGATCTTGTCTTGTCATGCCTGATCTTGTCTGATCTTGTCTGATCTTGTCTTGCCTTGCCTTGCCTTGTCTTGTCTTGTCATATCTTGCCTTGTCTTGTATTGTATAGTCTTGTCTTGCTTTGTTTCGCCTCGTCTTGTCCAATCTTGTCTTTTCTGAACTTGTCTTTTCTGATCTTGTCTTGCCTTGTCTGTCTTGTCTTTTCTGATCTTGTCTTGCCTTGTCTGTCTTGTCTTTTCTGATCTTGTCTTAACTTTCCTTGTCTTGTCTTGCCTGATCTTTTCTTGTCTTTTCTTTCCTTGTCTTACCTTGTCTTGTCTGATCTTGTCTTGTTTTTTCTGATCTTGTGTTGCCTTGTCTTGTCTTTTCTGTTCTTGTCTTGTCTGATCTTGTTTCGTCTGATCTTGTCTTGCCTTCTCTCGTCTGATCTTGTCTTGTCTTGTTTTGTCTGATTTTGTCTCTTCTGATCTTGTCTTGTCTTGTTTTGTCTTTTCTCATCTTCTCTCGTCTTTCCTGATCTTGTCTTGTCTTGCCTTGTATTGTCTTGCCTGATTTCATCTTATCTTTTCTTATCTTGTCTTGTTTGATCTTGCCTTGTCTTCTCTGATCTTGTCTTCTCCTTCCATGTCTTGTATTGTCTTGTCTTGCCCTGTCTTGTCTTATCTGATCTTTGCTTTTCTTGACTTGTCTTGTCTTGCCTTGTCTTTTCTGATCTTGTCTTGTCTTTTCTGATCTTGTCTTGCATTGTCTTTTCTGATCTTGTCTTGTCTTGCCTTGTATTGTCTTTTCTGATCTTGTGTTATCTTTTCTGATCTTGTCTTGTCTTGCCTTGTCTTATCTGATTTTATATTTTCGGATCTTGTCTTGCCTGATCTTGTCTTGTCTTTTCTGATCTTGTCTTGTCTTGCCTTGTGTGATTTTGTCTTTTCTGATCTTGTCTTGTCTTGTTTTGTCTTTTCTCATCTTTTCTGATCTTGTCTTGTGTCATCTTGTCTTTCCCTGTCTTCCCTTGTCTTGTTTTTTCTGATCTTGTCTTATCTTGCCTTGACTTGTTTGACTTTATGTTTTCTGATCTTGTCTTGTTTTGTCTTTTCTGATCTTTTCTGATCTTGTCCGATCTTGTCTGATCTTGTCTTGTGTGATCTTGTCTTGCCTTGTCTTTCCTTGTCTTTTCTGATCTTGTCTTGCCTTGTCTTTTCTGATCTTGTCTTAACTTGCCTTGTCTTGCCTGATCTTGTCTTTTCTGATCTTGTCTTGTCTGATTTTGTCTTGTCTGATCTTGTCTTGTCTTCTCTGACCTTGTCTCATCTGATCTTGTCTTGCCTTGGCATGTCTTGTCTGATTTTGTATTTTCTGATCTTGTCTTGTCTTGCCTTGTCTTGTTTGATCTTGAGTTGTCTTGTCTTGTCTTGCTTTGGCTTGTCTTCCCTTCTCTTTTCTGATCTTGTGTTGTCTGTTCTGATTGTACCTTGCTTTGTCTTACCTTGTCTTTTCTTGCCTTGTTACTGACAACAGCACAGACAGATTTGTACCCAGCATTTCAGTGTTTTTCACTTCCAGAAGCCTCTAATTGTAGACCAGTGAAACAAACTAGAAACTGTCAGACTATCTACGGTAGAATCACAAATGATAAAAATCTAACCAAACTGTATGTTGTGTTTGGGAATCACATGGCACTCACACTGACACTATACATTGGTGTCCAGTAGGGGTACACCAAATGTCATCCTGTGAGTCTTAATGAGCCTGAGGTTTGAGAGCCGTGTGGAAATGGAAGCTGGGGTGCTTATGGTTCCTTCTGTCTTTTCCTCTAGTGTGCCTTCAGTCATGGAGGTCACATGTTTGCAGCCGTCAGTGGGAATGTCATCCACATCTACTCTACCACCTCTTTCCTGAACATCCTGAACCTAAAAGGTCACAACGGAAAGGTCAGACACAATATGAGTAGATTGTGACGTCACGATTATCGCACGCACAAAGTCTAACTGTTTGATTTCAGGTGCGAGGCCTGGAGTGGAGCCAGGACGACAGCCGGTTGGTGTCATGTGGGATGGATGGATCCGTGTATGAGTGGAATGCTCATACCGGCAAGCGGGAGTCGGAGTGTGTCCTCAGTTCTTGCAGCTACACAGGAGTAGCCTTCTCCTCTGACTACAAGACTATTGTTGCTGTGGGAACAGACCTCACGCTGAAGGAGATCCAAGACTGTCAGGTGTGTTGGAAGAAACCATCGACATAATGACGATAACACTGGGCCTGTTTCCACCACAGGTTTAATCCACAATAAAGGTTAATTCCTCTTTCAGTTGAACCATGGAAACAGTTAATTCCAGTTGAAAATGATAATTCACTATGAATTGAAGTCAGAATAAAATCACTGGTTTATTCTGATCTGAATTCTGAATTCAATACCGTTTTTTCTGAACTATAAGGCTAAAATAAAAAACTGGAAATAAATAAATACTGGAATAAAAGAGCAAAATGGAATAAAAACTGGACTAAAGTAGCTAAATGGAATAGAATGCCTTTATTGTCACTATACACATGTAGAATTTTAATCTTAAATCAAGGAAAATAACTTCCAATGGAAGGAAATCTGATTAGTTCAATCATATTGATTGATGGATTGATGCTTTATTACAGACTCAAGGTCCATTTCATCCTCAAAAACACAAGTAAGAACAGTACACACTGCATAGAGATAAAAACAGTACATATAACATACAGATTTAAAAAAAAAAACATACAGGTAAAAATAGGGCATATAACATACAGATAACACAGCCCAAAAAATCCTATATACTCATTTCAAGAGACACTTATACCAGTGCTTCCAATATTGAGATGTGCAGCGAGTGTCACTGTAAACAATGTTTACTATTGCCACAACATTATGGTTGTTTGAGTCATTCAGCCTACAGATGAATCTGTGCATTGTATTTCTCAGAATTGCTGTGAGTGTATTGACTCCAGAACTTACACACAACTCACTCACACTTGTCCATCTGGGCCTTTTTAGGAGTATCCTCAGTGCATCATTGTAGGCCACTTGTAGCTTGAGGAAGCTGGCTTTATTATAGTTTATCCATAAATAAGCAGTGTAAACTTTGAAGAGAGTCAGCTTCACATTGACAGAGCAGTTACCAAACTAATCAGATAAGTTTTATCAGATTAGTTCCAGATCTAATGTCTATGAAGCGGTTCTTCTATGTGATTAAAAAGTTCCTGTGGAGGTGATTCTGTCTGTTTTAATCTGATCACAGGTTTAAACTATAGAAATGATTGCAGGTCAGATGTTTTAAATATTTGTAACTTCCTGTTGTTCTGATGTTTTATATTATTTTTACAGTGTAACTTCCTGTTGTTGTTCCACAGGTTGTAAAGGAGCTTCCAGCTGATGTTGTGGCTCACAGTGCTGTAGCAGTGTCTGGAAGTGGTAGAGTTGTCTTTACTGGGACCACCACTGGTACTATCAGGGCTCTGAAGTACCCTTTACCCCTGAACAACGACTGGATCACCTACCAGGCCCACTGTGCTCCTATTACTAAAGTGGGTTTATCTGTCTCTCTGTCTCTCTCTCTGTCTTTCTGTCAATCAATCCAGCAGACCTCCACCAAGGGTTAGGGGTCAAAGGTTAGGGCTGGGGTCAGACCATGTGAATGAAAAAAAAACCTGAGATATTACCACTGATGTGTTTTAACTGTTGATCTTTAGTGTGACCTTGACCTGTGACCTTTATTGCCCAGCTTCTTCCTAGACCCATTATCTATCATTCCTGAAAGTTTAATCAAAATCTGTTTAAAAAATTTTGTGTAATCCTGTTGAAAGACAGACAGACAAACTTGGTGGAGGTAATAAAACCAGACAGTCAGAGATGTCAAACCTGGGCCAAGGTTAACAGGGTCAAAGGTCACATATAGCGTGACAGTAAGTGATGATATCACATTGTCTGAAAACATTCTGCTGAATCCCTTTAATCATTAGGAACATATTGAACCAATAGCATTTTTCCATAATGGGGACTTTCTTCAGGATCTGCTCCGTCACTGGTGGTTTATACAGCACCACCTCAATTTAGGAACTTAATTTGTTCCAGAAGTGTTTTCGTTACGTAAATTTTTGGTAAATTGACACATTTTAAATGTAAATGATCTGATTGGTGCCAAGGCCCCCAATACTACCCTTTAAACCCCCAATACTATCATACAAACCCCCAATACTACCCTCTAAACCCCCAATACTATCATACAAACCCCCAATACTACCCTCTAAACCCCCAATACTATCATACAAACCCCCAATACTACCCTCTAAACCCCCAATACTATCATACAAACCCCCAATACTACCCCCTAAACCCCGAATACTACCCTCTAAACCCCCAATACTATCATACAAACCCCCAATACTACCCTCTAAACCCCCAATACTATCATACAAACCCCCAATACTACCCCCTAAACCCCGAATACTACCCTCTAAACCCCCAATACTATCATACAAACCCCCAATACTACCCCCTAAACCCCGAATACTACCCTCTAAACCCCCAATACTACCCTCTAAACCCCCAATACTACCCCCTAAACCCTCAATACTACCCTCTAAACCCCCAATACTACCCCCTAAACCCTCAATACTACCCCCTAAACCCCCAATACTACCCCCTAAACCCTCAATACTACCCTCTAAACCCCCAATACTACCCCCTAAACCCTCAATACTACCCCCTAAACCCTCAATACTACCCCCTAAACCCCCAATACTACCCCCTAAACCCTCAATACTACCCCCTAAACCCTCAATACTACCCCCTAAACCCCCAATACTACCCCCTAAACCCTCAATACTACCCTCTAAACCCTCAATACTACCCTCTAAACCCCCAATACTACCCTCTAAACCCCTAATACTACCCTCTAAACCCCCAATACTACCCTCTAAACCCTCAATACTACCCCCTAAACCCTCAATACTACCCTCTAAACCCCCAATACTACCCCCTAAACCCTCAATACTACCCCCTAAACCCTCAATACTACCCCCTAAACCCTCAATACTACCCTCTAAACCCCCAATACTACCCCCTAAACCCCCAATACTACCCCCTAAACCCCGAATACTACCCTCTAAACCCCCAATACTACCCTCTAAACCCCCAATACTACCCCCTAAACCCTCAATACTACCCTCTAAACCCCCAATACTACCCCCTAAACCCTCAATACTACCCCCTAAACCCTCAATACTACCCTCTAAACCCTTTAAAATGATAAAAGTACACACATTTAGTATAAATGTGTGTTTTAGGGTAATGTATTGGTGTCAGTGGGTAAATGTGTTTTCACTGACTGAACATTAAACATTAAACCATTAAATGAGACAGACATGTGAGTCATTTACATACCATTGTGTTTGTTTTAATTTTCACTTTCACCTTCAGTGGTGTTTGGTCAAATATTGATCCAAAGAACCACCCACGCGATGCTTTAAAGTGCAGGGGTGTTTGTTGTTCATCAGAACCCTCACCTCCACCCTCCACCATCAGAACCCTCACCTCCACCCTCCACCATCAGAACCCTCACCTCCACCCTCAGAACCCTCACCTCCACCCTCCACCATCAGAACCCTCACCTCCACCCCCCATCATCAGAACATTCACCTCCACCCCCCATCATCAGAACATTTACCTCCACCCTCAGAACCCTCACCTCCACCCTCCACCATCAGAACCCTCACCTCCACCCTCCATCAGATCAGTGAATAGAACAGATGTTTTTTCAGTCACTGTTTCTCCTTCAGTTTCTTTCTTCTTTATCCAAAGCAGTAACAGTTTCTCCATTTGTTCATTCAGTGATGACCTCTGACCTCTTTTTCCATATCACACAGATGCCTTTGGAAGGACTCGCTTCCTTTAACTCATCCTTCTGCTTCAGTATTGTAACGATGGTAGACGGGTTTCTGTCATACTCCTTTGTCATATCACTGAACCATGTGACACTTTCATATTTTTTATCATCTCCTGTTTCACTTCTATTGATAACGCAGTGACTTCTTCTTAACCTTTAACCTTTACCCTAACCCTGTTTCTCTTCTATTAATAACTCTTTCTTCTTCTTTTCATTTTCATCAGAATCACTTTCTTTGGGCTCATGATGAATAATGAATACGTTCTGTAATAAAGTTTAAATGAACACACTGGGAAAAACTCACCAAACAACAGTAACTCTGTGATGAATGAGGGTCAAAGGTCACCAAAAGCATCATGGGCAGCTCCCTCAATTCAATTCAATTTTATTCATAAAGCCCTAAATCACAACAAAGTCGTCTCACAGGGCTTTACAAAAACACAATCAACTACAGAGATACATGAAAAGTCCCAAGCATCCCCTGTCCTTAGACCCTCCCCCTGTCCTTAGACCCTCCTCCTCATAGCCAATGGGATGATACGTACAGTACATACCAGAGGTGGGACAAAGTCATTGCTGGGCAAGTCCCAAGTAAGTCTAAGTCTTTTGCACTCAAGTCCGAGTGAAGTCCCAAGTCAACACCATCCAAGTGCTGAGTCAAGTCCGAAGTCAAAGCTCACAAGTCTCGAGTCGAGTCAAAGTCCCAGCATTTTAGCTTCGAGTCATTTCGAGTCCCCTATAACGAAATAACATTTCTACAAATCATACATGTCTGTAAGGTCTGTATTCATTTAACCTTTTTTATGCAAAGCGTCAAAAGCATTGGAAAATAAGGATCCAGGTGTGAAAAACATAACATTCCCAAAAATCCCATGGCTGTATTAACTCAAAGGAGTGTTCCTACTTCATACTGAAGAAAAGGTCCAAATACTTGACAGTGATTTCAGTTTGTATTTCTTAATGAGTCTGCATATTAATATATGTAAATATTCTGTAATTGCGCGTTCAATATTATTGTAACTGCAATTGTATCCGTCAATATGGGGTGTTTGTGTACATTAATGAACAACAACAAAAACTTGAACTTAAAATGATTTTAGCTCATGGCAGAAAAACAACAGACTGGCAAAACTGTAAAGGCTCTGAATACTTGACATGTAACTGAACTGAACAGTAATGCATCCATAGACACTAGTGTGTGTGTGTGTGTGTGTGTGTGTGTGTGTGTGTGTGTGTGTGTGTGTGTGAGAGAGAGAGAGAGAGATGCATGCACGGTGACAGAGGGAGAGACAGTTAAAATGGAGAATGTGTGTGTTTATGTGCACAATGTGGACAGATGAAAAGGTAGTGAGAGGCCATGTAAAATTAGGAGGCGATGTGGGCAAGAAATTGCTTGTATTTCAATAGTGTATTGTACTATAACAAGTGTACTCTATTTGCCTCATATTGTATAAAAGTTAACCTTAAATTAGAGAGGGGTCGTTTTAGCAAGTTTTTTAACATAAAGAAAATTGTCATTCCCTATGATCACTTTTGAAACTGGGCCAACATGCCAATACAGGGAGGGGTGTGAGTGAGTGAGTGAGTGAGAGTGAGAGTGAGAGAGAGAGAGAGAGAGAGAGAGAGAGAGAGAGAGAGAGAGAGAGAGAGAGAGAGAGAGAGAGAGAGAGAGAGAGAGAGAGAGAGAGAGATGTGCGTGGACAGCTGATGGTCGGAGAAAGCTACACACAGTGTGTGTGTGTGTGTGTGTGTGTCCATGTCCTGAGGAGAGGTGGTGCTGGGTGGAGGACCTATAGCACATTGCATTTGCAAAAAATCAAATCGGCCAAAAGTTTGTCAGTCATTTGTGCACGATGAGGACGTAGGATGATGCCACCATGACTGAAAACTGGTTCCACTGGAGCACTGGTTGGACGTTGTAGAAACTCCGTCTGTAATGTTTGACCCGCACGTCTTGCATATTGCGATCTGTTTTTTGTTGACAACTTCGTCATTTTTATAGCCAAAGGAAATTATCTTCGGCATCATTTTGCACGCCGGCACGTAGTTGTCATTGATGCTTGTTTCAGATTTGCGGTGGATGCGGTGGAATGAAAAGCAACACTGTGATTGGCTGTCGTACAAACAGCGCACACATGCTCTTTACATTCACACATCATTTTGCAGAATAACAAGTAAATTGAGTGCGGCATTTATTAACATACTTTAATATTCTCATGGGACGTAGCAAGTCATCGCAAGTCAAAGGGCCAAAGTCCAAGTGAAGTCACAAGTTAATGACGTTGAAGTCCAAGTCGAGTTGCAAGTGTTTGTACATTTTGTCGAGTCAAGTCTAAAGTCGTCAAATTGACGACTCGAGTCTGACTCGAGTCCAACTCACATAACTCGAGTCCACACCTCTGGTACATACAGTAATGTACATAGTATTTATGTCTGGGAGGTTTCATTTTCCTTTCATAAATAGAATTCTTTTGTATTCAGAAATGAAAAATTGAGGTTAAGGTTTTTCATTACTTGGATTATTACTTAACTGGGTCTTTGGTCTGTAAAGGTACCACTGTGTGTGTATATATATATACACATACACATACATATATATATATATGGTCATCACCTTTGACCTTTTCTTCGTGTCCCCAGATGGCCATCACCTTTGACGAGCAGTTCCTGCTGACGGTGTGTGAGGATGGCTGTCTGTTAATGTCCCAGATCATGGACAAGGACGGACGTGGACTGAAGACCAGCAGAGACATCGTCCACACTGAGGAGATTCTGGTCACCAAGTCAGACCTGGAGGACAAGGTATGCTGCGTTTGAGGACCCCACAAGATTTCACTGACCCCAGCAGCGTGTGTGGTGCATTCACTGACCCCTGCGGTGTGTGTGTGTGGTGCGTTCACTGACCCCAGAGGTGTGTGTGGTGCATTCACTGATCCCAGCGGTGTGTGTGGTTCGGTCACTGACACCAGCGGTGTGTGGTGCGTTCACTGACCCCAGCAGTGTGTTCACTCACCCCAGCAGTGTGTGTGGTGCATTCACTGACCCCAGCGGTGTGTGTGCTGATCCCAGCAGTGTGTGTGTTGTGCGTTCAATGACCTCAGCGGTGTGTGTGGTGCGTCCACTCACCCCATCAGTGTGTGTGGTGCGTTCAATGACCTCAGCGGTGTGTGTGGTGCATTCACTGATCCCAGCGGTGTGTGTGGTGCGTTCACTGACCCCAGCGGTGTGTGGTGCGTTCACTGACCCCAGCGGTGTGTTCACTCACCCCAGCAGTGTGTGTGGTGCATTCACTGACCCCAATGGTGTATGTGGTGTGTTCACTGACCCCAGCAGTGTGTGTGATGCGTTCACTGATCCCAGCAGTGTGTGTGTTGTGCGTTCAATGACCTCAGCGGTGTGTGTGGTGCGTTCACTCACCCCAGTGGTGTGTGTGGTGCGTTCAATGACCTCAGCGGTGTGTGTGTTGGTGTGTTGCGTTCAATGACCCCAGCGTTGTGTTTGTGTGGTGCGTTCACTGACCCCAGCGGTGTGTCTGTGGGGCGTTCACTGACCCCAGCGGTGTGTGTGTGGTGCGTTCAATGACCCCAGCGGTTTGTGTGTGGTGTGTGCACTCACCCCAGCGGTGTGTGAGGTGCGTTCACTGACCCCAGAGACGTGTTTAATGCGTTCACTCACCCCAGCGGTGTGTGTGGTGCATTCAGTGACCCCAGAGACGTCTTTGATGCGTTCACTCACCCCAGCGGCGTGTGTGTGGTGTGTTCATGACCCCAGCAGTGTGTGTGTAGTGCGTTCAATGACCTCAGCAGTGTGTGTGTGGTGCGTTCACTCACCCCAGCAGTGTGTGAGGTGCGTTCACTGACCCCAAAGACGTGTTTGATGCGTTCACTCACCCCAGCGGCGTGTGAGGTGCGTTCACTGACCCCAGAGAAGTGTTTGATGCATTCACTCACCCCAGCGGCGTGTGTGGTCCGTTCACTGACCCCGAGACGTGTGTGATGCGTTCACTCACCCAAGCGGCGTGTGTGGCGCGTTCGCTCACCCCAGCAGTGTGTGTGTGTGGTGCGTTCATTCACCCCAGCGGTGTGTGTGTGTGTGTGGTGCATTCATTCACCCCAGCGGTGTGTGTGTGTGGTGCGTTCATTCACCCCAGCAGTGTATGTGTGTGTGGTGCGTTCACTCACCCCAGCAGTGTATGTGTGTGTGGTGCGTTCATTCACCCCAGCGGTGTGTGTGTGTGTGGTGCGTTCACTCACCCCAGCGGCGTGTGTGGTGCGTTCACTGACCCCAGAGAAATGTTTGATGCGTTCACTCACCCCAGCGGCGTGTGTGTGTGGTGCGTTCATTCACCCCAGCAGTGTGTGTGTGTGGTGCGTTCATTCACCCCAGCAGTGTGTGGTGCATTCATTCACCCCAGCGGTGTGTGTGTGTGTGTGTGTGGTGCGTTCATTCACCCCAGCAGTGTGTGTGTGTGTGTGTGGTGCGTTCACTCACCCCAGCGGCGTGTGTGGTGCGTTCACTGACCCCAGAGAAGTGTTTGATGCGTTCACTCACCCCAGCAGTGTGTGTGTGTGTGTGGTGCGTTCATTCACCCCAGCAGTGTGTGTGTGTGGTGCGTTCATTCACCCCAGCAGTGTGTGTGTGTGGTGCGTTCATTCACCCCAGCAGTGTGTGTGTGTGGTGCGTTCATTCACCCCAGCAGTGTGTGTGTGTGTGGTGCGTTCATTCACCCCAGCGGTGTGTGTGTGTGTGTGGTGCGTTCACTCACCCCAGCGGCGTGTGTGGTGCGTTCACTGACCCCAGAGAAATGTTTGATGCGTTCACTCACCCCAGCGGCGTGTGTGTGTGGTGCGTTCATTCACCCCAGCAGTGTGTGTGTGTGGTGCGTTCATTCACCCCAGCAGTGTGTGTGTGTGGTGCGTTCATTCACCCCAGCAGTGTGTGTGTGTGGTGCGTTCATTCACCCCAGCAGTGTGTGTGTGTGGTGCGTTCATTCACCCCAGCAGTGTGTGTGTGTGTGGTGCGTTCATTCACCCCAGCGGTGTGTGTGTGTGTGTGGTGCGTTCACTCACCCCAGCGGCGTGTGTGGTGCGTTCACTGACCCCAGAGAAATGTTTGATGCGTTCACTCACCCCAGCGGCGTGTGTGTGTGGTGCGTTCATTCACCCCAGCAGTGTGTGTGTGTGTGGTGCGTTCACTCACCCCAGCGGCGTGTGTGGTGCGTTCACTGACCCCAGAGAAGTGTTTGATGCGTTCACTCACCCCAGCAGTGTGTGTGTGTGTGGTGCGTTCATTCACCCCAGCAGTGTGTGTGTGTGTGGTGCGTTCACTCACCCCAGCGGCGTGTGTGGTGCGTTGACTGACCCCAGAGAAGTGTTTGATGCGTTCACTCACCCCAGCAGTGTGTGTGTGTGTGGTGCGTTCACTCACCCCAGCGGCGTGTGTGGTGCGTTCACTGACCCCAGAGAAGTGTTTAATGCGTTCACTCACCCCAGCAGTGTGTGTGTGTGTGTGGTGCGTTCACTCACCCCAGCAGTGTGTGTGTGTGTGTGGTGCGTTCATTCACCCCAGCAGTGTGTGTGTGTGGTGCGTTCATTCACCCCAGCAGTGTGTGTGTGTGGTGCGTTCATTCACCCCAGCAGTGTGTGTGTGTGTGGTGCGTTCATTCACCCCAGCGGTGTGTGTGTGTGTGTGGTGCGTTCATTCACCCCAGCGGTGTGTGTGTGTGTGTGGTGCGTTCACTCACCCCAGCGGCGTGTGTGGTGCGTTCACTGACCCCAGAGAAATGTTTGATGCGTTCACTCACCCCAGCGGCGTGTGTGTGGTGCGTTCACTCACCCCAGCGGCGTGTGTGGTGCGTTCACTGACCCCAGAGAAGTGTTTGATGCGTTCACTCACCCCAGCAGTGTGTGTGTGTGTGGTGCGTTCACTCACCCCAGCGGCGTGTGTGGTGCGTTCACTGACCCCAGAGAAGTGTTTAATGCGTTCACTCACCCCAGCAGTGTGTGTGTGTGTGATGCGTTCACTGACCCCAGCGGCGTGTTTATTTCAGAACCAGAACATGATGGAACTCCAGATGCGTGTAGAAGAACTGCAGATGGAAAACCAGTACCAGCTGCGTCTCAAGGACATCAACTACACACAGAAGATCCAAGATCTGACTGAACAGTTCCTCCTGCAGATACAGGAGCTTCACACAGCTCAGCAGGTCACACACACACACACTTTTGGGATTATTTTAGGACCATTTCAGTTCAATGGTTAAAGAACAGATCCTATTTCAAACACATTTTTATTTTGTAGTGGAACATTAGGACGTGTTTGATTCTTGAATTTACACTGAAATATTTTGAACGTTTAGAATGTCACTGGTTTTTACCTCCACCAAGTTTGTCTGTCTGTCTGTCAGCAGGGTTAGGCAAAAAGAAGGAAGAGCCCATTAGATTTTGAGCAATGAAGATCATTGCTCATTAAGTTTGTCTTTTTATCACATTATTTAGATTTTTTTAATGCATGATTTTGTCTTTTTATTGCATTATTTTGACTTTTTATCACAGGATTTTGTGTTTTTATTACATTATTTTGACTTGTTGCATTATTTTGAGTTTATCACATTAGTTTGACTTTTTCTTGCTGACCTGTGCTTTGACTGCAGGCTCTAAAGACACAGATGGAAAAGCAGGAGTGTGAACATCAGCAGGAATTTGCCCAGATGACTGAGGAGCAGGAGCATTGTAAAGAAGTCACACATCTGGGTAAGAACAACACATCTTGATCAGTCTCATCAAAATACAGCAAGCAACTAGCCTAGCCACACTAGCTCCTCCTAGCACCAGTAAATCTAATGTTCTATTGTAGTAGCTTAGCCTTTAGTGATGCACGGTTAGGGGGTTTTACAGAAATCCGCCCCGCCCAAACCCAAGACGTGGCTAGGCCCACCCCGCCCAATCCGCATGATGTCACGTATGGATAAACCCAACCCGCCCGCTATCAACCCGCGAGCTTAAATTTGTCTCTAAACTCACATAGTACATTCGCAGCATCTTTACCTTGTGCTTCTAATGTTAAAAGTCATGAAGCATAATTTTTGCCTCCTTTCTAACGTCTCAATATGCACTCCAGCACATAAAATAGACTCCACCCACATCATCACTCTATAAAGCCAACACATACAACGTTTCCGTACAACCTTCGCATCGCCTGTTTTAATCTTCTCCCTGATCAAGTCCCACATTTTCACTCTTATCTCTGAGTGTTCAGGGAGATTTGGCGCTAATAACAAATAACAAAAAGTTGGGATAAAAAAGCATTCAAAACAGGAAGTGACGGGCTTGCACATGCGCGAGCCGAGCACGCACGCACACACACACACACACACACACACACACACACACACGGATACACACCTCAGCGGGTATTGATCGTCCCTGACCCGCCCCACCTGCATCCGCAATATGTATTAATACTGCGACCCAGCCCGCCCGACTCGCGGGTCACCCGCGAATATCCGCTGGCCAGCGGGTAGCCCGCGCAACACTACTAGCCACACTAGCTCCTCCTAGCATCAGTAAATCTAATGTTCTATCGTAGTAGCCCAGCCACACTAGGTCCTCCTAGCATCAGTAAATCTAATGTTCTATCGTAGTAGCCCAGCCACACTAGCTCCTCCTAGCATCAGTAAATCTAATGTTCTATCGTAGTAGTCTAGTTTCACTCAATGTAACTTTTGTCTAGATTTCCCTGAAACTGGTCGACCAATCACAGTGAAGTATAGAGTCAGAGGGCGGGGCTAACAAAGTGACTCTCCAATGATTGGTAGAGAAACAAGTGTAAACAACAATAGAAGAAGAACAACAACAGGTGTAGATTTCCTTTTATCACAGATGAGTGAAGAATGTGAGAAAACGTCAACAATCTTTAAATTCTTTTTACAGAAGCGACAACAGTCGTTCAGCTCCATAATCCACCATTTTGTTTAGTCATTCCTAACTTTCTCCAGACTCCTCCGTCAACTTTCAGGCGCTCTAACTACGTCATCCTAAAGATTACACTGATTGGTTGTAGTACCGTCCTATTGCATACAGAGGATTTGAAAGACAACCTTTTAGCCCCGCCCCCAGCAATGACCCTGAGGGTTTAGTGGTTCATGGTGAAATAAATCATTGTTATTTTGTCTTTTTATGGCATTATTTTGTTTTCCAGAGAAGTCCTTCAGCCAGAAGCTGATTGTGGAACACGAGCGCTTCATGGATCTGCAGCAGAAATGTCAAAGGCTTCAGGAAAACTACGAAGAACAACTGAAGGACAAAGCAGAGAGGAAACGACGAGCGCTGGACGAACTGAAGGAGATGTTTGAAAGTAAACTGCGAGAAAAAACTGAAACCCTGGAGCAGGTGAGAATACTGCAGTACTAGTACACATACTAGGCTGGAAAATACTGCAGTACTGATACACATACTAGGCTGGAAAATACTGCAGTACTAGTACACATACTAGGCTGGAAAATACTGCAGTACTAGTACACATACTAGGCTGGAAAATACTGCAGTACTAATAAACATACTAGGCTGGAAAATACTGCAGTACTAGTACACATACTAGGCTGGAAAATACTGCAGTACTAGTACACATACTAGGCTGGAAAATACTGCAGTACTAGTACACATACTAGGCTGGAAAATACTGCAGTACTAATAAACATACTAGGCTGGAAAATACTGCAGTACTAGTACACAGACCATAATTGTTAATAAGAATGTGTTGTTAATGACTGTCCTTGTTAAAAAAAGGTTAAATGAATAAAAAGTAAAACAGTACAGATCAGATGGTTTTGTTGTGTCCAGGTCCAGGACGAGGCCAAACACAAAAGCTGTGAGTTTAAAGAAACAATCAAACGACTGGAGGAGAAGGAGGAGCAGAAGGTCCAACAACTTCACAACCACTACCATGATAAACTGAAGACAGAGAAAGACAACTGTCTGAGTCTGAGAGGACAGACAGACATTATGGCACAGAAGGTAAAGAAAGTAAAAAATAAACACACCTGACCTTTAACCTTTAGTTTAAACATGTGATCAGATTAAAGCAGACAAAATCACCTACAGAGCAACTGTTCACTCACATAGAAGAAGTGATTTATAGACAATAGATCTGTAACTAATCTAATTAAACTAATGTAAAAAAGATCACCCACACCACCTTTAATTAAGTATATTTTTATTATCATTTGTTTACAGTTTAATAAAGGAATAAAACATATTTCATAAAGAAAAACATTTACACTAAAATGGAGTTTTCACACAAATAAGAGGGAGAGGTTACAGAGAGAGAGAGAGAGATAAGAGAGAGAGATAAGAGAGAGAGATAAGAGAGAGAGAGAGATTTGATTTTAGAAAAAACTTTATTTACATCCTAAATACAAACTAAATGTAACAAAAACATTTTCCATTTACAAAATCCAAACAGAAACCAGCATAGAACAAAAAGCTTCCTATAACAAAATAGGAGCAAAAAAAACATTTTTCATTTGACCGTTTCTCAAAAGTATAGAAAACAAAAATGTATCTATTCCATTAAAGAAAAATACTAAAGTATACAAGAAAAACACTAAACAAATTACATTTAAAAAATATTTACTTACTCTCTATTTAATGATTGAACCAAAACACAATTTTTGATTCAAAACAAAACGAACAATTTTCTTATAACCCCATATATTTTCAAATTTCTCCAATTCTGGCTCTTAACATTAAACAGTGACACAGTGTCACAGTCCAAACTCTCCTCTATTTTCTTTCTCCTGCTCATATAGATGCTCATTTTTTCAGTTCCAAGGATAAAATTCATCAGTTCACACTTTGTGCTGCGTTTCTGTCTGTATTTAAAACCTAGAATAAAAATCTGTTTGGAGAAAACTTGTCCAAACAGATTAAAGAGCCTCTTTAAAAACACAATGTTTCCAGTGGTTGACAGTCCAGGAAACAGTGGAACACAGTCTCTTTACTCTGACAGAACACCCACTCCTCAGTCACATTTGGATTTAAAACTGAAATAAAAGCATTGACGCCACCACCCCATGTAGTACCCTCCACTGGAGGTCACCAACCTTTTTAGTTAACGCTGGTTTGTACAATGCCCACCACTCAGGACCACTGTCAGAACCCAGACCCACACCTTCTCTCCACTGTATTCGCTCGTCCACTCAGGTTGTTACTGTTTAAAACCTTTACTAAAAACCAGTCCATGTGTTTACCCGAGGTGTCCTGCAGGGTAATGGACTCAGCTGGTAAAAAAGTACAGGGACTGTTTTTAAAATCAGGGAGATAAAACATTAAAAGGAAAATCTAAAACCTGGTCCTGGGTCAGTGTGGACCCTCTACAGTACTCACTGATGACCTTCTGCTCGTCCTGTCAGCTGGTCTGTCCATGTCCTCAGCAGAAGACCAATGGGGTTAGAGGACAGAGCATCGTCCATGTGTGGACCACACAGGTCCACCACATGCTTCACCAATGTGATATTTGTTTTTAAAAACTTTAATAAAACTGAGTTTCCTAAAACACTGCCCACATTAAAACTAGTCCCCCCCAAAAAAGGGTTATTTTAAAATCCAGAGGTGAGTCCACTCTCTGGATAGGTTCTTTTTTAAAACGTCCCCAAACCTTAAAAACAGATAAAACCTTGGTAGATCCCCCAGTCCATGTCCCCACAGGTCCATCAGGAACAGGGACTCCCTAAGTCCCAGACCGCCGCACCAGACAGTTCATAAGTTTCAATTAAACTTTTAAAAACTTTCCGGAGGCAGCATGTGGTTCAGGTGGTTTTGTCTAAAAGAGGCTCAACAGTACAGTTAAAGCACAAACAAATATTCATCACTACTACAGTGTCTAATGACACCCCCTAAAAGATTAAAAAAAAAAAAACATTCTATCTGTGCCTATGTTTGGTTCATAAACATTAATAAAAACTACTGTCACCTTTTCAAAATCAGCTCTTATTTTTAAAAGGTGACCAGTGATGACCTCATCAATGTTCACAGAAACCGGAATAAAACCATTACTAAATAAAAACCCCACCCCCCACTAAAATTCTTTCTTCCACTGTATTTCATTGTCTGCAGTACTGTGAGTTTCTTCGACCATCAGGACTTTTATTTTATTACATTCCATAACTTTAAAAAGTGAAGCTCTTTTAAAAACATCCCCGGCTCCATTTAAATTAAGAGATCCCAAGTTAAAAACACTCATAATAAAAATGGAGCTAAAATACAAAACAGAAAACACAGTTAAAAAAGGAGAGATAAAAGGAGTTTAAACACTGAACTACATTTGAGACGACTTTGTTGTGATTTAGGGCTTTATAAATAAAATTGAATTGAATTGAATTGAAAATTGAAATTTCTTCATTTATTTGATGCTTAACTTTGACCATGAATTTTCTCAGTATGTTAACTTCTGGGTCAGTAAAAGATTCATTATCATTTTGGGTTCCTTGCTAACTCTCTCTCCAACATTTGACTCAAAACAAATGGTGGTATGTTCGAGATGATAACTCTTTTTGCTGGATTAACCAATGACAGTGCAGGAATCAAAGTGTCTCAAACCACCACCCTGTGTTCCATCACCTAGTTCACCTTGTCCACACTATCCAAAACTACTAGTACGAGTGTGTACTAGTGTATATTTGTGTGTACTTGTGTGTAGTTCTTCAGTCTGCAGAGGCAGATCGATGACAGAGTATCAGACATAAACCAGCTGAAGCAGGAACGTCAACGTCTTCTGGGTCTGATTCGATCCATGGAGAACGACACCCTGGACCTGAAGAGGAAGATCTGTGGACTGGAACGAACCAACCATGATAAGGTGACCAGGACGTTACCATGGAAACACATGTTTAGGCCAGCTGTAGGTCACACACAGGTCACGCAGGTCCCATAGGTCACACAGGTCCCGTAGGTCACACAGGTCACACAGGTCACACGGGTCCCGTAGGTCACCCAGGTCACCCAGGTCATGCAGGTCCCGTAGGTCACCCAGGTCACACAGGTCCCGTAGGTCACACAGGTCCCGTAGGTCACCCAGGTCACGCAGGTCCCGTAGGTCACCCAGGTCACACAGGTCCCGTAGGTCACACAGGTCCCGTAGGTCACACAGGTCACACAGGTCCCGTAGGTCACACAGGTCACACAGGTCCCGTAGGTCACACAGGTCACGCAGGTCCCGTAGGTCACACAGGTCACACAGGTCCCGTAGGTCACACAGGTCACGCAGGTCCCGTAGGTCACACAGGTCACACAGGTCCCGTAGGTCACACAGGTCCCGTAGGTCACACAGGTCACGCAGGTCCCGTAGGTCACACAGGTCCCGTAGGTCACACAGGTCACGCAGGTCCCGTAGGTCACACAGGTCACACAGGTCCCGTAGGTCACACAGGTCCCGTAGGTCACACAGGTCACACAGGTCCCGTAGGTCACACAGGTCACGCAGGTCCCGTAGGTCACACAGGTCACACAGGTCCCGTAGGTCACACAGGTCCCGTAGGTCACGCAGGTCCCGTAGGTCACACAGGTCACACAGGTCCCGTAGGTCACACAGGTCACACAGGTCAGAAGGGCTCTGGCCAAATGATAAAAACAACCAATAAACATATTTTTGTATAAATCTTTTTTATGTAGTTTTTCTCAAATTTTTCACAATTTATTAAAACATTTTTGTACAGTTTTATAAATGAAAGAACAAAACTCATTTCCTCTGGTAAAACGGTGAATATAAGAATTCTGTTGTAAAAATCTATTTTTTTATCTAATATTATTATTATCAATAATAATAATAGATCCCATCCCTAAGTGATTATTTGACGCTGTCCACACTCACCCCCTAACCCTAAAATAACCCTAACCCTAAAATAACCCTAACCCTAAAATAACCCTAACCCTAACCCACAGGATAAAACCATCACCAGCTTGAAGAAGAAAAACCAGGAACTGGAGAAGCTCAAGTTTGTTCTGGATTTTCAGTTGAATGAGTTGAAGAATAAAATTGAGCCTCAACAAGACGGCATCAGTGAAATGAAGGAGAGGATCCAGCAGGTGGGTTAACTGTGGTTAACTGTGGTTAACTGTGGTTATCTATCAGTGATGCGTAGGTCGATGTATAAATAACCACTTTTTTTGAGTGACCCACCCGCAGCTCAGACCACAATAAATATATTTGAAAAGAAAGGACCCGACTGGCATTTTAAAAATGTAATCAATGGTCTTAATGAACATCACATGACCTTTGACCTTACTCACATACCTACATTCATTTCCGGGTTAAAATCTGATGTCATTGGGGTTGACCACCTGTAACACCCAAAGAGACATTTGAACCTGGTTTCCACAGAAACGAAAACACTGGGAGCTGCTCATCATCTTTAAAAACCTCAGTGAATGTGTCCAAACCCTTAAGTTTTTTGTTTGTATGTTTCCAGAGTTTCCACTCTCCTAACTCTCCTTCCTCTCTTGCTCCCTTCATACTGTAGATACTGACCACGGTGTACGACGCCTTCACAGACATTCAGTTAATAAAGTGTATTTACCAGCTTATTTTAATGTTTATCTCAAACGACAAATGACCCGACCGACTGCAACCCAAATATGATTACAAATATTTTTTAATGATTCGTAACTCCGGATGACCGCGGGCAACCACACACTCAGAGGGAGAGAGAGAGTGTTTTTCTTACCATTTTTCATCACATGGATTTAAAGATGTCAAATTCATTTTAGATTCACAATATTAACATTTGTGTCAAACATTGTTCATAAATGTGTTTAAATGTGTGATAGTGAATAATCATCCACCTTGCAGTGTGTATATGGCTGATTTATTTATTTATTTATCTTTTTGTTTCTTAATTCAAATTGCATTTATTTTTTAGTTGTGTATAGAGGGGCATCTTTTCCTGTGCATGTTTTATCCTGATGTGAAATGCAGAGATATAAAGTGTGTTGGCGTTTGTGAGTAAAAAGTGTGTGTTGTGGTTTGTGTTGGACAGTTGGAGGAGGAGCTGGTGAATGTGGAAAAGACCAATGGCCACCTGAAGCTCAATGTGTCTGATCTGAAACAGAAACTGAGCAGCAGAGACAAAGAGAGTCACAATGACCTGCAGAAGGTACATGATTATTTATGGACCACTAACAAATAAATACAAACATCATTAAATACTTCATTACATGTGTCATTAATTCATTAAAATACCAATTATTGTAAGGTTAAAAAAACAGTTATTAGGGTTAGGGTTATTATTTGACTAATTAATTAATTATTTCCTGGTCCTTGTGTTGCAAGTTAACCTCGTCCATCAAAAACTATAAAAATCTAGACTCTGGCTCCGACACTCCCACTGGACTGGATTGGACCAGATTCTGTGTCCACAGAGACATATCATGCAATATCTCAATGAATACTGTAGGTATCACCATGAAATTACATGGGCATATATATATATATAGATAGATATTAGGGCTGGGCGATTTTGTCTTTTAAAAACATCTTCTATTTTTTTCCCAAAAAACTCGATTCACGGTATGATTTTTTCCCACGTGGGCTAAATGAAAATGAAAACACTAGAAACGTGGTTTCTTTCGTCTTCTTTTTTTATTAAATAACATGTAAAACAAAAATACTTCTACAAATAAGTGTAAATAATAAATCAGTTGTGCAAAAGGTGCAACTGCAACCTGAGACTTTGTCTACATGAACTGTAGTAAGTCCAGACATATCCACCACTGTTACAGGAAAAACTGTGCAAAAAAAATAGTATAAAAGATACATTTTGTTGGAAAAAAGAAAGCTTAAAATATTTTAACAACTAAAACAATATACATTAATACTCATATTATATGAAAAACATTGTAAAAAACGTAGTAGTGCAAAAGTAAGATAAAAATAAAACTAGTAACATTTTAACTTTGTAAGGACAAAATAAAACAAAACCTTATTATCAATCAAACTACTTCAATAAACCTGAACATGTTACCAATATTTTGGATATATGATGTTATTGTGTCTGTTATCGCTCCACATCGTGCTCCATGTTTATCATAAGGTGCAGAGTCCTGCACGGGTTCGGTTCTGGCCGTACGTGGGTGATCGCAGGTCTAATTTTTGGTTCATAGGCTAAAAGGTTAATAACATTTTTATTTGGCTCTGCCTTGGCTATGTCATTGTTCAGTATATTCGTGGCAATAAATGTTTGTATTTAAGTTTGGATATCTGACATTTTCTTCCGGGTTCGGGTCGGATATTGGGTTCATTTATAGCGGGTCGGTTCGGGTGCGGATTTTAAATTTTTTTTCCGTCGGAAAACGGGTCGGATACGGGTTTGAACATGACGGGTACGGGCGGTTGTGGTATGTCAAAATCAGAACCGTGCAGGACTCTGGGCCCAACACTGACCCCTGGGGGACACCACAGGTAATGTCCAAGCATGGTGAACAGACATCAGCCATCTTTACATACTGCTGCATCTTTAGTCGATAGGGCTGGGTATCAATTAAAAATTTTCGATACCAGTACCAATAGCGATACCTTCACTTCAATACCAGTTCCAAAACGATACCTGTTTCAATACACATTTCATAATATCACTTTTTAAAAAATGAAAATTGAACTATAAATTCCCTTTCACATATTGGAGTTTATATTTTTATTTCCAGTGCAAAAAGAACATGAAGTTCTGTCAAAGAACATACAGTCATTTACATTAACAAACATTGGTAAATTACTGTTGTTTTTTTTTAAACGTTCTCAATTGAACATTTAGATTGAATTTAAACTTTTCAAAGTTATTTCTAGTGCGAAAAAAACATGAACAGAGTTGAAAGAGTCAACAGTTTTCTCGTCTTCTTTACTCTTGGATGAGTTTGATGGTAAAACTTCCAACAAAAGCTGAGAAGTTAAGTCGAGTGAAGACGAGGATACAGTGGCAGTTGAAGGTGCAGCTTTCTGCTCTTAAATTAATCCTGTGGACCGTCAGGTGTTACATTAAATTTGATGTGTTGCCCGACTTGCTCCAGATGTTTTTGTCACAGATATTACACCGAGAAGTACTGTTGTCCATTCTAGAGAAGTCGAGCCAGGCTTTTGACCTCAAATGTATGTTCGTAGGTTCTCACAACAAGGCAACAAAGTCACTCACTACAACTACAAAGACCAAACCTATCTGTGTAAAGGCAGCAAAAACCATTTCTATAGTAACCATGGTAATTAACAGTCTCTGGTAAGGGGGTGTGACCATATTTTTCCTGACGGAGTTAAGGCTACGTCCACTCTACCTGCAAGTGCACGCAGCCATGCACGTTCCATCCAATCACAGGTGACATTATCACATCATAATCAAATGATTAATCTCTGGGTATCGAAACATGGAATCGAATGAAGGGGCGTGTTTTGATACGCATAAGAACGGACACATTTTCGTCGGTGCCATGAAGGAACCGAGTTTTGGTGCCCAGCCCGATTAGTTGATAGCTTTTAATCTAGTTTAGCGTTATACCTCTCTATATTTTGACATTTTATCACATGATTTTGACTTTATCACATAATTTAGATTTTTTTTATCACAAGTCTGATGTTTTATCACATTATTTTCAAATTTTATCACATCATTTTGATGTTTTTATCACATTATTTTGACATTTTATTGTGTGATTTTGCCTTTTCTAGCATTATTTAGAAGTTTTATTGCATTATTTTACATTTTATCACGTGATTTTGACTTTATCTCATTATTTTGACTTTTTATCACGTGATTTTGACTTTTATCGCATTATTTTGACATTTTATTGCATTATTTTGACATTTTATTGCATTATTTTGACTTTTTATTGCATTATTTTGATGGGTTATTACATTATTTTGATGTTTTATCACATGGTTTTGACATTTTATTGTGGAATTTTGACTTTTTATTACATGATTTAGACTTTTATCGCATGATTTTGACTTTATCACATGATTTTGACTTTTTATTACATTATTTTTTCTTTTATCACATTATTTAAAGTTTATATCACATGATTTTGACTATTTATAATGTGATTTTGACTTTTTATTGCATTATTATTTATATTATATTTATTATTGACTTTTTATCACATGATTTTGAGTATTTATTGCATGACTTAGACTTTTTATTGCGTGATTGAGACTTTTATTGCAGGATTTTGACTATTTATTGAATGATATTGACTTTTTATTGCATAATTTTGACTTTTTACTTCGTGATTTTTGACTTTTTCTGGAGGTCAAAGGTGACATGTGTCCAAATTAACTTGTGTAACACTGTTTGTGTCAAACATAGACATATCACTCTATAACTTAATCAATACTGAATATATTATCATAATATTACACACACTGACACATATATACATATAACCAAATTATCAATATTGCAAAAGGTCAAAGGTCAAAGTATCATTTAGCAGAAAGGTCAAAATCATATTATTGGCTCTAATTCAAAAACAGGTTGTCATAGAAACTGGAGATTGGAACAAAATAGGGGCGGAGTTAAATATTCTGTGAATACGAGTTTAGTTATTTATGTCATTTTGACACTTTTAATCCATTTCATTCTTTCTATCAGGAATGGAATGAGCGGAATTAGAAGCTGCAGAACCATAATTGTAAGAGTCAGTGAAACCTTTCTTTAGTTTTTCTGTTTTAATGGTTCAGATGAAGGAGTTGCAGATGCAGCTGCAGCGGCTGAAGTCGGACCTCCACGACTGTGTGGCTTTGATCCAGGAACCAAAGAAACTAAAGGAGAGCGTGAAGACCATCTACGCTCGCTACGTCCAGCAGACTGACGTGGTTAGTGGTTAGTGGTTAGTGGTTAGTGGTTAGTGGTTAGTGGTTAGTGGTTAGTGGTTAGGGTTAGTGGTTAGTGGTTAGTGGTTAGTGGTTAGTGGTTAGGGTTAGTGGTTAGTGGTTAGTGGTTAGGGTTAGTGGTTAGGGTTAGGGTTAGTGGTTAGTGGTTAGTGGTTAGGGTTAGTGGTTAGTGGTTAGGGTTAGTGGTTAGTGGTTAGGGTTAGTGGTTAGTGGTTAGTGGTTAGGGTTAGTGGTTAGGGGTTAGTGGTTAGGGTTAGTGGTTAGTGGTTAGGGTTAGTGGTTAGTGGTTAGTGGTTAGTGGTTAGTGGTTAGGGTTAGTGGTTAGGGGTTAGTGGTTAGGGTTAGTGGTTAGGGTTAGTGGTTAGTTGTTAGTGGTTAGTGGTTAGGGTTAGTGGTTAGGGTTAGTGGTTAGTGGTTAGTGGTTAGGGTTAGTGGTTAGTGGTTAGGGTTAGTGGTTAGGGTTAGGGTTAGTGGTTAGTGGTTAGTGGTTAGGGTTAGTGGTTAGTGGTTAGGGTTAGTGGTTAGTGGTTAGTGGTTAGGGTTAGTGGTTAGTGGTTAGTGGTTAGGGTTAGTGGTTAGGGGTTAGTGGTTAGGGTTAGTGGTTAGTGGTTAGGGTTAGTGGTTAGTGGTTAGTGGTTAGTGGTTAGTGGTTAGGGTTAGTGGTTAGGGGTTAGTGGTTAGGGTTAGTGGTTAGTTGTTAGTGGTTAGTGGTTAGGGTTAGTGGTTAGGGTTAGTGGTTAGTGGTTAGTGGTTAGGGTTAGTGGTTAGTGGTTAGGGTTAGTGGTTAGGGTTAGTGGTTAGTGGTTAGTGGTTAGGGTTAGTGGTTAGGGTTAGTGGTTAGGGTTAGTGGTTAGTGGTTAGTGGTTAGGGTTAGTGGTTAGTGGTTAGGGTTAGTGGTTAGTGGTTAGTGGTTAGGGTTAGTGGTTAGTGGTTAGTGGTTAGGGTTAGTGGTTAGTGGTTAGTGGTTAGGGTTAGTGGTTAGTGGTTAGTGGTTAGGGTTAGTGGTTAGTGGTTAGTGGTTAGGGTTAGTGGTTAGTGGTTAGGGTTAGTGGTTAGGGTTAGTGGTTAGTGGTTAGTGGTTAGTGGTTAGTGGTTAGGGTTAGTGGTTAGTGGTTAGTGGTTAGGGTTAGTGGTTAGTGGTTAGGGTTAGTGGTTAGTGGTTAGTGGTTAGTGGTTAGGGTTAGTGGTTAGTGGTTAGGGTTAGTGGTTAGTGGTTAGTGGTTAGGGTTAGTGGTTAGTGGTTAGTGGTTAGGGTTAGTGGTTAGTGGTTAGGGTTAGTGGTTAGTGGTTAGTGGTTAGGGTTAGTGGTTAGTGGTTAGTGGTTAGTGGTGCTGTGGATCAGTTAAAGCAGACATGTCCAAACAATTCCCAAAGGGCCGGTGTGGCTGCAGGTCTTTGTTCAAACCAAGCAGCACCACACCAGACTGGACTCAATGAATCAACTGATCTCAGTCTTCAGAGAGTTCAAAGGTCAAACTGTTTACTCTTGGTTGGTTGGAACAAAAACCTGCAGCCACACTGGCCCTTTGTGGAATAGTTTGGACATGTCTGAGTTAAAGCCACAGGAAATGATCCGCTTTTATTCACTTTATACGTGTGTGTGTGTGTGTGTGTGTGTGTGTGTTCTGAAGGTGGTGAAAAGTAGCGTAGAAGAAGAAATCCAAGATGCCTTCTGTCGACAGCGTGTCCATCTGGAGAAGACGATTATCAGTCTGAAGATGAGACTGGAAAAATCAACCCATGAACATCACAAGACCTACGGAAACATCATGAAAGTAAAAGTCTGACAATGATACAAACACACATTATCATTTAATAAAAACACATTATCATTTAATAAAAACACATTATCATTTAATAAAAACACATTATCATTTAATAAAAACACATTATCATTTAATAAAAACACATTATCATTTAATAAAAACACACATTATCATTTAATAAAAACACATTATCATTTAATAAAAACACACATTATCATTTAATAAAAACACATTATCATTTAATAAAAACACATTATCATTTAATAAAAACACACATTATCATTTAATAAAAACACATTATCATTTAATAAAAACACATTATCATTTAATAAAAACACACATTATCATTTAATAAAACACATTATCATTTAATAAAAACACATTATCATTTAATAAAAACACATTATCATTTAATAAAAACACACATTATCATTTAATAAAACACATTATCATTTAATAAAAACACACATTATCATTTAATAAAAACACACATTATCATTTAATAAAAACACATTATCATTTAATAAAAACACATTATCATTTAATAAAAACACATTATCATTTAATAAAAACACATTATCATTTAATAAAAACACACATTATCATTTAATAAAAACACACATTATCATTTAATAAAACACATTATCATTTAATAACACACATTATCATTTAATAAAAACACACATTATCATTTAATAAAACACATTATCATTTAATAAAAACACATTATCATTTAATAAAAACACACATTATCATTTAATAAAAACACATTATCATTTAATAAAAACACATTATCATTTAATAAAAACACATTATCATTTAATAAAAACACACATTATCATTTAATAAAAACACATTATCATTTAATAAAAACACATTATCATTTAATAAAAACACATTATCATTTAATAAAAACACATTATCATTTAATAAAAACACACATTATCATTTAATAAAAACACATTATCATTTAATAAAAACACATTATCATTTAATAAAAACACATTATCATTTAATAAAAACACACATTATCATTTAATAAAACACATTATCATTTAATAAAAACACATTATCATTTAATAAAAACACACATTATCATTTAATAAAAACACATTATCATTTAATAAAAACACATTATCATTTAATAAAAACACATTATCATTTAATAAAAACACACATTATCATTTAATAAAAACACATTATCATTTAATAAAAACACATTATCATTTAATAAAAACACATTATCATTTAATAAAAACACATTATCATTTAATAAAAACACATTATCATTTAATAAAAACACATTATCATTTAATAAAAACACATTATCATTAAATAAAAACACATTATCATTTAATAAAAACACATTATCATTTAATAAAACACATTATCATTTATCTGTTCTGCAGGAGAATGTCACCCTCATCACTGAAATCAATCAGCTGCGACAGGAGCTGCGTTCACTCAGAGAAAATAAAACACAGCTGATGATTCCGAAAAAGTCCAGTAAGACTCGTCCCAGCTCTGACCGACGACCTAAGGAGATGTCACATGACCAGGCTCCAGTGTCACATGACCAATAAATCAATATCCAAATTGGATCCAATAAATGTGTGATTTGACTCAAATGATTTTGGCAAAATTCTGAATGATGTGATGAATTTAATTTGCATGTATTTATTAGTTTATTTGTTTGTTTATTTCTTCTTCTACAAAAAAAAATTGTCTGAGCAAGTATGAACCTAACTGGACTAACTGAACCTAACTGGACTAACTGAACCTAACTGGACTAACTGAACCTAACTGGACTAACTGAACCTAACTGGATTAACTGAACCTAACTGGACTAACTGAACCTAACTGGACTAACTGAACCTAACTGGAATAACTGGACTAACTGAACCTAACTGGACTGACTGAACCTAACTGGACTAACTGAACCTAACTGAACCTAACTGGACTAACTGAACCTAACTGGACTGACTGAACCTAACTGGACTAACTGAACCTAACTGGACTGACTGAACCTAACTGGACTAACTGAACCTAACTGGACTAACTGGACTGACTGAACCTAACTGGACTAACTGAACCTAACTGGACTAACTGAACCTAACTGGACTAACTGGACTAACTGAACCTAACTAGACTAACTGAAAACACTTTGTTATCATGGGAAAGACTCAAATTACATATATACATTTTAATGAATGTCAGATAAATGATCAACTTTTTCTCTCGCCCACTTGTCATCTGAACCGGCTTTATCCTCACCAGGGTTGTGGGGCTCACTGGGGGTCTAATCCAGCTACAATAGGTGAAGGTGGGGTACACCCTGTATGAGTCTCCAGTTCATCTCAGGGCTGAACATATATAGACAAATAGTCACTCTCCCACCTATGGACAATTTTAGATTAACCAGTTAACCTATCCGGAAAAAGGAGTACCTAGAGAAAACCCACGCGGACACAGGGAGAACATGCAAACTCGACACAGAAGGGTCTGGTGTGGGAATAGAACCAGGGACTGTGAGCAGAAGGAAATTCCCTGCTGCTGTTGTCAGCATCACTGCTCTCTCCAAACATGATTATTACAGACTGAAATGTTGAAAAACTTCTTTTAAATTTAGGATAGGTGACAGATGACAGTCTTTTAAACAAATATTTCCCAATAATCATCTCTTGCATCTGTTAGTATTATGACCTTAAAATGACAGTAGAGGAACCATTATGAGTTTTTTTTGTCCTTGTTTGTCATGTTGTTAATTTAGAACAGGAACAGTAGTGGTTAAATACATAACACATGTCAGACTTTAATCCCAACACAATACGCTTGTGCTATAGCCAAGTGGAAAATAATAAAACACAATGGAGTAACAGTACATATCACCATTGATAAACTAATTATTTATACTTCTTCAAAACTATGAATGTGATGACTGGGAAATGTGTGAGACGGTAAGAAATGTCATATCTATCTATCTATCTATCTATCTATCTATCTATCTATCTATCTATCTATCTATCTATCTATCTATCTATCTATCTATCTATCTATCTATCTATCTATCTATCTATCTATCTATCTATCAACTGCACTGTTGGTTTTGCACTTAATTTCGTTGTACTATGTGCAATGACAATAAAATGTATTATTATTATTATTACTATTATTATTATTATATGAGAAAAAACAGAATTTAAAAAATTCTCAGAATTCTGACTTTAATTTACGATTTTTTTTTGTTTGATATTTTTATGATAATAAAAATACATTTACATAAAATGTTTCCCTCAGTGACTCATCCTCTTTCCTAAAAATATTAAATGTTTCTTTCATTTAAAAAAGTCCATGTTTAGTTTAACAAGAATTCTATAGCTCTTTATAATTATTTTATTTCATGATAATTTTAAAAGGTCCATTTAGTTCAGATTTTGACGTCAAGTGATATGTAAAACTGTGTAAATGAAGAATAACAATGCAGTGTGTGTGTGTGTGGGGGGGGGGGGGGGGGGTTCCGTCACGTGACATGTTTTCCAGGACAACATGTCTGGTGGCTAAGTTAGCTTCAGAGCTAGCTGCACTTAGCTGACCAAATGATGTGGCGACAAGAGCAACCTGCATCCACGGGTGCTATTGAAAGGACAGCCGTGGTTCCAGATAAATGAGAGGAGTATGTAAGAAAAGCTAAGCTGCTCCAAGAACATTACAAAGGTAAGACAAGCCTGTTCCAGCTATTCCCGTTAGTTTCAGCAAAGTAAGCTAATGCTAGTTTAGCTAGTGCAGCATCAGCACCGCTCCGGGTCCCTGAAGGCTGCACAGTTCTGGAAAAGTCTGCATCAAGTGTTTGTCTGACACTTCTGGAAAAGTCTGCATCAAGTGTTTGTCTGACAGTTCTGGAAAAGTCTGCATCAAGTGTTTGTCTGACACAGCCACAGTAACATTTATTATATTTATGTTGGAACCGCCTTCCTTGAAGTCGATGCAAAGGCTGTTGTTAACTGGGAAGATGACAGAAGATGATTATTAGCATAAGCTAACTGTTTCAGATTGTAAACAATGTTCTGCTCTTACAGAAATAGTATGACACAGTGTGACGGTGTAGCAGCATGAGACATTCATAATAATAATAATAATAATAATAATAATAAAACACCAGCATTTTAATTAATTAATTCAATTTTATTCATAAAGCCCCAAATCACAACAAAGTTGTCTCACAGGGTTTTACAGAAACATAATCAACTACAGAGATATATGAAAAGTCCAAGCATGCCCTGTCCTTAGACCCTCCCCCTGTCCTTAGACCCTCCTCAGCAGAAAAAAACTTCCAAACCCAGTGAGAAAAAGAAGAAATGTTGAAGAGAACCACACTGGAGGACAGATCCACTCCCATGGACGGACAGACTATAGATGAATGTCCATTTATGAATGAAGGAGGGGGGGGGCTGGTCCAGACAACAGACAGGTGAGGGAGGAGGACCGGGGTCATAGGTCAGCCCAGGACACAAGTGAGTCACCGCAGATCATATCTTCCGTGGCTCCCCGCAGAAATGCCACTCCCCCCAGGGGGGGGGGGGCACCAGGTGCCTACATATGAACAGACTTGGTATGAGAGAGAGAGAGAGAGACACACACACACACACAGAGAGAGAAAGAACTCAGTGTCTGTACTTCCTCCATCATTCTATCTCCTAGTGCAGCTTAGACTGAACTGTGACTTCAGTCTGTTTTTAACTAACATGACCTTAGTTTTCATCAAACATGAATGTTTTCAACCTAATTTTAAATGTAGAGACTGTGTCGACCTGTTTAATATTAAATGAAGATGATTCCATCAGACAGTAACCATGGTAACTAAAGGCTCTATCTCCATCAGACAGTAACCATGGTAACTAAAGGCTCTAGCTCCATCAGACAGTAACCATGGTAACTAAAGGCTCTAGCCCAGGGTGTCAAACTGCGGTCCTCGAGGGCCAGTGTCCTGCATGTTTTAGATGTTCCCCTCTTCCATTCCACCTGGAGCCCATTACATCATTATCAGTCTGATGAGGAGCTGATTATTAACTCTTTAAGTGTCAGTGCTGATGCATTCTGAATGGATGATTTAGTTTAAATATTCAGAAAAATTCAACCATTTTCCTTTTACTTTTGTGCATGGACAAGGTGCCAAAAAGCAAGAGTTTTTTATTTATTTATTTATTTATTTTATTTAAACATTTTTTAAAGGCAAAGTTTAAATTGCTGGGACCAAATTTCAATAGTAGTTTTCTTTCCACATTATTTGTCACTTTGTAAATATTTATTAGTTTTTCTTGCTCATTTTGTTTATTTTTCTACATTTTTTTTATTGTAGTATTTTTCTTTGATTTTTCTGCCATTTGTGTATTACTTTGCTCATGTTACCATGATTAGGAACCTTGATTAGGAACTAGTTCAAAGTTCAGTTCAAGTCACTCAATATGAATTAGTTCAGTTCATCGTTCATTCTTCCAAATTATGAACTCGAAGTTCATGGATCCCAAAATGAACTTTGTCGTTCTTTTTTTGTGTTATTATTGTAAACTTATGTTGCCAAAATGTGTTCAGAATAATACAAAAATGATATCTATGATAATGCTGTGTTTTGATCCCATTTTATGCCTTATAGCAGTGGTCCCTGACCTTTTTATTACCGTGGACCTGGGGGGGTCCAACTCCTGGTATTGTTTGTTAAAATCTTTCCTTTTCTTGGCAGTTGGAGGCTCTTCTTCTGTCTCTTCAGTTTCCTTTTCCTCTTCAAGAAGAAACTTTCCAAAGACATCTGTTTTTGTTTTTTTTTTTACTTCTTTTGCTAACATGTGGGTTACATTTTTGCCATTCAAGTGACAGAAGCTGTGTTTCCATTACAGTTTTTCGCAAAACAATATCGATATTCCTCAAATTTGGACAAAGTATATTTGTGCTTTGGACGTGTTTCCATTGACGGTTGTTCTAGGCAGGGGTGTCGTAACTCTGGTCAAATATCATCCCACCACATTTCACTGCTGTCACCTTTGGAGCTTCAGATCACTTGACCGTAATATCACCCTGATGTTAGAGTGAATGAATCAGCTAATAGTCTCGTCAGTAAAAGTCACTGGCGAACTCTTTAAAGACACAAACATGTAAAACAAACCACCTGTCTCACATTCTAAGGGTCTGTACATGTGGTCCCTACAATGTCAGGTCGAAATATTAAGTGTAAACATACTCAGGACTTAACAACAAATTATAAGCAACCAACGCAGCTATTGACGTAACCGACAGAATCCGGTCATTTTTCAAAATAAAAGATTGTTCAGACTTGAAAAATAAATACAAGAGAAATAATTAAATAATTATTAGGCGGCCCGGTACCAATTGAGAGCGTAGTTCAATAAATGCCAGAATAACCGCGTTCACAACTTCCCGTTCATTTGGCAAAAGTGAACGAGTCGTTCATGTTCGTCAAAATTATGATATCATTCGTGAACGATCGTTCAATGAACTCGTTCAGGTACAACACTGCCAGTTATTTTGTTAGTTCTCAGGAGTGAAAGGGTTAAACTGAATCACATGGAAGAGGGAAATATCTAAAACATGCAGGGCACCGGCCCTCGAGGACTGGAGTTTGACACCTGTGCTCTAGCCCCTTCAGACAGTAACCATGGTAACTAAAGGCTCTAGCTCCATCAGACAGTAACCATGGTAACTAAAGGCTCTAGCTCCATCAGACAGTAACCATGGTAACTAAAGGCTCTAGCTCCATCAGACAGTAACCATGGTAACTAAAGCCTCTAGCTCCATCAGACAGTAACCATGGTAACTAAAGCCTCTAGCTCCATCAGACAGTAACCATGGTAACTAAAGGCTCTAGCTCCATCAGACAGTAACCATGGTAACTAAAGGCTCTAGCTCCTACTGTACTTTAAGAAACCCTGGGAACTTTCAATAAACCTGCATTCTGAGAATGAAGGGTTCTATTGGGCTGGTACAGAACCAGATCATCTTTAAGATAAGAGGGGCCCATACCATTAACCCCTGACCCCTGACCCCTAACCCTAACCCATACCACTAATGGTTTTATATGTAAGGAGGAGGATTTTAAATTTAATTCTAAACTCAACTGGAAGCCAGTGAAGGGTTTGGAGCACAGGGGTGATAGGGTTAGGGGTCATGGGTCAGGGTTTGGAGCACAGGGGTGATAGGGTTAGGGGTCAGGGTTTGGAGCACAGGGGTGATAGGGTTAGGGGTCATGGGTCAGGGTTTGGAGCACAGGGATGATAGAAGTAACTAACTAACCAAAGTAACTATCTGGTCAGGTAGGGAGTCTGTGGCATTTTTAGGACCAATTATAATGACTTCAGTTTTTTCAGGGTTCAATAAAAGATAATTGTCACTCATCCAAGTCTTTATGTCTTGGACACATGTACTTAGTTTATCTATTTGTCTGGTCTGATCAGGTTTAATCGATAAATATAGCTGTGTGTCATCTGCATAACAATGAAAATTAATGCTATGATTTCTAATGATGTTACCTAAAGGAAGCATATGTAACGTAAACAAAATAGGCCCAATGACTGACCCTTGAGGAACGCCATAACTAACTCTGGAGAATGGCCATGATTGTTGATTAACGTTAACAAATTTGTATGGATTAGATAAATGTGATTTAAAGCAGCATTTAAAGCACTTGGTATCAGTGGCTTGTATCTCTTCCACTGGCAGAGATACAAGCCACTGATACCAAGTCCAGTGTCTTGAGGCTGTACACTAAGAGAAAGGAAGGGGGCCAAGGGTGAGTAAGTGTCAGAACTACTGTCCAAGAGGAAACGCTGAACCACCAGGTATATATCAAGAAAATGGCCCCCAATGACCAACTGCTAAGTGAATGCTTCAGGCAACAAAATCCCAGTAAAGTCGAGGAACCAGAGGGGCTATCATGGAAGGACAAACCCTTGCATGGCGTGTACCATCAGCAAATTGAGGGAGTACCTGTGTCTGGAAAAGGCTGGACTAAAGGACAGCACAGAGACACTACTCATGGCTGCACAAGAACAAGCCCTGAACACCAGAGCAATACAGGCCAGGGTCTACCACACCAGACAGGACCCCAGGTGTAGGCTGTGTAGAGAAGCCCCTGAGACAGTCCAGCACATCACAGCAGGTGTAAGATGGTGGCAGGTAAGACATACATGGAGAGGCATAACCAGGTAGAGGACATACTGTACAGGAACATCTGTAAAGAGTATGGACTGGAGGTCCCAGGGTCAAGATGGGAGAACCCCCCAAAGGTGACAGAGAACAAACAGGCCAAGATCCTGTGGGACTTCCAGATCCAGACCAGATGGTGATGGCCAATCAGCCTGACATAGTGGTGGTGGATAAACATGAGAAGACAGTGGTGGTGATAGATGTAGCAGTCCCCAGTGATAGAAACATGAGAAAGAAAGAACATGAGAAGAGAAGAGAAATACCAAGGGCTGAAAGAGGAGTTAGAGAAAATGTGGAGTGTGAAGGCAACAGTGGTACCTGTAGTGATGGGGGCACTAGGGGCAGTGACCCCCAAGCTGGGACAATGTCTCCAGCAGATACCAGGAACAACATCAGAGATCTGTGTCCAAAAGAGAACATTGTTAGGAACAGCTAAGATCCTGCACAGAACCCTCAGGCTCCCAGAGTCTGGACCCGAGTCTGAAGGAGACACCGCCCAGGTGGGAGGGGCCTCTGGTAGAGGACCCGAGTCTGAAGGAGACACCGCCCAGGTGGGAGGGGCCTCTGGTAGAGGACCTGAGTCTGAAGGAGACACCGCCCAGGTGGGAGGGGCCTCTGGTAGAGGACCTGAGTCTGAAGGAGACACCGCCCAGGTGGGGCGAGAGGAATATTTTATATATATATTATGGATGTGACTTTTGGTCCAAAACACTATTCGAAATTCACTGGAAACTATTTGGATATTATTTGAAAATTGAATGTGTTTTCATGCCCACCCCCTTCCACACACACACACACACACCCCTCACGCGCATGCTGATTTGCGCCTCCACCCCCAAACACACCTGCAGTGACAGAAAGGGTAAAAGAGGAAACCAAATGTACTGAATAAACAAGAATATTCCAAATCACACAACAAGAGGGCTGCGGTGGAACCCCTCCTGTCCTACTGCTGATCTGTGGTTTGGCAACTGCACAGCAGAGGAAAGGAGGGTTCTGCAGAGAACAGTGGGAACAGTGGGAACAGCAGAGAGAGTGATAGAAACCGGGTTGCCCTCTCTACGTTGGCAGGCTTCACAAGAAAGCCATCTCCACAGACCCCACCCACCCTGGACATAAACTGTTTATGTCCCTCCCCTCTGGAAGGAGATATATAGAGCGCTGGGGGCACAGACTAATAGGCTGTTCCATAGTTTTTACCCACAGGCGCTTAAAAGCACAACACCTCCTTTTAATGTATTTTAATGCACTTTGGCACTTTAGCACCTTTTAACCATACAGTCGCACTTTTTAAGTATTTATAAACAGGAAATATTTTTAACAGGATGTATTTTATCCATGACATGTGTGTATTTGCTTTTACCCCTGCTACTATATGTTCTAGTCTTTGTATTGTTTTTATATGGTGCTGATGTAGAGGGATGACAAATGAAAATGAATTGTATCTGCAATGACAATAAAGTCTATAGTATACTATACTTAGTTTGCGGGTCAAAGGTAATTTCCGGTTTACTCAATTTGCTTCAGGTAAAAATTGGATAAAACAGGAAACGGCCGTTACAGGTTTTTTGTATTATTCATTTGAACACAAAAAGGAAAACTGAAAAACTGCATTATTATCTGTTTTTTTCATTTTGGCTTCGGAAACAAATACTGAAGAAACTATTTGTTCATTCATTGTCTTATTTTTGCTTTTATTTTGAAAAACAAATGAAGGAATGATAGGGATTTCTGAACTACCTGATACTCAGATGATTGCATGAGCTTAGTTTGTAGATGATGTGGGTCAGGTTAGGGATTTGTTGCCATATGAGTTAGTTTGGTGAAGTGTGGATTACAGTGTAGAAGAAGGATGGAAAAAGACAGCATCTAACTTTACACCATGAATTATTCATGGACTACAGGAGCCTTAGACTGAACACCAGTGTCACCGTCACCTAAATGTCAACTGTCATTGAAATTTGACATTACGGTGAATGGAGAACAAATTTCAAAGTGATCCAGAATTCAGGATCTCTTCCAGATCACCACCAAAATGTAATAATTTGTTCCTTGTGATACTCCCAACACATCCTGAACTTTTGATCACAATACATCCATAGCTTTTTAAGTAATATTGCTGACAGAGACAAACTCTAGTGAAAACATAACCTCCTTGTCGGACCTCCCTTCATTCAGAGGGGGGGTCTGCCTTGGCGGAGGTTTGGTTTTCTAGTTTCTTGCACCAAGGAGGTATTACTTTAGAGTCTGTCTGTCACCAGGATTTCGCAAAACATTCTGAACAGATTTTGATAAAACTTTCAGGAATGATAGATAATGGGTCAAAGAAGAACCCATTAGATTTTGAGCAATGAAGGTCAAAGGTCAAGCTCACACTAAAGGTCAACAGCTAAAACACATCAGTGGTAATATCTCACGATTCAGACAAAATAAAATTTGGTGTTTTTTCATTCAAATGGTCTCACATTCAGACATCAGATTGGTCAACACCTATAACCCTAACCTTTGACCCCTAACCTTCAGACATCAGATGGGTCAACACCTATAACCCTAACCTTTGACCCCTAACATTCAGACATCAGATGGGTCAACACCTATAACCCTAACCTTTGACCGCTAACCTTCAGACATCAGATGGGTCAACACCTATGGCTCCATCACATCACATTTTGGCATCATATAACATCAAGCCATTGGTGTATTTGTAAACTTTGTGACCTTTGACCTTAAATCAGAGTTATTGACACATTTCACCAAATCCATCAATAGACTGTGTTTTCATATTAGATAAATGATCAAAAATATACAATCTGGTTGTGATGTGGTCTAATATTGAAAAGTGGTCAAATATCATAAGTAATCAAATATTGAAATGGCCATATCACATAAAGTGAAACAAGGTTTTTTTCTCCAATTTTTTCAGACCCTGTAAGGCAGGGGTCCCCAACCCCCGGGCCACGGACCGGTACCGGTCTGCAGATCAATTGGTACCGGGCTGCCGGCCCCCTAATAATTACTTAATTATTTCTCTTTTATTTATTATCCGAGTCTGAACAATCTTTTATTTTGAAAAATGACTGGATTCTGTCGGTTACATCAAGAGCTGCATTTCCATTACCCTTGGAAATTCACAAAATATAAATATCCCTGTAAAAACTGGTAATGCAACCACCTGAATTTCAAAAAAACACTCAAATATCGAAAATAAAGTTTTCACACTTTCATGAGGTGGTTTTTCAGACGTTTCGATATTGTAATATATTGCAATATATGTCACAGGATGTGACCACATAGTCACATGACAGCCACAGTCACTGTAACCATGACAACCATTAACTGCTTATAATTTGTTGTTAAGTCCTGAGTATGTTTACACTTAATATTTCGACCTGACATTGTAGGGATCACATGTACAGACCCTTAGAATGTGAGATAGGTGGTTTGTTTTACATGTTTGTGTCTTTAAAGAGTTCGCCAGTGACTTTTATTGACGAGTGAATTAGCCGATTATTTCATGCTAACATCAGGGTGATATTACGGTCAAGTGATCTGAAGCTCCAAAGGTGACAGCAGTGAAATGTGGTGGGATGATATTTGACCAGAGTTACGACACCCCTGCCTAGAACAACCATCAATGGAAACACGTCCAAAGCACAAATATACTTTGTCCAAATTTGAGGAATATCGATATTGTTTTGCGAAAAACTGTAATGGAAACACAGTTTCTGTCACTTGAATGGCAAAAATGTAACCCACATGTTAGCAAAAGAAGTAAAAAAAAAAACAAAAACAGATGTCTTTGGAAAGTTTCTTTTCGAAGAGGAAAAGGAAACTGAAGAGACAGAAGAAGAGCCTCCAACTGCCAAGAAAAGGAAAGATTTTAACAAACAATACCAGGAGTTGGACTTGAACTATGGTACTGTGGTAAAATTGTGAAACGCTGACCGGTCCACGGTAGTAAAAAGGTTGGGGACCACTGCTGTAAGGGACTCCAATTGATCCATAAAATAAAATCTCGAGCAAACACGGAAATGACGTAATGAAAAATAATATCCTGTTTTTATTTAACATGGAAAATCCCATTTGAACAATGTTTTATCAGTTTTCTCAGCAACCAAGCATCATATAATGTCCTGTGTTTTTTTAAATGAGTTTCATCAAGCCTTGGCAGAGGTCTTCCATCTCTGACTGACTAGTTTCCCGTGTACTTGCATGTAATGCAAGGCACAGGGGTTTATTGTTCATCGTATTTATTATGACTGACTTTTGCTTTTACTGACTTATACAAAAAAACTTCGCAAAAACTGTGGCCCAAACTGCTGTACATTGACAAAAATGTTGACACTAAAATATGTGGCCTGGTCTCAAAAGATGTGCTATCTATCAGGATTGACATTGTGATTAGAGCTGGGCAAAAAATCGATTTAGATTTAAAATCGAGTTTTATGACAAAATCGATTCATATTTTAGGAAAATTGTGCAATCCGATTCCCATCCACACGCACTTTTTTTCCTCGCAAAAAGAAAACCAGGAACCAGGCTGCTTTCCGTAGTTGCACATCTGAAGCGAAAGCATCCAATGGGGGGGGGGCAAAACTCTTAGAAAAGGCAGAGACTAGCGCTGCCAGTACTTCTTCAAAATGTTCAACAAACACTGACTGAAAGCTTTTCTCGCGGCACACCTTATCAGAGTCCTGCACGGTTCTGATTTTGACATACCGCAACCGCCCGTACTCGTCATGTTTAAACTCGTATCCGACCCGTTTTCCGATGAAGAAAAAAAAATCCGCACCCGAACGACCCGCTATAAATGAACCGAACCGAACCCGTATCCGACACAGCACAACATTTTTAACCCATTTTGTGAAAATTTGCGGTTCACCCACGGGAACCCGAACCCGTGCAGGACTGCATGGAGCACGATGTGGAGCGATAACAGACACAATAACATCATATATCCAAAATATTGGTAACATGTTCAGGTTTATTGAAGTAGCTTGATTGATAATTAGGTTTTGTTTTATTTTGTCCTTACAAAGTAAAAATGTTATTAGTTTTATTTTTATCTTACTTTTGCACTACTACGTTTTTTACAATGTTTTTCATATGAGTATTAATGTATATTGTTTTAATTGTTAAAATATTTTAAGCTTTCTTTTTTCCAACAAAATGTATCTTTTACACTATTTTTTTTGCACAGTTTTTCCTGTAACAGTGGTGGATATGTCTGGACTTACTACAGTTCATGTAGGTAAAGTCTCAGGTTGCAGTTGCACCTTTTGCACAACTGATTTATTATTTACACTTATTTGTAGAAGTATTTTTGTTTTACATGTTATTTAATTAAAAAAGAAGCCAAAAGAAACCACGTTTCTAGTGCTTTCATTTTTATTTAGCCCACGTGGGAAAAAAGCGTATCGTGAATCGTGAATCGAGATTTTTTAAAAAGAGAAAATCGCCCAGCCCTAATTGTGATTCACGAGTTTCATATAAAATGCGAAAAACCAGTTAAAAATATCTATCTGAAATGAATTGGGCCATGTTTATATGGCTCTAACTCTCAAACAATACATTGTAACGTTTTGCAGTAAATAGGAAAAATTCGTAAAATTGGCCCAGAGATTACCCGTATGGTCTCATAATTCCAATATGTCCGACAGCATTATTATGCCAAAAAAAAACATTCATTCTTAATGGATTAGGGTCAGGGCTTACCCTAACTGACAAAGAAATTGCTACTGTTTCACCATACTTTGTGGCACAGACTTCATTTAAACTTTCAAATGCAGAGATTTTTGTCCTCTCTTAAGGATGTGATTTACGGTTGTCGATAGAGAACTCAGTAAATCCACCCTGAAAAGACCAAAATCTGACTTTTTATCAGTGGGTGATGTCAACGCTAGAGCACGAGAGAAGAAAAAATTTACCTGAAAAATCTCTCAATAGGCGTGTTTCCCCTATCGGAAGTTCCAGGACTTTTGTGGGGAAACTACTTTTGACCAGGCCATGAGTTAGCCCAGCCCTCTTAGGCATGTGTCTCCATACAGAAATGGAACCTTTCGCTCATGTCATTATATCGCGTCAGTTACTATGCTAATGTCACTAACAAGAAAGTGCCAAAACAAGGACTAGACGTGGACTAGGGATGACAAAATGTATTAAAAAAAATCTTGACCGATCACTGGACCTCTAACTGGTTAAAGACGGAAGAAAAGAAAACACTTGCTTTGTCGGCTCACATACACACAGCCATACGCACTCTGGCGCTTCAGTCACTTTTTAAAAACAAGTCACACTGCGATGTGTGATAGAGAAAATATTCGATATTCCAGTAAATTCTGCTGCTAAATATAGCGTCCTGCAGTATAAACACCTTTTGTCGTAGTCCACCTGTCATTTTAAGTAGGTCTGTCAGGATAACAACTCATGCACCGCGCTCTCAGGTTTCATGGTGACAACTTGCTGTCCCAGTCTGTAGCTCCTATAGAAGTTCTAGCTTTGTGCTTGTGTTGTGGAAGTTTTGTATCACACAGGGAGAGAAAACTGTTCGTCAGAAACAATTATTTATTAAAGAAATGAACAACTTAATTTGGAACTTGCATGCAAGTGAGAACATGAACAGAACGAGCTGTCGTTAAATGTTCTGATGCTCCATCTAAACTACAACTCTTTTATACTCTTCTAAACATTCCGAGGGTGGTATGAGAGGGACCAACACTGTCCTTCTCATACCACTGTAACCACACCATGTCTCTGGAGACAACCTTCCTCTCAGGGATGTATGAATGGAATGTTTACGTATCAGTATCCGTGAGACATTACAGTATCATTGAGACACAGACACACAGACCAAAGGTAAAATTCCCTTCACACTTGACAGAAGTGTAATGACAGATGCAGGCTGAGTTTTTTTTTTTTTTTTTTTTTTTACTGACGACAGAAAATTATGACAGAACAATGGTGATGCGGTCAACCATCGGTCAAACATTCATTAGTAAACATCCCTAGTAGGGATTCATCTACACTACAATGCAAAAGAGTTTGTGCAGTGGAATGACTGATGCAGGCTGGTTTTTGTATTTTTACTGACAGCAAAAAATTGATGTGGTCAACCATCTGCCAAACGGTTGTTGGTTAACATCCCTAACGTGGACATAGACAAAGTTTGGAAGATGTTGAATTTGTGCTGTTGCTTTACACAGAAATGGTACCAGAGACTGAAAGAAGAAAAGTTGCTCTGGAAGAAGAATTCCACAGAGATGAACGAAACAGAGAGCTGGAAAAGTGAGAAATTCTACTTCGTCCTGTGGTAAACTTCCTTCAACAACTTGAGTAGTTTGTCAAGATCGGATGATGTAATTTTGGACAACCAATCTATGCGACTTCTGCCCAGCAGCCTTATCAGGCCGCTCCCTACCTACCTACTCCCTTACAGGTACTAAGTTCTGATAGGGCCGCTTATTGGAAAAGTGCGGTCAGTGGAAACGCTCACATACCGTGAAGTTCCTGTAAAATGGCCCAGAAGTTCCGATAGTGGAAACACATCTAATAACTCGTCCTCACGGCAAAACCATAAATAGTAGACAAACAATCTTTTCCACAAATGTTGCCATGGTTGTGAGAATTCAAACAAACCAGGGTTTGAAGATCTAGCTCTTTTTAAAGTGAAATGACAGGAACCTGTTTGGGATGATGTCAGGGATTTCTGTCAATAGACTTCTATTGGAAAAATCATTTCTGTCTCATGTTGAGTTCAGTGTTTTTGAAATTGTTCTAACTCACTTATTTTTCACAGTACACACATAAAAAGTACATGTACTTGTTCCTCAGACACTCCTGTCACTCATCGTCAACTTTGTTTTCACCAATTATTTACACTTTTACCAAAAATCACAGGAGTTCAGAGGCACGGTTTAACATTCAGACAGACTTTACTCCAGTCAGCTCTGTGTGTCTGCGTGTGGAACTACAGGCTGGTTTCCGTGGTAACGGGGAAAGTCCCTTACTCACAAAAATGGGAGGAGCTTTAATAGAAGTGACTCAGTCCACAAACAGTGACAAACAGTTTCCACATATGAAGTGAACAGCAGATATTTCTTCCTTTCATCAGACACAACTCCAGCGATCCGCCAAGATACACACGGTTACATTTCCTCCAACTGATGGATGGAAGTCTGCTTTATTGGTTGTAAGTGTCCTGCTCTGGTAAACTGGAGATCAGATGAGGCTGAATGTGGCCGCTGACAGAAAATGTGTGAGAGGTTTGTTGTATGTGTTGAGCAGGTTTCTGGGATGTGCCAATCCCACCAGTTGATGTCCCCAAACAGGCCACGCCCACTTTCTCCCAGAGGTGCTGCCTTCAGTCCCAGAGTAACACAGGAGCTGCTGACACAGTGGCTCAGTTCTCCCCTGAGTGGTGGTGGTGCCAGGCAACAGCAATGGCATGGTTCATTTATGTGTTGACCTTGTTATCAGCTCTGCTCCTCCTCACACATTTTCTATTCTCTTATTTCCTCTGCCTTCACACCTCCCAGCTCCTGCCATGGCAGCTGGTGTCAGCATTCTGACTGAACCACCCTACACCACCACTGAACCGCCCTACTCCATGACTGGAGCCCAGAGTGGACACACCATTGCATGCATGGACACAGGTAGGACACTACACACCTACACTAACACTAACAGGTAAGACACTATACATCTCATAATTCTGAATTTTTATCTCACGATTTTTACATTTTATCTGATAATTTTGACTTTTTGTCTCATGATTTTTACTTTTTATCTCGTAATTTAGACATTTTATCTCGTAATTTAGACATTTTATCTCACAATTTTGACTTTTTATCTCACAATTTTGACTTTTTAATCTGATAATTTTTACATTTTAGCTGATAATTTGGACTTTTTATCTCATGATTTTTACTTTTTCTCACAATCTTGACTTTGTACCTCAATTTTTCATTTTTTTCCTCAAGATTTTGACTTTTAATCTGTTAATTTTGACTTTTTTTCTTCTAATTTTAACATTTTATCTCACAATTATGGGTTAGAGTAAGCTACAATTTCTGTCAGTTTTTTAGATTTAGTTGAATAAGGAATTCTTCAATTTTAGTCAAAACAAATGCACACACCTACATCTTCTGTCTGTAGCTGTTTCCTCTGTCCTTTTCAGAAAGTAAAAAATTAGCCTGTTGAGGTCAGAGGTCATTTGACACCATTTGACCACGAGACTGTGAAACAGGAAGCCACTACTACTTGGCAGGGGAGATGATGGGCGGGGGCGGTGGTGTGGGTGGGGCCAGAGCCAGCAGCGCAGGCAGCCAGGCTCGGACATCCTGCTGAAGGTCCTGCAGTGCAGACAAAGCTCTGCTGTGGAGTTGCTCTCCCCCTCACACAGGCTGATAGTGGCTGTCAGCATGAAGTAGAGTACCAACCAATCAGAGAGCAGTAAGCAGTGTACCAACAAATCAGAGAGCAGTAAGCAGAGTACCAACCAGTCAGAGAACAGGAAGCAGAGTACCAACCAATCAGAGAGCAGGAGATGTAAAGTTTAACAATCTGACCCAGTAACAACAGCTGGAGATCAGCTGACCCATCAGGACATGTCCCCTGGTGTCTGTCGGGACTTTCTCCTGGTGTCCATTAGGACATGCCCCCTGGTGTCCGTCGAGACTTTTCCCCTGGTGTCCATTAGGACATGCCCCCTGGTGTCTGTCGAGACTTTTCCCCTGGTGTTCATTAAAAGTGTTTGTTGTTTGTTTGTCGTCCTCAGCCAATCAGATGATCCCTACGGCCAAATACACGAAGGTGGGCGAGACCCTGCGTCATGTGATCCCAGGTCACATGCAGTGTTCCATGGCCTGTGGGGGAAGGGCCTGTAAATACGAGAACCCCTCCCGTTGGACTGCAGACGAGCAAGCTATCAAAGGACTCTACTCCTCCTGGTAGGAATTCCATCTCCACTGGTGTTTAGAATGATGGAGGGACTGTGACCTGTCTACCTCACCTGTCTACCTGACCTACCTGCCTGACATACCTACCTACCCAACATACCTACCTGCCTGACCTGACCTACCTACCTGACCTGACCTACCTACCTACCTGGTCTACCTGTGTATGGATCTATCTACCATGTTCAATTTACAGGATTACAGACCACCTGCTGGCAATGGCGAGACCTTCCACTGAAATCATTGACAAATATAACATCATCCAACAGTTTCAGAGGTATATTCATAGTTATTGACAGGTTATTAACAAGTTGTATACTTTAACATGTTATTAACAGGTTGTTTTTCCCCAGGTGTGGTTTGAAGACGGTCATTAACCTCCAGCGTCCTGGAGAACATGCCAGCTGTGGAAACGCTCTGGAACAGGAGAGTGGGTTCACCTACAGACCTGAGACCTTTATGGAGGCAGGAGGTCAGTCTACAGACTGACACACATTTCAGTGTCAGTCTGTAGTGTGTCTGTACTTTTTGTGTAGATTAGATCACATGTGTGTAGTTTTTGTGTAGATTAGATCACATGTGTGTAGTTTCTGTGTAGATTAGATCACATGTGTGTTGTTTTTGTGTAGATTAGATCACATGTGTGTAGTTTCTGTATAGATTAGATCACATGTGTGTTGTTTTTGTGTAGATTAGATCACATGTGTGTAGTTTTTGTGTAGATTAGATCACGTGTGTGTAGTTTCTGTGTAGATTAGATCACATGTGTGTAGTTTTTGTGTAGATTAGATCACGTGTGTGTAGTTTCTGTGTAGATTAGATCACATGTGTGTAGTTTTTGTGTAGATTAGATCACATGTGTGTAGTTTCTGTGTAGATTAGATCACATGTGTGTAGTTTTTGTGTAGATTAGATCACATGTGTGTAGTTTTTGTGTAGATTAGATCACATGTGTGTAGTTTCTGTGTAGATTAGATCACATGTGTGTTGTTTTTGTGTAGATTAGATCACATGTGTGTAGTTTCTGTATAGATTAGATCACATGTGTGTTGTTTTTGTGTAGATTAGATCACATGTGTGTAGTTTTTGTGTAGATTAGATCACATGTGTGTAGTTTTTGTGTAGATTAGATCACATGTGTGTAGTTTTTGTGTAGATTAGATCACATGTGTGTAGTTTTTGTGTAGATTAGATCACATGTGTGTTGTTTTTGTGTAGATTAGATCACATGTGTGTAGTTTTTGTGTAGATTAGATCACATGTGTGTAGTTTTTGTGTAGATTAGATCACATGTGTGTAGTTTTTGTGTAGATTAGATCACATGTGTGTTGTTTTTGTGTAGATTAGATCACATGTGTGTAGTTTTTGTGTAGATTATTTCACATGTGTGTAGTTTTTGTGTAGATTAGATCACATGTGTGTTGTTTTTGTGTAGATTAGATCACATGTGTAGTTTTTGTGTAGATTAGATCACATGTGTGTAGTTTTTGTGTAGATTAGATCATGTGTGTGTAGTTTTTGTGTAGATTAGATCACATGTGTGTAGTTTTTGTGTAGATTAGATCACATATGTGTTGTTTTTGTGTAGATTAGATAACATGTGTGTAGTTTTTGTGTAGATTAGATCACGTGTGTGTAGTTTTTGTGTAGATTAGATCACGTGTGTGTAGTTTTTGTGTAGTTAGATCACAGGTGTGTTGCTTTTGTGTAGATTAGATCACATGTGTATAGATTTTGTGTAGATTAGATCACATGTGTGTTGCTTTTATGTAGATTAGATCATGTGTGTAGTTTTTGTGTAGATTATTTCACATGTGTGTAGTTTTTGTGTAGATTAGATCATGTGTGTGTAGTTTTTGTGTAGATTAGATAACATGTGTGTAGTTTTTGTGTAGATTACTTCACATGTATGTGGTTTTTGTGTAAATTAGATCACGTGTGTTGCTTTTGTATACATTAGACCACACTTGCGGATTAGATCACATGTGTGTAGTTCCTGTGTAGATTAGATCACATGTGTGGATTAGATCACATGTGTGTAGTTTTTATGTAGATTAGATCACATGTGTGGATTAGATCACATGTGTGTAGTTTTTATGTAGATTAGATCACATGTATGGATTAGATCACATGTGTGTAGTTTTTATGTAGATTAGATCACATGTGTGGATTAGATCACGTGTGTAGTTTTTGAGTAGCTTAGATCACCTGTGTGTTGTGTTTGTGTAGATTAGATCACATATGTGTAATTTTTGTGTAGATTAGATCACATGTGTGTAGTTTTTGTGTAGATTAGATCACATGTGTGTTGCTTTTGTGTAGATTAGATCACGTGTGTAGTTTTTATGTATATTAGATCACATGTGTGGATTAGATCACGTGTGTAGTTTTTGAGTAGATTATATCACATGTGTAGATTAGATCACATGTGTATAGTTCTTGTGTAGATAAAATCACATACGTGTTGTTTTTGTGTAGATTAGATCACATGTGTGTAGTTTTTGTGGAGATTAGATCACGTCTGTACATTTTGTGTAGATTAGATCACATGTGTGTTGTTTTTGTGTAGATTAGATCACGTGTGTATTTTCTGTGTAGATTAGATCACATGTGTGTAGTTTCTGTGTAGATTAGATCACATGTGTGTTGTTTTTGTGTAGATTAGATCACATGTGTGTTGTTTTTGTGTAGATTAGATCACGTGTGTAGTTTTTGTGTAGATTAGATCACATGTGTGGAGTTTTTGTGTAGATTAGATCACATGTGTGGAGTTTTTGAGTAGATTAGATCACATGTGTGTGGTTTTTGTGTAGATTAGGTCACATGTGTGTAGTTTTTGTGTAGATTAGATCACATCTGTGTAGTTTTTGTGTAGATTAGATCACATCTGTGTAGTTTTTGTGTAGATTAGATCATGTGTGTGTGTAGTTTTTGTGTAGATTAGATCATGTGTGTGTGTGGTTTTTGTGTAGATTAGATCACATTCGTGTAGTTTTTGTGTAGATTAGATCACATGTGTGTTACTTTTGTGCAGATTCGATCACATGTGTGGATTAAATCACATGTGTGTAGTTTTTGAGTAGATTAGATCACGTGTGTAGTTTCTGTGTAGATTAGATCACATGTGTGTAGTTTTTGTGTAGATTAGATCACATGTGTGTAGTTTTTGTGTAGATTAGATCACATGTGTGTTGTTTTTGTGTAGATTAGATCACATGTGTGTAGTTTTTGTGTAGTTAGATCACAGGTGTGTTGCTTTTTTGTAGATTAGATCATGTGTGTAGTTTTTGTGTAGATTATTTCACATGTGTGTAGTTTTTGTGTAGATTAGATCACATGTGTGGATTAGATCACATGTGTGTAGTTTTTGTGTAGATTAGATCATGTGTGTGTGTAGTTTTTGTGTAGATTAGATCGTGTGTGTGTAGTTTTTGTGTAGATTAGATCACATGTGTGTAGTTTTTGTGTAGATTAGATCACATGTGTGGATTAGATCACATGTGTGTAGTTTTTATGTAGATTAGATCACATGTGTAGATTAGATCACATGTGTGTAGTTTTTGAGTAGATTAGATCACTGTGTAGTTTCTGTGTAGATTAGATCACATATGTGTAGGTTTTTTGTAGATTGGATCACTTGTGGTTTTCTTTTGTGTAGATTCGATCACGTGTTAGTTTTTTTGTAGATTAGATCACGTGTGTGTAGTTTTTGTGTAGATTAGACCACCTGTGTGTTGTGTTTGTGTAGATTAGATCACATATGTGTAGGTTTTTTGTAGAATGGATCACTTGTGGTTTTCTTTTGTGTAGCTTTGATCACGTGTTAGTTTTTTTGTAGATTAGATCACGTGTGTGTAGCTTTTGTGTAGATTAGATCACATGTGTGTAGTTTTTGTGTAGATTAGATCACATGTGTGTAGTTTTTGTGTCGATTAGATCACATGTGTGTTGTTTTTGTGTAGATTAGATCACATGTGTGTAGTTTTTGTGTAGATTAGATCACATGTGTGTAGTTTTTGTGTAGATTAGATCACATGTGTGTAGTTTTTGTGTAGATTAGATCACATGTGTGTAGTTTTTGTGTAGATTAGATCACATGTGTGTAGTTTTTGTGTAGATTAGATCACATGTGTGTAGTTTTTGTGTAGATTAGATCACATGTGTGTTGCTTTTGTGTAGATTAGATCACATGTGTGTAGTTTTTGTGTAGATTAGATCACATGTGTGTTGCTTTTGTGTAGATTAGATCACGTGTGTAGTTTTTGAGTAGATTAGATCACATTCGTGTAGTTTTTGTGTAGATTAGGTCACATTCGTGTAGTTTTTGTGTAGATTAGGTCACATGTGTGTGGTTTTTGTGTAGATTAGATCACATGTGTGTTACTTTTGTGCAGATTAGATCACATGTGTGTAGTTTTTGAGTAGATTAGATCACATTGGTGTGTTTTTTGTGTAGATTAGATCATGTGTGTGTGTAGTTTTTGTGTAGATTAGATCACCTGTGTGTTGTGTTTGTGTAGATTAGTTCACATGTGTGTAGTTTTTGTGTAGATTAGATCACATGTGTGTAGTTTTTGTGTAGATTAGGTCACATTCGTGTAGTTTTTGTGTAGATTAGATCACATGTGTGTAGTTTTTGTGTAGATTAGATCACATATGTGTAGTTTTTGTGTAGATTAGATCACATGTGTGTAGTTTTTGTGTAGATTAGATCACATGTGTGTAGTTTTTGTGTAGATTAGGTCACATTCGTGTAGTTTTTGTGTAGATTAGGTCACATGTGTGTGGTTTTTGTGTAGATTAGGTCACATGTGTGTTACTTTTGTGCAGATTAGATCACATGTGTGTAGTTCTTGTGTAGATTAGACCACATACATGTAGTTTTTGTGTAGATTAGATCACATACGTGTAATTTTTGTGTGGATTAGATCACATGTGTGTTACTTTTGTGCAGATTAGATCACATGTGTGTAGTTTTTGAGTAGATTAGATCACATTGGTGTGTTTTTTGTGTAGATTAGATCATGTGTGTGTGTAGTTTTTGTGTAGATTAGATCACCTGTGTGTTGTGTTTGTGTAGATTAGTTCACATATGTGTAGTTTTTGTGTAGATTAGATCACATATGTGTAGTTTTTGTGTAGATTAGATCACATATGTGTAGTTTTTGTGTAGATTAGATCACATGTGTGTAGTTTTTGTGTAGATTAGATCACATATGTGTAGTTTTTGTGTAGATTAGATCACATGTGTGTAGTTTTTGTGTAGATTAGGTCACATTCGTGTAGTTTTTGTGTAGATTAGGTCACGTGTGTGGTTTTTGTGTAGATTAGATCACATGTGTGTTACTTTTGTGCAGATTAGATCACATGTGTGTAGTTCTTGTGTAGATTAGACCACATACATGTAGTTTTTGTGTAGATTAGATCACATACGTGTAATTTTTGTGTGGATTAGATCACATGTGTGTTACTTTTGTGCAGATTAGATCACATGTGTGTAGTTTTTGAGTAGATTAGATCACATTGGTGTGTTTTTTGTGTAGATTAGATCATGTGTGTGTGTAGTTTTTGTGTAGATTAGATCACCTGTGTGTTGTGTTTGTGTAGATTAGTTCACATATGTGTTGTTTTTGTGCAGACTATATCACATGTGTGTAGTTTCTATGTAGATTAGATTACATGTGTGGATTAGATCACGAGTGTAGTTTTTGAGTAGATTAGATCACATTGGTGTGTTTTTTGTGTAGATTAGATCATGTGTGTGTGTAGTTTTTGTGTAGATTAGATCACCTGTGTGTTGTGTTTGTGTAGATTAGTTCACATATGTGTTGTTTTTGTGCAGACTATATCACATGTGTGTAGTTTCTATGTAGATTAGATTACATGTGTGGATTAGATCACGAGTGTAGTTTTTGAGTAGATTAGATCACATGTGTGTAGTTTTTGTCTAGATTAGATCACATGTTTATAGTGTTTGTGTAATTAGATCACATGTGTAGTTTATGTATAGATTAGGTCACATGTTTGCTGTTTTTGTGTGTTAGTTTTATCCTCAGGTCATTTCAGTCTTGGCTTTTGTTTTCCATCCAGAACTTTATTAGTGCAGAAACTGGATTTAATGAGTTCCCCTGAAATCTGTAGAGAGGAGTGAATGTGTGTGAATGGATGAATGTGAGGCTAATTGTAAATGTTTTTCTTCTGTTTTTCAGTTTATTATTATAACTTTGGGTGGAAGGACTATGGTGTGGCGTCTCTGACCACAATCCTTGACATGGTCAAAGTCATGTCATTTGCCGTTCAAGAAGGTAAAATGGCTGTTCACTGCCACGCAGGCCTGGGAAGAACAGGTAGGTAACAGCATAGTGACTGTAAAAGAGTTAATGTTGAGATGAACGCCTAGCTTAGCCTAGCAGTGCTATCCCTATTCATTCCATGTATGGGTCTAGTGGTGCTTCATAGTCAGAGGAGGCAGGGCTAAAAGGTTGTCTTTCAAATCCCTCTGTATGTAATAGGACGGTACTACAACCAATCAGTGTAAAGATTACGCTGGGTCAAGTGGTTAGATTAAAGTGGCTCTAGCGGTAAGATTAAAGTGGGTCTAGAGGTCAGATTATTGTGGGTCTAGTGGTCAGATTATAGTGGGTGTAGTGGTCAGATTATAGTGGGTGTAGTGGTCAGATTATAGTGGGTCTAGTGGTCAGATTATAGTGGGTCTAGTGGTCAGATTAAAGTGGGTCTAGTGGTCAGATTATAGTGGGTGTAGTGGTCAGATTAAAGTGGGTCTAGTGGTCAGATTATAGTGGGTGTAGTGCTCAGATTATAGTGGGTGTAGTGCTCAGATTATAGTGGGTGTAGTGGTCAGATTATAGTGGGTATAGCGGTAAGATTAAAGTGGGTCTAGTGGTCAGATTATAGTGGGTCTAGTGGTCAGATTATAGTGGGTGTAGTGGTCAGATTAAAGTGGGTCTAGTGGTCAGATTATAGTGGGTCTAGTGGTCAGATTAAAGTGGGTCTAGTGGTCAGATTATAGTGGGTCTAGTGGTCAGATTATAGTGGGTGTAGTGCTCAGATTAAAGTGGGTCTAGTGGTCAGATTAAATGTCTCTGATGTGAACACTTGTTTTTTGATAAAAACAATAGAATTCATAACCAGAAAATGCTAATTGTTAGCATGTCTATGGATTTTCCCCATTCAGTTTAGCATTGAGGTAATGGTTTATGTATTTTCATGTATCATAACATGGACATGTGTTAAAGCAGTGAATGGAACTCAGACATATTGTGTATGTTTACAGTTTTACACTCAGTCCAGTCAGAGTTAATGTCAGTGTATTAAAGGTGTCGAAACCACACTTTTCCACTTTTGCCCTTTTGGAATCTGATGGTTCACCCAGCGTTACCATGGTGATGGTTCACCCAGCGTTACCATGGTGATGGCTCACCCAGACTTACCAACACATGCTCCTTTGACAATGGTTCATCACCTCCACTGGCTGCATACTGCATTCACAAAAAACGACGAAAGGAACCAGGGACCCAGAAAAAGATGGTGTCACCCACCTGGGGTTAAGCCCCTCCCCCATTGCAGCCAATCTGCAGTAGCATTAGCATTAGCATCTACTAGAGCAGACGGCGCCACAGTAGCTGCTGCACAAACTGTAAAAAACTGTTGGATCAAACTGGTTCATGTGTCTCTGTGGAAATAAAGACTGTTTTTTTACTGCACGTTTTCAAAACAAGTGACGTCACCAAACCTAGCTGGATGTTACTCTGGGATGGTAAACACACACAGAGCCAAAGGGGAGGGGGGAGTGTTCCTTCATGGGAGGCTGTGGCTCAGTTGGTAGAGCATATCGTCCAATGATCGAAGGGTTGGAGGTTCGCGTCCCAGCTCTGGCTGTCCACATGTCGAAGTGTCCTTGGGCAAGACACTGAACCCTAAGTTGCTCCCAGTAGAAACAGGCAGCGCCGGTGTATTGGCAGGAGCTGTCTACTGGTGTATGTGTGTGAATGTGAGGAATTGTAAAGCACTTTGGGCACCAAGTGGTGAATAAAAATGCACTACATAAGTACAGTCCATTACCATTTACCATTCACACATTCTGAGCCAATCACAGATGCCTAATCACCACGTCATGGACATGTATGAGGAAGTAGAAATAAACTCTTTAATAAAGTTAATATTAATAAATAACCATAGAATGAGTCCTTTAATAAAGTTAATATTAATAAATAACCATAGAATGAGTCCTTTAATAAAGTTAATATTAATAAATAACCATAGAATGAGTCCTTTAATAAAGTTAATATTAATAAATAACCATAGAATGAGTCCTTTAATAAAGTTAATATTAATAAATAAGCATAGAATGAGTCCTTTAATAAAGTTAATATTAATAAATAAGCATAGAATGAGTCCTTTAATAAAGTTAATATTAATAAATAACCATAGAATGAGTCCTTTAATAAAGTTAATATTAATAAATAACCATAGAATGAGTCCTTTAATAAAGTTAATATTAATAAATAACCATAGAATGAGTCCTTTAATAAAATTAATATTAATAAATAAGCATAGAATGAGTCCTTTAAAAAAGTTAATATTAATAAATAACCATAGAATGAGTCCTTTAATAAAGTTTGACATCAGTTGAATGTAATGCACCTTATAGTCCAGTTCATTTTATAGATTTAAAAACCTAACTAAAATAAACTATTCACTGACAGTGTGACTTATAGTGTGAAAGTACGGTTGTCCCTGGCAACCACCACACTAGAACAGAGAAGAATGAGCAGAGTGGCACATAAACACAGGATGGCAGTGAGAGACAGAAAGAGTTAGCCTAGCCTAGCCTAGCAGTGCTATCTCTATTCATTCCATGTATGGGTCTAGTGGTGCTTCATAGTCAGAGGAGGCGGGGCTAAAAGGTTGTCTTTCAAATCCTCTGTATGCAATAGGACGGTACTACAACCAATCAGTGTAATCTTTAGGATGACGTAGTTAGAGCGCCGGAAAGTTGACGGAGGAGTCTGGAGAAAGTTAGGAATGACTAAACAAAATGGTGGATTATGGAGCTGAACGACTGTTGTCGCTTCTGTAAAAAGAATTTAAAGATTGTTGACGTTTTCTCACATTCTTCACTCATCTGTGATAAAAGGAAATCTACACCTGTTATTGTTCTTCTTCTATGGTTGTTTACACTTGTTTCTCTACCAATCGTCACTGTGTAAAAAAAATTGGGTTTTACCTTTTTTCTCATAATTTTGACTTTTTTTCTCCTAAGTTTGGACGGACCAGGAACCATTAGTCTAATGGCCGGGGTTTAACCTGCCTGGGAGACTCTGTTCTGGGGCAGAATAGCGGGGCATTTGGACCCCTGGACGGACCGGGTACTAGTGGTCTAAACACCAGACTTTAACCCACCCAGAAGGCTCTTTTCCTGGCCACAGTATTAACACCTCAGACCCCCTATAGACCTCAAAGAACCAGGGGTCTAAACCTGGGACCCATACCCACCCAAGGCTCACTATCTCTGGCCACAATCTAGATACACCTGGGCTCTACAGGACCTCCAGGGACCTACTGCCCCACCCGGTACTTGGTATGCCACACTAAAGCCCCCTCCCTGGGTTAAACCCTTTAATCTGGCCCGGTAAAACAACTGGACCCTTGGTAGTACAAAACCAAACCTGGAAATTTTTCTAGTACAGTACTTAGAAAAAGGTACTACAAGTACTGTTGGGACTTCTTTTGGGAAATTTCTAACCTGGCTCTTCACATGTCGAAGTGTCCTTGCCCTAACCCTGACGTAGGCCCCCAGTAGGACTGAAAGAATCTTCGAAACCTACTGATGTATGAGTGTGTGTGTGTGAATGGATGAATGTGGAGCTAATGTAAAACGTTTTGAGCACCATAAAGGTGGAAAAGCGCTATATAAGTGCAGACCATTTACCACTTGTGTAATAAAAGCATTGCAGATGGTTGTGGTTGGTATTGACTCGACCTAAACAGGCCGTTGTTATAACTCTGTACATTTATCACATTAACACCACTTGTGGAACATACAGCTGAACAGAAGGACATTCTGTCTCCTTCTAAAGCCCTATGTTCCCAACACTGGATCTGTCCGACTGTCTCAGGGACTGTAAGGTGGACATGAGGCACATTTTAAACACTGACAACCAGTGGCTCCTGAAAATGATCTGATAATGTCTGAGCTGAATCATTCATCTGCTGCATTAATACCTACTTCATTATTAGAGACATTATTCACACTAGTTCTGTCTCTGCAAACTGTAACCAATGTAATGTCACTTCAGTCCAGTAGATGGCACCACATTACACAAGTATTAACCCTGTAGCTGCTAGTTTATAAAACATAATGGTGTAAGGTTATGAACAACATTCACAGTTGAGGAATAGTTTTGACTCTGCAACAAACAATTCCAACTGCAACAAACAATTCCAATTCCACCCTGTTTACATTATTTCAAAATTGTATAATGTGAAATACCCAAAGATATCTTTCTAAAAGATATGTTCAAAAACAACAGCAGAAAAGGAACAGTTTAAAATAAATATGGTCAGTCCTACTGGGGGCCTAAGTCAGGGTTCAGTGTCTTGCCCAAGGACACTTCGACATGTGGACAGCCAGAGCTGGGACACGAACCGCCAACCTCTGTCATTGGGCGACCCACTCTACCAACTTAGCCACAGCCACCCATGTAGTGACCATTGACCCACAAAAAAGGCCACTGTGGGAATCTGAAGACATTTCCAACGCGTGCTGTGTTAAAAAAATTAAATATGCAATGACATTCCATTCAAAATCTTTATTTCATTTTGTTCACATTAAAACCACCTACAAAAGCCTGGGTGCACTTATTTAAAAGCAACTTGGTATAAAACATATCATATAATTTAATTCTGATGCACATACAGACCGAAACTGTATGGCTTCCCTCAGACCTAGGTTTCCCTTCCGTGAATCACCTGTGACTCCCATATATAGGTCAAGTGATTGTTTACCTGCCAATCACCGGGTGAGACAATGTTCAGACAACCCAACCCATTTCAACACACACACAACACAATTGGCCACAACACAACAGCCCCTAATTGTTACTGTAGCATAACAATTACACCCAGGAAATGTGTCACCAATTGTAAACCTATAGTGCAAGTGTGTCTTAGTCCATAATGTCCATAATTTAACATGTCCATCGTCACAGATGACCTAACAACTTATGTCAATTATTCAGCTTCCTGGAGAAGACAGATCTTAGTGATTGGTCGCCCCAGTATGCTGCACTTAGTCTGGACCTTGACAGACCGCACCAGGAAAGGTTTGTAACATCTTTACCAACAACCACGAAGGGCAGTAGAGTCCGCTACGATGACGATGTCTCCTGTAACGAAAGTCTTCTTATCCTTTGACCACCGTTGATGCTCCTGTATCAGTGGCAGGTACATTTGAATCCATTGATGACAAAAGAGATCCGCTAGGAACATTTTAATGATAAAGTACATAGTTAAGGACATTTTTGACCATTCAAATGATTCTTTCCCATGCTCCACCATGATTTGATGCAGCAGGGGTGTTAAAGCTCCATTTCACTCCTGACTGAAATAGTGATCTTTGAATTTTCTTGTGGTTCAGAGCAGACGACACTTCTCTTAATTCGCATTCTGCCCCCACAAAGTTGGTTCCATTATCTTATCTGACGTGTGACACTTGACCTCTTCTAGAAATGAACCTGCACAATGTGTGAATCAAGAACTGGTGTTTAATGAGTACGCCATTTCCAAATGCACTGCCCAACTGGCCATGTAGGTGAAGAGAACCCCATAGTGTTTGACAAGGCTGCGGCCAACCTTCACCTCAAATGGGCCAGAATAATCTACACCTACATTTGTAAATGGTGGAACATCGGGCTGAAGTCTTGCCTTGGGTAGATCTGCCATCTTTTGTTCAGCCACCTTTCCCCAATAACGTCGGCACACAGCACAGGAGAGAATCTTTCTGGCACCAGCATTAGCACTGGTGATCCAGTATTTTTACCGCAGTCTGGGAAGCAGATGATTTCTTCCACAATGTCTTAATTGCTCATGAATGTGGCGTAAAATTAGAGTGGAGATGTGTTGATCTTAAGCAAGAATAACTGGGCATTTTGTCTCATCAGGCATGAGACAAAATGTCTCCTACTCTCAAAAGTCCTTTATCCAACACTGGATCAAGCTTGTAAATATGACTGCTTTTCTTGACTCCAGATGTTCCTTTTTTCAGAGCAATTATTTCATCATAAAACCTGTTGCATTGACAGAACTGAACAACGGCTTGTTCTGCAGCATCAATATCCTCTTGAGACAAAATTTGGTTAGCAAGTCTAGTTTTAAATCTTTGCATCGCCTTTTCCTCCACTGTACTCCTCTGCTGAATCATTTCGAGGCTGCTGCTGGACACAGAAGCTTGTATTTACTTTCTTTTCTTATTCAACATCTGCAACATCCTTTTCACCTGGAGAAACCATGCAATTGAGATTCTCAACCTATTCCATGATGAGAAATAATTTATCAGCTGATCAACTGCAGTCTGTCTGTCCTTGACAACACTGTAACCTCTCCTTTGACCTCTGGGTCATCACTGCTGATAGGAGCAGGTTCCACAATGTTCACAGGCCACTCTCCTTCTTCCATTAAAATAAACTCTACATACTCCTCTTTAAATGTAGTTTTTTTTCTGCAGGTTCAGGTTTGCTCAGTAACTTGACGATTGTTGGGCATAATGACATCATTATTTCTGAAAGGAAATCTGAGACAATAATGGCCATGATTGAGGTCAGATGAAGTGTTCATAATTTCCAAAAACTCCTCTCTGGACATTTCTGGCTTTTCGTCAGTTGATTTTTCATTGAAGTCATGATTGTACTGCTTTATCAACAATTCCTCCAAGGTGCTTATTGAAATTTGTTGGCTGTAATGGTGGGACAACCACATCCAGCCTCATCCTCTTTTCTCAGTAGTCCATTGATAACCCACCCCAGTAGGATTCTCACGGCATAAGGTCCATCACCATTGCTGTTTACAACCTCCCAGGGTTCCATTAATTTTGAAGCATTTGTTCAATTTAGCAGCTCCACATTAGCATCTATAACGGGAATTTCCACTGAGCTTAAGTGCGGCCAAACACCTAGCTCTTCCCGTGTTGGAATGCTATCACGCATCACAGGCATTTCATTTTGTGTGAACACATCAGGAAACTCATGGTAGATGTTACTGTTGAGCATAGAGACCTCCAATCTGGATATAAGGTAACTATCCACAAACTTTTCTTGGTTCATTGTTGTTACCAGGAACTTGGCTTTTTGTCCTTTTACCTTTAGCTCCCTCATCAGTCGCTCTGACCAAAAGGTAGCCGTGCTGCCAGGATCTAAGAATGCATATGTTTTTAGTGTTTTACTGCCTTTCTTAACCTTAATCTGAACAGCCACAATTGACAAGGAACGATCCTGTCCTCCGGCCCCTATATGGCCACATGTTTTGGGAGAAATTGCTTGACTCTCTCTTGTTGCTTCGTGCTGTGTGTTCTCCATTTTATAATTTCTTTCTCCTTGGAATGGATGTGGAGGACTGTTGGATGTTTCAAATTACATATCTGGCAGGACAGACGACTGTGCCAGTCTTTACTCATTTGTCCAAATGATAAGCACCCAAAAGAAACACCTCTTTCCCTTAAGAAGTCCATTTTTTCTCTGTGGAGCTTCCTTTCTAGTTTGGGGCACATCTCCATTTTGTGACCCTCTCTACATAGCAGGCAGGATATCTTCATAGGTTTTTGAGATGAATTTTTTTTTTTAGTTACAGTTTCAGGACTGACAGCTGCAACTGTGGTAGCAAAACTACACTCAACAAAAATATAAACGCAACACTTTTGTTTTTGCTCCCATTTTTCATGAGATGGACTCAAAGATCTCAAATTCATTCCAGATCCACAATATTACCATTTCTCTCAAACAGTGTTCACAAATCTGTCTAAATGTGTGATAGTGAGCACTTGTGCTTTGCTGAGATAATCCATCCCACCTCACAGGTGTGCCACATCAAGATGCTGATCTGACATCATGATTAGTGCACAGGTGTGCCTTATACTGCCCACAATAAAAGGCCACCCTGACATGTGCATTTTTTTTTCTTTATTGGGGGTCTGGGGACTCAGAACCAGTCAGTATCTGGTGTGACCACCATTTGCCTCATGCAGTGCAACACATCTTCTTCACATAGAGTTTATCAGATTGTCAATTGTGTCCTGTGGAATGTTGGTCCACTCCTCTTCAATGGCTGTGCCAAGTTGCTGGATATTAGTGGGAACTGGTACACGCTGTCGAATACGCCGGTCAAGCACATCCCAAACATGCTCAATGGGTGACATGTCCGGTGAGTATGCTGGCCATGCAAGAACTGGGACATTTTCAGCTTCCAAGAATTGTGTACAGATCCTTGCAACATGGGGCCGTGCGTTATCTTACTGAAACATGAGGTGATGTTCATGGATGTATGGCACAACAATGGGCCTCAGGATCTCATCACGGTATCTCTGTGCATTCAAAATGCCATCCATAAAATGCACCTGTGTTCTTGGTCCATAACAGATGCCTGCCCATACCATAACCCCACCACCACCATGGGCCACTCCATCCACAACATTGACATCAGCAAAGCGCTCACCCACACGACGCCACACATGCTGTCTGCTATCTGCCCTGAACAATGTAAACCCACATTCATCCGTGAAAAGAACACCTCTCCAACGTGCCAGACGCCATCGAATGTGAGCATTTGCCCACTCAAGTCTGTTACGGCGACGATCTGGAGTCAGGTTAAGACCCCGATGAGGACGACGAGCATGCATTTGAGCTTCCCTGAGACGGTTTCTGAAATTGTTTGGTTATGCAAACCAATTGTTTCAGCAGCTGTCTGAGTGGCTGGTCTCAGACCATCTTGGAGGTGAACCTGCTGGATGTGGAGGTCCTGGGCTGGTGTGGTCACACGTGGTCTGCGGTTGTGAGGCCGGTTGGATGTACTGCCATATTCCCTGAAACGCCTTTGGAGACGGCTTATGGTGGAGAAATGAACATTCAATGCACGAGCAACAGATCTGGTTGACATTCCTGCTGTCACCATGACAATTGCACGCTCCCTCAATGCTTGTGACATCTGTGGCATCTGTGACTCTTTGATACTCCATTTCCACTCTTATATTTTGGTGAAGTATCAGATGTGTCCAACTCAACTGTTTTGGCCTCTTCTGCTCAGCCAGTATGTTATGTCGGAGTTCCTGTACAGTTGACCATTTATGTAAAGTTTATCAGTAGACAGTCTGGTGTTCATTTTGCTCTTCCTTTCCTCCGTCAGCGCCGGGTAAAGCAGCTTTCGTCAATGCATGATTTCCACTGGAAATTGTATACTAATAGAGAAGTTTGTTCCTCTCAGCTATTTCCCTCTAGACATGACGGCATACTTCATCTTTGAGTTGGTTATTTTTGCCACTATAGGACGGGATCTCTACTGGAGGCCAAAACAGAGAGACTGAGGAGTAGCCAAAACAGAGAGACTGAGGAGTAGCTTCTTTCCAATGGCGGCCCGGCTTTTAAACAGCTAGTTTGTTTTTATCTATTTATACATCTACTTATCTTATTCATTCATTTAAGATACATATTTATATTAATACATTTTTACACCTTTTAAGTACTCAGTATTGCACTCATTGCACTTTTATTATTGCGCTGTATTGTATTGTGTTGTGTTGTATTGTATTGTGTTGTCTTAGCAGTCGTGCACAGTGTTTCACCTTTTAATTTCACTGCATGGTTTTACTTTGTATTTCCGGTGCATGTGACGAATAAAGAACCTTGAACCTTGACCTTGACCTTGGTCACTTTTGACTTTCCCAATATGATGCACCCTGGAAAAGCGAATGGATTCAGCTTCCTCCAGTTAAATTCTTAGCTTTTCAACTAAGAACATTTTGACCAGTTCCTCAGATTTATGGTGAGTTTCATCTTTAGTTTCTGACATCCGATGTAGTATGATATTGTTTCAGGTCAGGTGAGGTTGGTTGTTTCAGTTTGGGCCAGGTTGGTTGGTTGGTTGATTCTTTCAGGTCAGGCCAGGTTGGTTGTTTTTTTTCGATTTGGTTTGGGTCAAGTTCGTTGGACTGTATGAACAGATTTTCTGTCGTCCATGTGTGAGGCAGGTTTTTGACATGTGCTCGTTGTTCCTCAGGTGTGTTGTTGGCCTGTTACCTCGTCTTTACGTCACGGATGAGCGCTGATCAGGCCATCCTGTTTGTACGAGCCAAGAGACCCAACTCCATCCAGACCCGAGGTCAGCTGCTGTGTGTTCGGGAGTTTGCCCAGTTCCTTGTTCCCCTCCGGAGTGTCTTCTCCTGTGCCGATCCCAAGGCGAGTGCTGTCACCTTGTCGCAGTACCTGACCCGGCAGCGCCACCTGCTGCATGGCTACGAGGCACGGCAAATGAAGAATGTGCCAAAAATCATCCAACTCATCTGTCGCCACCTGGTGGACATCGCTGCCGACCGGCAGACGGTCATTGAACACGAGTGGCCGGAGATGCCCGACCTCACAGCAGAGGTAGAGAAAACGGTGTCCCAGCAGGCTTTGCAGCAGCTGGGAAAGGAGCTGAGAGGGAAGGGAATTCCTGTGACAATGACGTGTTCATCTAACCCATCGAGTCCAGCCACTCTGCAGTCCAGATCTCTTCATGATATGCTGCTGATTAGCGACAATGAGCTGGACCCTCTGTGGAGCCAGCAAGACTGGGAAACCCCTCTGAGATGTGTGTCTAATCCTAACCCTAACCCTCTGAGGTGGTCTCTGTCCAACAACAAGAGCCTCAGCTACAGCGACTCTGTCCTTCATAAAGTCAAAGCTCAGCAGGACCATTTAGAAGACACCAAGAACGACAAAGCTCCAAACAGCCGTCTCATCAAACATGCATGGTCTCACAGCAGTCTTACGACACGTCATCCCCCCAGACTCTGCGACCTCTCACCTCAGGATTTTACTGGCAGTAGTGTTCAGAACAAGAACACAAAGCAGCTATATAAAGGCCACCACAGTGTGTCTTTAAGTCTGTTGGAGCAGGGAAGGAGAACCCGACTCCCACTGCCAGCTTTATCCAGCAGGAGCCAATGGTACACCAGGGGGGAGGAGCCCCACCTGGGCATGTCAGCAGTAGGAGCAGAGGTTCCCTTGGGCCCTCTGCACTCTGAACTCTCTCCAGAAAACAGACGCCTGTTGGTGGCCAGAGCCTTGGCTGTGGACCTAACAGATCAGGACCTGAGCACCAAGGTCTCAGTCTGGCAGGTAAGACCACGGCCACATTTTGGGATGGAATTGGACACAATTAATATTTCACTTGATACCTCACACAATTTTGTTGTGTCCTTTTTAAAACCATAGTCCAGTATTTGATTATAAATGTAAATGCACCTCTATGCTTAGACTACTGACAGGTTAGTGTTAAAAGATTGAAACAAAATGGTGTTTTTCCAGAGTGATTGTAATGGAGGATTATCCATCACACAGGGAGATGTTCAGATTTTCATATATTGAAATGTTTAGTTCGGAACCTTAAGTACTTTTAATTTCGAAGTTTTTAAATTTAAATCTATCTTTTTTATCTTGTCAGTGTAAATTTCAGTTCTGTCAAACACCTTAAACACTTCTCAGTCAGTTTTCATCTTTCTTGTAGAGTTGTGCTCCAAATAAACAACTGCATGTTATTAATACTGTTGATTAATCATTTACAAATTAATGTTGTCTGTATGGACAATGATTAAAAAAGTGAACATGTAAAACTATGGCATTAAATGAAATGAGGTTGAAACTAACTTTTGAGAAAACCATTTAGATGCACCAGTGCAAAGAGTGAGTCTAGAGCCCTGCTGTGGGTCAGTGTGAATGGAGTGAATGTGTTTTGTGTGGATCCACAGGCAGAGTTGAACTCTAGAGAAGGAGCGTGGGACAGGCTGTGTTTGGAGAGAGACCCTCTGGTTCTGTCCAGTCTCATGTGGTCCTGGTTGGAACAGCTGAAGGATCCAGTCATCAGCACCAAAGACATTCAGGTCCTGAGTGAGACCACCGTCCCCCCACATAATGCCCTCAACTCACTGGAAAAGGTAAGATGGACTGTCTAACCACTGGACAAAGATCTATTTACAGGGTTAGGGTCTGGTCTAGTTTTAGTCTACTCTGGTTTGGAGAATTCAAATGTGATATCTGTGGAATTATTCGTAAAAATCTAAATTTCACCATTATATATTCAGTGAGTTTTTTTAATTACAAATTATTTTCCAGCTGATCTGGATTGTGTTCCAGCTGTGGAACCTGCTATTGCTTCCCTCATCGTGACACCCGAGGAAGCCCAACTCCGAGATGTTAGGTGTCCTCAGCCTCAATGTCATGTAACAGATGACTTTATCAGTAAGACCAATAATACTGGTGCTCGATGTCTGCGTAATTCCCCGGACGTCTGGGTAATTCCCTGCATGTCTGGGTAATTCCCTGGCGCACCTTATGTTTGCTCCTTTCAGGGTATTGAAGGTCCAACTGCTGCTCATGGTTTCAGTGACGCAGCCCTGCAGGTGTTTGCGTTACTGATGAGGAAGCTTCGACAGACTATGTCTTACATTGCCCAGGGTCACCGACAGTTTTGGCTTGCCCGATCAACACTGTCCGAGGCATGTCAGCGGTCCTTCTGCAATGTGCCCGTGGAGCTGGGGCAGCTGTTTGGTTCAGCTGCCCTTGAGGGTCTAGAACGGACAGTGCAAGCCCAACAAACCAGGCAGCAGCTTTCAGAGGTCAGTCGCATTGTGCCTCCTTCCTCTCCACGGGGATCAAGTCACATGACTGCTGGCCCTAGCATTTGTCTTCCTCCTCAGGGTGGGCATACTGGCCCACACTATTTTTGGCTGGGATACAACAGGGATACTTCTCTTCCCCACCTACCAGTGTGGCGGTCTCAGATTTTGGACTCTGGCCACCATCCCTCCATGTCCTCTAAGGACTGTGGGACCAGGAAGTGACGCAGGCAGGCTGGCCATTGGATGTTTTTCCCAACAGCAGCTTGTGCAGTAGACCCATGAGTGTTTGACACTGTGACTCATGAGTTCAGACTGCAATTCCCATGCTGGCCGCGCATCTCAGGCCGGGTTGTGATGACCATCATTCACAACCTGGCAAAGGGACAGGACCTGGACCAGGAGCATTCTGCCCTCCTGCACCATTGGGCAATCAAGGCAGTAGATCAGAGGTGACCACATGTGTTCCAGGGTTAGACCTCCTTTAGACCCTAACCGTAGACCACATGTGTTCCAGGGTTAGAGTTAGACCACCTGTAAACCCTAACCATAGACCACATGTCTTCCAGGACCACAGAATGACCCTCCTCTGTATCTTGGACTGTGCTGCCCATCTTCTGCCGCTGCCTGAAGAACTGGAGGAAAATTTACTGAAACAAACAATAAAAGTCTGTACGAAGGTGAGTGGACAGAGACATGTGGACATAACAATGGTCTATAGGACATAACAATGGTCTATAGGACATAATGATGGTCTTTAGCCTCGGTTCTCAAACTGGGATCCGCGGACCCCTAGGGGGACGTGGTGCATGTCCAGGGGGTACGCGAAATTATTCAGGGTTTTGTTTTATTTTTGTTTTATTTAATTTTTTTTTTTTTTTGCTGTTTTATTTTGAAATGCGGAAGTTTTATTTTGTAGCGAGCGGGCGGAAGTAATAGCGTTGTTTGACGCCAGCTTGACTAAATTGAGACGGAGCGAGTCACAGGCTATTTTTAGCCACCCTGCAGCGAACATGGATCGATTTTTGTGTCCGCCAAGTTCCTCAAGAAGTGGTAAAAGAAATGACAATGAAAATGACAATGACAAAAACAAACGCCCTAACCCTAAAAAGAGAAAGTACATTGATAGTTATATTGAGTTTGACAAGCTCATCCCTCTAATTAAGTCTCTGTCTGTCTGTCTGTCTGTCTGTCTGTCTGTCTGTCTGTCTGTCTGTCTGTCTGTCTGTCTGTCTGTCTGTCTGTCTGTCTGTCACACACACACACGGTTTTGTGTGTGTTTTGTTCCGTTTATTATTTTAAAATTATTTAAAATTGTTGTTTCTGAAGTGTTCATTTATATTATAATACCTGAAAATGTGGCTGGTTTGCACAAAAGCACTATTAAAAAAGGTTATCATTGTTTCATAATAATCATTGTTGAAGTGGGTTTTTTTTTATCATTTTCAGTATCGCGAGGATGAGGGGGGACATGGAAAAATTTCACCCCTCCAAGGGGGACCTGGGCCAAAAAAGTTTGAGAACCCCTGGTCTATAGGACATAACGATATTGACATTAAGGTTAAGGCTTAGGGGTCTGACTATCAGCTGGTCCTGACTGTGTGTGTTTCCTGTGCAGGTGGACCCCCTCCCGAGGCAGAACCAGAGCTTTTACTCCACACTCAAAACCATCTTGACTCCCATTCTTCACCAGCTGTGCGACAATGTGTTGGAAGACAACGACGACTTGTGATGGTTGAGCAGCTAGGAAGCAGACGTTGATCTGCATTTTGGGCCTGGGTCTGTGTTTTTGGGCATTATTGAACCTTTGTCATCTTTTACTCTTTGTTAGCCTCGCCTAGCCACACTAGCTCCTCCTAGCATCAGTAAATCTAATGTTCTATCGTAGTAGCCTAGCCACGCTAGCTCCTCCTAGCATCAGTAAATCTAATGTTCTATCGTAGTAGCCTAGCCACACTAGCTCCTCCTAGCATCAGAAAATCTAATGTTCTATCGTAGTAGGCTAGTTTCACTCAATGTAACTTTTGTCTAGATTTCCCTGAAACTGGTCGACCAATCACAGTGAAGTATAGAGTCAGAGGGCGGGCCTAACAACGTGACACTGTAACGATTGGTAGAGAAACAAGCGTAAACAACCATAGAAGAAGAACAACAACAGGTGTAGATTTCCTTTTATCACAGATGAGTGAAGAATGTGAGAAAACGTCAACAATCTTTAAATTCTTTTTACAGAAGCGACACCTCCGTCAACTTTCAGTCGCTCTAACTACGTCATCCTAAAGATTACACTGATTGGTTGTAGTACCGTCCTATTGCATACAGAGGATTTGAAAGACAACCTTTTAGCCCCGCCTGCTCTGACTATGAAGCACCACTAGACCCATACATGGAATGAATAGAGATAGCACTGCTAGGCTAGGCTAGGCTAGGCTAACTCTTTCTGTCTCTCACTGCCATCCTGTGTTTATGTGCCACTCTGCTCATTCTTCTCTGTTCTAGTGTGGTGGTTGCCAGGGACAACCGTACTTTCACACTATAAGTCACACTGTCAGTGAATAGTTTATTTTAGTTAGGTTTTTAAATCTATAAAATGAACTGGACTATAAGGTGCATTACATTCAACTGATGTCAAACTTTATTAAAGGACTCATTCTATGCTTATTTATTAATATTAACTTTATTAAAGGACTCATTCTATGGTTATTTATTAATATTAACTTTATTAAAGGACTCATTCTATGGTTATTTATTAATATTAACTTTATTAAAGAGTTTATTTCTACTTCCTCATACATGTCCATGACGTGGTGATTAGGCATCTGTGATTGGCTCAGAATGTGTGAATGGTAAATGGTAATGGACTGTACTTATGTAGTGCATTTTTATTCACCACTTGGTGCCCAAAGTGCTTTACAATTCCTCACATTCACACACATACACCAGTAGACAGCTCCTGCCAATACACCGGCGCTGCCTGTCCCTACTGGGAGCAACTTAGGGTTCAGTGTCTTGCCCAAGGACACTTCGACATGTGGACAGCCAGAGCTGGGACGCGAACCTCCAACCCTTCGATCATTGGACGATATGCTCTACCAACTGAGCCACAGCCTCCCATGAAGGAACACTCCCCCCTCCCCTTTGGCTCTGTGTGTGTTTACCATCCCAGAGTAACATCCAGCTAGGTTTGGTGACGTCACTTGTTTTGAAAACGTGCAGTAAAAAAACAGTCTTTATTTCCACAGAGACACATGAACCAGTTTGATCCAACAGTTTTTTACAGTTTGTGCAGCAGCTACTGTGGCACCGTCTGCTCTTGTAGATGCTAATGCTAATGCTACTGCAGATTGGCTGCAATGGGGGAGGGGCTTAACCCCAGGTGGGTGACACCATCTTTTTCTGGGTCCCTGGTTCCTTTCGTCGTTTTTTGTGAATGCAGTATGCAGCCAGTGGAGGTGATGAACCATTGTCAAAGGAGCATGTGTTGGTAAGTCTGGGTGAGCCATCACCATGGTAACGCTGGGTGAACCATCACCATGGTAACGCTGGGTGAACCATCAGATTCCAAAAGGGCAAAAGTGGAAAAGTGTGGTTTCGACACCTTTAATACACTGACATTAACTCTGACTGGACTGAGTGTAAAACTGTAAACATACACAATATGTCTGAGTTCCATTCACTGCTTTAACACATGTCCATGTTATTATACATGAAAATACATAAACCATTACCTCAATGCTAAACTGAATGGGGAAAATCCATAGACATGCTAACAATTAGCATTTTCTGGTTATGAATTCTATTGTTTTTATCAAAAAACAAGTGTTCACATCAGAGACATTTAATCTGACCACTAGACCCACTTTAATCTGAGCACTACACCCACTATAATCTGACCACTAGACCCACTTTAATCTGACCACTAGACCCACTTTAATCTGACCACTAGACCCACTTTAATCTGAGCACTAGACCCACTTCAATTTGACCACTAGACCCACTATAATCTGACCACTAGACCCACTTTAATCTGACCACTAGACCCACTTTAATCTGACCACTAGACCCACTTTAATCTGAGCACTAGACCCACTTTAATCTGACCACTAGACCCACTTTAATCTGAGCACTACACCCACTATAATCTGACCACTAGACCCACTTTAATCTGAGCACTAGACCCACTTTAATTTGACCACTAGACCCACTATAATCTGACCACTAGACCCACTTTAATCTGACCACTAGACCCACTATAATCTGACCACTAGACCCACTTTAATCTGACCACTAGACCCACTTTAATCTGAGCACTACACCCACTTTAATCTGACCACTAGACCCACTTTAATCTGACCACTAGACCCACTATAATCTGACCACTAGACCCACTATAATCTGACCACTAGACCCACTTTAATCTGAGCACTACACCCACTATAATCTGACCACTAGACCCACTTTAATCTGACCACTAGACCCACTTTAATCTGAGCACTAGACCCACTTTAATCTGACCACTAGACCCACTATAATCTGACCACTAGACCCACTTTAATCTGACCACTAGACCCAATATAATCTGACCACTAGACCCACTTTAATCTGACCACTAGACCCACTTTAATCTGACCACTAGACCCACTATAATCTGACCACTAGACCCACTTTTATCTGACCACTAGACCCACTTTTATCTGACCACTAGACCCACTTTAATCTGACCACTAGACCCACTATAATCTGACCACTAGACCCACTATAATCTGACCACTAGACCCACTTTTATCTGACCACTAGACCCACTTTAATCTGACCACTAGACCCACTATAATCTGACCACTAGACCCACTTTAATCTGACCACTAGACCCACCTTAATCTGACCACTAGACCCACTTTAATCTGACCACTAGAGGAAGAGACAAGGGGGCTAAGTTAATGACAATATTTTAACTGTTATTTATTCATTTATCTGATGCTTTTAGAAGTATTTATTTTTTAATTGAAAAAAAAGCTTCAATTGCATAAATTCAAAATATTATAATTGTTCTTTAAATTACTTTCTACTGATTTTAACCATTCACATTAATTTCCATCATTTTCTTTAGTGTTGGTCTTAAATCTGAGTGTGTCATTTAATTGTCCATATGTGAAAAACTATAAAAGAATATTACATTATCATGTTCTTACTCCTATTGTTATAAAGTTAACTCATTCATTAAAGTTAACTCATTAAAGTTAACTCATTCATTAAAGTTAACTCATTAAAGTTAACTCATTCATTAAATTTAACTCATTCATTAAATTTAACTCATTAAAGTTAACTCATTCATTAAATTTAACTCATTAAAGTTAACTCGTTCATTAAAGTTAACTCATTCATTAAAGTTAACTCATTCATTAAATTTAACTCATTAAAGTTAACTCGTTCATTAAAGTTAACTCATTCATTAGATTTGGACCTGGCTGTGGCGGCCATATTGGATTTCTCCTTTTTGAGGCATTATGGGACATTTTTGATCCTGACATACAGAAGATTAGAATTCACCACCATTCAAAAACATTAAAAACACTGTATGACAAACATTAACATGAAATGACTTCAGGGTGAAACTGTTTGAAAAAACTCAGTCTGACTATAATATAAAACACTTTGTGTTTTTTCGAGAAAATGGAATGTTTTTTTAAATGCACCTTATAGTCTGGTTCATACGGTAGATGTGGCTTTAATACGTGTTTGAAGATGACTGAGAAAAACTCACAATGTTAATGTTATTTAAATCTAAGGTGTGTGTGTGTACGTGTGTGTGTGTGTGTGTGTGTGTACTTGTGTGTGTGTCCTATTTAAACCAACATATGTTTTCACACTGTCTTAATGTGTTTTATTTATTCTGTCCTTATTTTAGATGCAGACTTAACACCTGTAACCTTTAGAAGATAATAGAATGTAAACAATGCAAACTGTGGCTTTTTAACACAATGCAACCCCCCCCCCAAAAAAAAAAAAAAAAAAAAAGATAAATAAATAAAATCTATTTAATGTCCTTCATACTGTGTGAACCAAAAACATCTGTGGTCTTTTCTGTTGGATTTTTCTATGAAGTTGGTCCAAAAAACTAACTGTGACCTTTGACCTTCAGTGTTTTAGTCTTATTTCTATAATTTAAATGTGATCAGATTTAAATCAGAGAGAATCACCGACAGACGAACTGTTCAGTCACATAGAAAAACTGATTTATAGACAATAGATCTGGAACTAATCTGATTAATTTATAAATTAAGGAGGGGGGGCAGGTCCATCCACCAGACAGGTGAGGGAGAAGGCCCGGGGTCATAGGTCAGGGCACAAGCGAGTCACCGCATATCCTGTCGTACATGGCTCCCCACGCAGACACTGCTGAGAGAGCTGCCACTCCCCTCAGGGGGTGGGGGTGGGGAAAGGGGACACCAGGTGACTAGACATGAACAGACTTGGTATGAAAGATAGGATATGAAAATGACAAAAACAGGTGTGAGAGAGAGAAAGAACTCATCATTCTATCCTCCATCATCCTCCATCATTCTATCTCCTAGTGCAGCTTAGACTGAACTGTGACTTCAGTCTGTTTTTAACTAACATGACCATAGTTTTTATTAAACATGAATGTTTTCAACCTCATTTTAAATGTAGAGACTGTGTCGACCTGTTTAATATTACATGAAGATGATTCCATCAGACAGTAACCATGGTAACTAAAGGCTCTAGCTCCATCAGACAGTAACCATGGTAACTAAAGGCTCTAGCTCCATCAGACAGTAACCATGGTAACTAAAGGCTCTAGCTCCATCAGACAGTAACCATGGTAACTAAAGGCTCTAGCTCCATTAGACAGTAACCATGGTAACTAAAGGCTCTAGCTCCATTAGACAGTAACCATGGTAACTAAAGCCTCTAGCTCCATCAGACAGTAACCATGGTAACTAAAGGCTCTAATTCTTACTGTGTTTTTAGAAACCCTGCAAACTTTCAATAAACCTGCATTCTGAAAACAAAGGGTTCTATTGGACTGGTACGGAACCAGATCATCTTTAAGACAGGCAGCAAAGATAATGGCTTTGATGATTAAATCCAAATATCTTCTAGATAGAAAGCTTTGTTGATAATCTACAGTTGGCTCATTTTACTTTACTTATTGTGTTGAGATATTGAAGCATTATATAAAATACAAAAAAGGGAGTCAGAATTGTTAATTTAGTTGGATATAGTAGAATAGAATAGAAGCTTTATTTGTCATCACACAAATGTAATGAAATTGGGATGGTCTCATTCAGTGCAGCACAGGTAAGATAAGATAAAAGTTAGTACAAGTATATAAAAACATTAAATATAAATATAAGTGCAGAACAGACAGTGAAGTTGTCTAAAAGGTAACTTCTCATTTACTTGTTTTTAACTTGTGTATTGGTTGTTTTTTAGAGCTTTTATTTAGTTAAAATATTATTTTATGGCTTGTTCACTTTTTTAAGGATGACACCTAGTGGAGGTTTTATTTATTACACTGCTTCCTAGACTACACTTTTTTACCAAATGAACACTGTTATGTGTAGGCTGGTGATTGGTTGGCTCTGTTTTAAATACCTCTTCCTGTTTTGTGACAAGTCTGACTCCCTGATGAAGGCCATTTATGCCCAAACGCATTGGCGTTTTTATATGTTTTTATATGATTTTATAGGTTTTTGTAACCAAGCCAGTTTAATAAAGGCGTTTTATTCTTCACTTTTAACCCTTGTGCGGTCCTTCGTAAAAGGCACACTGGCTGTGTCCTACAATCGGGTCTTAAAAACCCAGATTCCAAAGTTCAGTTCCATAGACTCATCACCCCACCCCCCAAGGATATATTACTGTTTTCAGTAGTAAGCAATGGCATCCTACAGTACGTATAAAAAGGTACATTTGTGAACCACCGGGTCTCTTTGACCCGAAGGACCGCACAAGGGTTAAGAGAGTGCCTTGGAATTTTTCTTTCTTTTTGCTGTTTTTTCCTATCCAATAGAACACCTCTAATTATTATTACTTATTTTGAGTCCAGGTAGCGCTCCTTAAGCAAACTTTTTTTAAAAGATAAAGATATTGCACGCTTGGTATCATTGCACATAAGCTCAGTTATGGGGAGCGTGAAGAATCATCTGTGAACACACAGATGCTTTGTTTCTTTAAGCAAACATTTTTAAGCTTAATGATCTTGTAAAATGTAAAACAAATCAGCTAATGTTTAAAGTTAAAAAGAAAATGCTACCAGCAAACATTCAAACAATGTTCTGCACACGAGAAGGACAGTATGATCTGAGAAAAAATATGAATTTTAAAACCCTGTACTCTCACAGAACTTTAAAAAGTCTCCAGGCGTAAAAGTGTAAACTTGTCGAACCACCTCAATGATGAAATAAAAGCTGCAAAAAATTTGGTTCATTTCAAAAAGCTTCATAAAAGTTTCCTTCTGCATTAATATGCAGAGGAAGAAAAAAAAATTACACTTTCGGAAACCATTAAATTTCCCTTACTGACAAAAATACATAATAAACAAAACTAGCAAGATTGTTATGGGATGTCAGAAGTAATTTTTTTTCAATTTATCAAATTTCTCACCAGACCTGAGGTCCCTGCAAAATTTGGTGAGTTTTTGTGCACGTTTAGGAGGTCAAAACCCAGTTGAAAGTGGCAGCGGTATAATAATAATAATAATAATAATAATAATAATAATAATAATAAAAAACAAATGAATTCTTCAGTCCCTAAATATATAAAATGTGGTACGAAGCTTTTGTTTAGTTTTTTTCTCCTTTATTATAAAGTGTTTGTCCATAGATAAAAATAGACCATCTGTAATAATGGTGGAGGTTCAGTTTTAAAACGTATGATCAAGATGGACATCGAAAAGAGTGATGGAAATGAAATGTATAAGATTGTTTTTGTATAATTGTTAAATGAGGGGTAGGATCTTTAATAAGTTCTTTGAACTTCAACCTTTTAAGTGTTTGAGTTGTGACTCCTTATTTGGTCCTTTGCTCTTTGTTCTGTATTTTTTTAATGTATTTTTATTTTATTTTTTTTTTTTTACAATGAACTGCTCAAATAAAAATAACTGAACTGGAACTGAAGATAAGAGGGGCCCATACCATTAACCCCTGACCCCTGACCCCTAACCCTAACCCATACCATTAATGGTTTTATATGTAAGGAGGAGGATTTTAAATTTAATTCTAGACTCAACTGGTAGCCAGTGAAGGGTTTGGAGCACAGGGGTGATAGGGTTAGGGGTCAGGGGTCAGGGTTTGGAGCACAGGGGTGATAGGGTTAGGGGTCAGGGGTCAGGGTTTGGAGCACAGGGGTGATAGGGTTAGGGGTCATTTTTAGACAGAATATTCCTAATTTTGGCTAATGTTGCAAAAGTGAACAAAGGTTGTTCTGCATGTTTGGTTAATGTGCCCTGACCTCTGACCCTTTGAATGACAGATCTGGATCAAATAAAACTCTTAAATGTTTAACTGTGTCACTGGGTGTTCCACTTAAGTTGTCTACAGTAACTATGTGGTCAGTTAGGGACAGGGTTGCCACCTGTGTCTGACAAAAATCCTGGACATTTTAAAAATCCCATCGGTCTTTTGGTCGGAAGCAACGCAGCTCTTTGCACAACTAACCCATAAAAAAAGATCAGAAACAAACAATTCAAATAAAAGATTAATAATTGCTTTTTAACTCTTTCTGGGGCTGTCCAGTTTTTCCCTCATAAACATTTAGATAAACAAATTTTACATTAGGGTTAATTTTAAGATTACAGCTGACACTGAAGGTAAAAAGAAAAAAACAAATAAATAAGAAACAAACAATTCGAACCAATAACATCTATACAATATCCAACAGAGCAGACATTTATTATTTCCAGTAGTTTTTGTCTTGGACACATGGGGGCAGTAGAGAGCACACATGTACAGTAAGGGGAAAATAATTAGTATAGTTAAATTATTATAGTTTGATAAAGAACCTATTTTTCCACTGTCGTTAAGAACACCTGAATGTAACACTTGGTTTGTTGTCACCTCAGTATTCGACGGACATGTTTTTTTTATTTGGTGGGGTCATCTAAGGCTGTTGTGTCTTCATGTTTCACCAGAATGTTCTCTGGCCAAAGTGAACAGCTAGCATAAAATGTCTCAGCTGGACATGGTCTTAGCAACGTAGCGTACTTGTCCTGTTTTAACCAGTCAGTTTTTAAACGTGTCAATCTTTTACATTTTTTACTGGCCTGTCATCCCCTGCTCCTCCTGAGTGACCCTCATCTGTCTGTCCACCCATCACCATTCTACCATTTTACTCGTTCCGTTTTCTCCACGTACCTTCTTCTCTCTCTCTCTCTCTGTCTCTCTCTCTACCATTCCAAATAAACCCGCCCACCACTGAAGCAGCAACACATTCTAACATGAAAAGCTACGTTATTATTGTACGTAGACACGCTACAATTTAATCTACTTATTGATCTGAGATGTTGAGGAGTTTGTTTAACCTGAGTCCTGACTCGCCCCATCTGAAACAGTGTGAGGAAAGAGGAACGCCCCCTCGTGTGAAGTTTTATGAAATCCAGCCAGAACAGGTCTCTGGTTTTGGCCATGTATAAAAATCTGGGACATTCAGTTTTTTTCCCCGGGACAGACCATGAAAATCCGGGACATGTGGCAACACTAGTTAGGGAGTCTGTGGCATTTTTAGGAGCAATTATAACGACTTCAGTTTTTTCAGGGTTCAATAAAAGATAATTGTCACTCATCCAAGTCTTTATGTCTTGGACACATGTACTTAGTTTATCTATTTGTCTGGTCTGATCAGGTTTAATCCATAAATATACAGCTTTATGAACAGCTGTCAAACCGGCCTGAGGAGTCACCTTGACCCAGACCTGGAACCACCAAACCCACCTGGTTCTGCCGTTAATGGACCACTGGTACACCAGAAACTTCTCAGAGGAGTCCAGAGAAAGTTTGGAAAAATTGGAGTGGAATAGGGAAATAGGGAAGCTAAACACGTAGCTCGATGCCTGTGAAGAAGACCCCGACGGCTGCAGAAGTGGATGACGTTAAAAAGTCACTCGACTTTCTTGTGGAGGAGACGACTGGTGTTCAGCTGCAGCGCAAAGGTGTCCTGGACCGGGTCCAAGATCTTAAAAAGCTCAGTATACAAAATGCCCAGAAGGACAAGCAGGTGGCATAACTGGAGAATGTGGGGTCTGAGCTGGAGCAGGACATGTGGGCATCACTGGACTGAGGGTTAAAGGTCATACGCAAGAGCGCTGAGCGAAGGGAGCCGGACGAGTTGGATGTATAGTCCCCAGAAGATCAGGTGACTGCTTTCCTGGACACGAGAGGAATGATACTGGATTCCAACAACATCCAGGTTTGTCCAAACTCACTAAAGCAATACAGGACACTGAAGGGGACACATGTCCTTTTGAAGGACCGTCTTACTAAGTGTGATGCCGACATAGAAAGGAAAGCAGCAATGTTGAAAAAATAAGGAAAAAATAAAACTGCAAGCAGTCTCAAAGGCCTTCGCCCTCCCTCGCAACCGCCTCCCCATGCGATGTCCGAGTCAAATTTCAGCCAAATCAGTGTTGGTGTGCCCGATCTACAGCCATTTCAGTAAGGGATATTTTGTCGGGGCCGTTATAGGGCAAAATTGCAATTTCTATTGATAAACTGGTGTAGGACCCAGAGATAGACGTCTGACTCAAATTTCAGCCAAATCCGTGTTTGTATGTCCGAACTATGACCATTTTACTAACGGTGTATTTGACAAATCTGTAGGGGGCGCTATAGTGCAAAATAATAATTTCATATGACAACCAAGTGTAAACTGGGGAGACATACATCCACGTCAAATTTCAGCCAAATCGGTGTTCGTATGTCCCAACTACAGCCATTTTCATAAAAGTACATTTCTAGGGGGCGCTATAATACAAAATCAGAATATCTTTAGCTATAAAAGTCAATCCAAAATGGCGGACTTCCTGTTGGTTTATGGGCGTGGCCATTATTAGGTTTTTGGCTCATCATCATATGGCGAACATGTGTACCGATTTTCATAGCTCTAACTTCAATAGGGCGTGATCTGGCCTAATACAAACTATTTCATCTTTTTTAGGGGCAGCCATTTTAATAAAAGTACATTTCTAGGGGGCGCTATAATACAAAATCAGAATGTCTTTAGTTAAATGGATGTAGACCTGGGACATAGACGTCTGTGTCAAATTTCAGCCAAATCAGTGTTCGTATGTCCGAGCTGAAGTAGTTTATGTAGTGGTCATTTTCCTGAAATGTTTGCAGATTTTGCGACAGCGTAGCACAAAAACGATGCAACTTTTCCAACTAAATTGGATCATTTTTAAAGTCCCACTTGTCTAGATCGTGTTCATGGAAGGAGATAGAAAAATTCCAATGACAGCGAAAACGACGACTAAAAATGTTTCAAATTTCAATCCAAGATGGCGGACTACCTGTTGGTTTATGGGCGTGGTCATCGTTGTTTTTTTTTTGTTCATCATCATATAACGAACAAATGTACCGATTTTCGTAGCTCTAACTTCACTAGGGTGTGATCTGGCCTAATACAAACTATTTCACCTTTTCTAGGTGGCGCTGTACACACATTTCTAAACTGACTTTTATGAAACCTATAAATATTATTTCACACTTCTGAGGTGTGTGCAAAATTTGGGGAGTTTTCGTGCATGTTCAGGGGGTCAAATTAGAGGTCAAAGAGCAGACGAAAGAAAAATAAATAATAAAAAAAAGAAAGAAAGAAAAATTCAGAAACCAAGCAAGAACAATATAGTGTTTTTCTGACCCCCCGAACTCGCCCCCAAATGAAATCTTTTGACTTTGTCCATGTCCCTAGGGGGTCAGAGGTCACATTTGACACACTTTCACTCATGTCAGTGACCCTGAGTGGGCGTGGCCATAGACTCCCATTCATTCTGAGCAGGAGCAAGTATGAGGTGTGTGTGTGTGACGAGCACATGCTCGGACACGGCTCGCTACCGTGAATGTGTGAGTGTGTGTGTGTGTGTGTGAGTGTGTGCGAGTGTGTGTGAGTGTGTGCGTGTGAGTGCGTGTGAGTGTGTGCGATTGTGTGCGTGTGAGTGCGTGTGAGTGCGTGTGAGTGTGTGTGTGTGAGTGTGTGTGAGTGTGTGCGAGGTGTGTGAGTGTGTGCGAGTGTGTGCGAGTGTGTGAGTGTGTGTGAGTGTGTGAGTGTGTGTGTGAGTGTGTGTGTGTGAGTGTGTGTGAGTGTGTGTGAGTGTGTGCGAGTGTGTGAGTGTGTGTGAGTGTGTGCGAGTGTGTGAGTGTGTGTGAGTGTGTGCGAGTGTGTGCGAGTGTGTGCGAGTGTGTGCGAGTGTGTGAGTGTGTGTGAGTGTGCGAGTGTGTGCGAGTGTGTGAGTGTGTGTGTGAGTGTGTGTGAGTGTGTGTGAGTGTGTGCGAGTGTGTGTGAGTGTGTGCGAGTGTGTGAGTGTGTGTGAGTGTGTGTGTGAGTGTGTGTGAGTGTGTGAGTGTGTGTGTGAGTGTGTGCGAGTGTGTGCGAGTGTGTGTGTGAGTGTGTGTGAGTGTGTGTGAGTGTGTGCGTGTGAGTGCGTGTGAGTGTGTGTGAGTGTGTGTGAGTGTGTGTGTGTGTGTGTGTGAGTGTGTGTGAGTGTGTGTGACGAGCACATGCTCGGACACGGCTCGCTACCGTGAGTGTGTGAGTGTGTGTGTGTGTGAGTGTGTGTGAGTGTGTGCGTGTGAGTGCGTGTGAGTGTGTGTGAGTGCGTGCGAGTGTGTGCGAGTGTGTGCGAGTGTGTGCGAGTGTGTGTGAGTGTGTGCGAGTGTGTGCGAGTGTGTGCGAGTGTATGAGTGTGTGTGTGAGTGTGTGCGAGTGTGTGCGAGTGTGTGCGAGTGTGTGCGAGTGTGTGAGTGTGTGAGTGTGTGTGTGAGTGTGTGTGTGTGAGTGTGTGTGAGTGTGTGTGAGTGTGTGCGAGTGTGTGAGTGTGTGTGAGTGTGTGTGAGTGTGTGCGAGTGTGTGCGAGTGTGTGCGAGTGTGTGCGAGTGTGTGCGTGTGAGTGCGTGTGAGTGCGTGCGAGTGCGTGCGAGTGTGTGCGTGTGAGTGCGTGTGAGTGCGTGTGAGTGTGTGTGAGTGTGTGTGTGTGAGTGTGTGTGAGTGTGTGTGAGTGTGTGCGAGTGTGTGCGAGTGTGTGCGAGTGTGTGCGAGTGTGTGCGAGTGTGTGAGTGTGTGCGAGTGTGTGCGAGTGTGTGTGAGTGTGTGCGAGTGTGTGTGTGTGTGTGTGTGAGAGTGTGTGTGAGTGTGTGTGAGTGTGTGTGAGTGTGTGCGTGTGAGTGCGTGTGAGTGTGTGTGAGTGTGTGTGAGTGTGTGTGTGTGTGTGTGTGAGTGTGTGTGAGTGTGTGTGACGAGCACATGCTCGGACACGGCTCGCTACCGTGAGTGTGTGAGTGTGTGTGTGTGTGAGTGTGTGTGAGTGTGTGCGTGTGAGTGCGTGTGAGTGCGTGTGAGTGTGTGCGAGTGTGTGCGAGTGTGTGCGAGTGTGTGCGAGTGTGTGCGTGTGAGTGCGTGTGAGTGCGTGTGAGTGCGTGAGTGTGTGTGAGTGTGTGTGTGTGAGTGTGTGCGAGTGTGTGCGAGTGTGTGCGAGTGTGTGAGTGTGTGTGAGTGTGTGAGTGTGTGTGTGTGACTGTGTGTGAGTGTGTGCGAGTGTGTGAGTGTGTGTGAGTGTGTGTGAGTGTGTGCGAGTGTGTGCGAGTGTGTGCGAGTGTGTGCGAGTGTGTGCGTGTGAGTGCGTGTGAGTGTGTGTGAGTGTGTGTGAGTGTGTGTGTGTGAGTGTGTGTGAGTGTGTGTGAGTGTGTGCGAGTGTGTGCGAGTGTGTGCGAGTGTGTGCGAGTGTGTGTGAGTGTGTGCGAGTGTGTGCGAGTGTGTGAGTGTGTGCGAGTGTGTGCGAGTGTGTGCGAGTGTGTGCGAGTGTGTGCGAGTGTGTGCGAGTGTGTGCGAGTGCGTGAGTGTGTGTGTGAGTGTGTGTGAGTGTGTGCGAGTGTGTGCGTGTGAGTGCGTGAGTGTGTGTGAGTGTGTGTGTGTGTGTGAGTGTGTGCGAGTGTGTGTGCGAGTGTGTGCGAGTGTGTGTGTGAGTGTGTGCGAGTGTGTGCGAGTGTGTGTGTGTGTGTGTGTGAGAGTGTGTGTGAGTGTGTGTGTGTGTGTGTGTGTGTGAGTGTGTGCGAGTGTGTGCGTGTGTGTGAGAGTGTGTGTGAGTGTGTGTGAGTGTGTGTGAGTGTGTGTGTGTGTGTGTGCGAGTGTGTGCGAGTGTGTGTGTGTGTGTGTGTGAGAGTGTGTGTGAGTGTGTGTGAGTGTGTGTGTGTGTGTGTGTGTGTGTGTGAGTGTGTGCGAGTGTGTGCGTGTGTGTGAGAGTGTGTGTGAGTGTGTGTGAGTGTGTGTGTGTGTGTGTGTGTGTGTGTGTGTGAGTGTGTGTGAGCCGTCCCTGGCATATTTGGTCACCTGACCATCACAGCAGACTCTATAGGCCTTGTGTCGACGTTGTCCGCGGCGACGGCCTAATAACAAACACATGGTTAAGCTAACTGGGCCACAGGAGGAACTGGACATTTACCAATGACTAAAACAAACTGGACTATGAGGGACCGTCCAAAACCAAGACAGACACCGACTGAAGTGGGAACAATATTAGGATCAATGACTTTGATCATCTGGAACTGACGTGTTTTCATTACACTGATCACAGTGTTCAAGACTTTCCGCCATTGTTATCGTGGCCGTCTACATCCCACCACGGGCTAATGCTAAGCTAGCATTAGAGGAGCTCTACTGCCTCATCAACGTGCAGATGAACGACAACCCGGAGGCGGCTGTGATCGTGGCGGGAGACTTCAACCACGTCGAACTAAAGGCGGTGTTTCCCAAATTCCACAAATACATAAACTTTCCCACCAGAGATAATAACATTCTAGACCAGGTGTACTGCAACATCCCTGCTGCTGACAAGGCTGTAGCAGCTCCACACCTGGACATGTCGGACCACATCTCAGTGGAGCTTATACCGGTTTACAAGCCTCTGGCCTGCAGAACTAAGCCGACCACCAGGACAATACAGGTTTGGACTGAAGAAGCCTCCTCTGCACTCCAGGACTGCTTTGAACACACAGACTGGTCTGTGTTCAGTGAAGAGGCAGACTTGGAGGAGTATACATCATCTGTACTGTCCTATGTTCAGTTCTGCACGGACGCTGTCCTCCCAGTCAAGACCATCACAGTGTTTCCTAACCAGAAACCATGGCTGGACAGCACTGTGAGGTCCCTGCTGAAAGACAGGCACTGACACTGACACTGCCTACAGATCTGGAGACAGGCTGGCTTATAGCAGGGCCCGAGCAGAGCTGAAGAAAGGCATCCAACAGGCCAAGCTCCAGTACAAGGACAAAGTTGAAGATCACTTCAACAACAACAACCCCCGGAACATGTGGAAAGGCATCAGGACCTTGACGGACTACAGGACCAACACCCAGCTCGTCAGCCACGACTCTACCCTGCCTGACACTTTAAACAGCTTCTTTGCTCGCTTCAACACATCAGGCAGCAGAGAAGCTACACACCTACCGGAGGAGCAGCACCAGCCCCTCGTCCTGCAACAACACCAGGTTTCATCCACCCTGAGGAGGATCAACACCCGCAAGGCTGCGGGACCGGACAAGGTGTCAGGCCAGACGCTGAGAACATGTGCCGACCAGCTGGCAGGAGTGTTCCTGGACATCTTCAACCTGTCCCTGCAGCTGTCCATGGTTCCTGAGTGTCTCAAGTCCTCCACCATCATACCGATACCCAAGAAGACATCCCCCACCTGCCTCAACGACTATAGGCCTGTTGCTCTGACCCCTGTAATTATGAAGTGCTTTGAGCGGATTCTTCTCAGGCACATCAGAGGCCTCATCCCCTCGGACCTGGACAGCCTTCAGTTTGCCTACAGAGGGAATCGGTCCACAGAGGATGCTGTCTCCATCACCCTGCACACAGCCCTCACACACCTCCAGCAGCCCAACACCTACGCCAGGATGCTGTTTGTAGACTTCAGCTCAGCCTTCAACACCATCATCCCAGACAAGCTGGTGCTGAAGCTACGCGCAGTGGGTCTGCCTGCGTCACTGTGCCACTGGATCAGGGACTTTCTCACCAACAGGTCTCAGGTGGTGAGAATAGGGAACAAAACATCATCCCCTCTGGTACTCAGCACAGGCACGCCACAGGGCTGTGTGCTCAGCCCGGTCCTCTTCACCCTGTTCACCCACGACTGTGCTGCCATCCATCCCACCAACACAGTCGTGAAGTTCGCGGACGACACTACAGTAGTGGGTCTCATCTCGGATAACAACGAGACCCACTACAGAGAGGAGGTACACCAGCTCACACAATGGTGTTCAGCCAACAACCTGGTGCTGAACACAGGGAAGACCAAGGAGATGGTCGTGGACTTCAGGAGGTCCAGGAAGACTGATCACGCCCCCCTCCTCATGGACAGAGAAGTGGTGGAGCGTGTGGACAACATAAAGTTCCTGGGTCTACACCTCACATCCGACCTCTCCTGGTCCCTGAATACCTGCCACCTGGTGAAGAAGGCCCAACAAAGACTCTTCTTCCTCAGGAAACTGAAACGGGCTGGACTCTCCTCACGGTTGCTCGTGAACTTCTACAGGGCGACAATTGAAAGCATCCTCTGTCTCAGTATGACCGTGTGGTATGGCAGATGCACGACACAGGAAAGGAAACAACTGGCACGGGTGGTCAGAACTGCACAGGGCATCGTGGGCTGCCCCCTCCCTGACTTGGACTCAATATATGTAGGCCGAGTCAAGAAGAGGGCAAGAGCCATCGCCATGGACCCCAGCCACCCAGGCCACAGACTGTTTGTACCGCTTCCATCAGGAAAGCGGTACAGGAACATCCGCACCACCACTAACAGACTAAAAGACAGTTTCTTCCCCAGAGCTGTCAAAGCTATCACCCCCCCCCCCCCTTCCGCCGGCACTGCAAGACAATAGACTGAATCACTGCACACTGCACTTCGCCACCCACGCAACCGCACCTTAGTGTATATATGCATATGCACAACGTATATATACACATACAGACATGTATATTTTCTCTCGTATTTGCACATAATTCTATTTATCTCATTTTATTTATTTCATTTTATTTTATCTTATTTTATTGTGTTTTTATTGCATGCCAGTTGGTTTATCTTGTTTCATTTTGTTATCTTTTACACGGGGGTTGCACTGAAAATTTCACTGACATGCAAATGCTCAGTGACAATAAAGACATCTTGAATCTTGAAGACTTGGAGCAGAAAAAAGAGCCAGATAATAATTTTCTTTGCAGTATTAATAATAATTGACAATATCACAGTGAGGATCAATACAATCAATACTTTACAACAAGGGATAAATGATCAATGAATCCCTTCAACAGCAGAAACCTTCAATAACATAAATATATCGACAGTCATTTCACAACCATTTAATATCATTACAATATGTGAAAGTTCAAAACTGACAATGGATTAGACTATGATCTGGATGGTTCTAAGTGGTTCTGAATGGTTCTGAATGGTTCTAAATGGTTCTGAATGGTTCTGGATGGTTCTGGATGGTTAAGAATGGTTCTAAATGGTTCTGGATGGTTCTAAGTGGTTCTAAGTGGTTCTGAATGGTTCTAAATGGTTCTGAATGGTTCTAAATGGTTCTGGATGGTTCTGGATGGTTAAGAATGGTTCTAAATGGTTCTAAGCGGTTCTAAGTGGTTCTAAGTGGTTCTGGATGGTTAAGAATGGTTCTAAATGGTTCTAAGTGGTTCTAAGTGGTTCTGGATGGTTAAGAATGGTTCTAAATGGTTCTAAGCGGTTCTAAGTGGTTCTAAGTGGTTCTGGATGGTTAAGAATGGTTCTAAATGGTTCTAAGTGGTTCTAAGTGGTTCTGGATGGTTAAGAATGGTTCTAAATGGTTCTAAGTGGTTCTAAGTGGTTCTGGATGGTTAAGAATGGTTCTAAATGGTTCTAAGTGGTTCTGAATGGTTAAGAATGGTTCTGAATGGTTCTAAGTGGTTCTAAGTGGTTCTGGATGGTTAAGAATGGTTCTAAATGGTTCTAAGTGGTTCTGAATGGTTAAGAATGGTTCTGAATGGTTCTAAGTGGTTCTAAGTGGTTCTGGATTGTTAAGAATGGTTCTAAATGGTTAAGAATGGTTCTGAATGGTTCTAAGTGGTTCTAAGTGGTTCTGAATGGTTCTAAGTGGTGCTGAATGGTTCTAAGTGGTTCTGAATGGTTCTAAGTAGTTCTAAGTGGTTCTGAATGGTTCTAAATGGTTCTAGATGGTTCTGAATGGTTCTAAATTGTTCTGAATGGTTCTAAATGGTTAAGAATGGTTCTGAATGGTTCTAAGTGGTTCTGAATGGTTCTAAGTGGTTCTGAATGGTTCTAAATGGTTCTAGATGGTTCTGAATGGTTCTAAATGGTTCTGAATGGTTCTGAATGGTTCTAAGTGGTTCTAAGTGGTTCTGAATGGTTCTAAGTGGTTCTGAATGGTTCTAAATGGTTCTAGATGGTTCTGAATGGTTCTGAATGGTTCTAAGTGGTTCTAAGTGGTTCTGAATGGTTCTAAATGGTTCTAAATGGTTCTGAATGGTTCTGAATGGTTCTAAGTGGTTCTGAATGGTTCTAAATGGTTCTAGATGGTTCTGAATGGTTCTGAATGGTTCTAAATGGTTCTGAATGGTTCTAAATGGTTCTAGATGGTTCTGAATGGTTCTGAATGGTTCTAAATGGTTCTGAATGGTTCTAAATGGTTCTGAATGGTTCTGAATGGTTCTAAATGGTTCTAGATGGTTCTGAATGTTCTGAATGGTTCTAAGTGGTTCTAAATGGTTCTGGGTGGTTCTAAATGGTTCTAAATGGTTCTGGGTGGTTCTGAATGGTTCTAAATGGTTCTAAATGGTTCTGGGTGGTTCTGAATGGTTCTAAATGGTTCTAGATGGTTCTGAATGGTTCTAAATGGTTTTAGATGGTTCTGAATTGTTCTAAGTGGTTCTGAATGGTTCTAAATGGTTCTGAATGGTTCTAAATGGTTCTAGATGGTTCTGAATGGTTCTGAATGGTTCTAAGTGGTTCTGAATGGTTCTAAATGGTTCTAGATGGTTCTGAATGGTTTTAAATGGTTCTGGGTGGTTCTGAATGGTTCTAAATGGTTCTAGATGGTTCTGAATGGTTCTAAATGTTTCTGGGTGGTTCTGAATGGTCCTAAATGGTTCTAGATGGTTCTGAATGGTTCTAAATGGTTCTGGGTGGTTCTGAATGGCTCGAAATGGTTCTATATGGTTCTGAATGGTTCTAAATGGTTCTAAATGGTTCTGAATGGTTCTAAGTGGTTCTAAATGGTTCTGGGTGGTTCTGAATGGTTCTAGATGGTTCTGAATGGTTCTAAATGGTTCTGGGTGGTTCTGAATGGTTCTAAACGGTTCTGGATGGTTCTGAATGGTTCTAAATGGTTCTGGATGGTTATGAATGAAACATAATGAATATGGGGGAGGAGTTTCCATATATGTGGACAAAACACTGAATTATAAAGTGTTGGAAAACATGACAACTGTGGTGGACTATTGAAATATTGAAGGAAAAGAAGAAGAATGTAATTATTAGTGTCATATACTGAAGCAGCAGGAACAAATATTGACCTTTTCAGAGAATGGATGGAGGATATGTCGTTACAAAATAGTTTCTATATGTGGAGACTTTAACATCCATCTATTAAATCCACAGAAACATAAAATAATTATGATTTTATCAACACAGTTTGGGTCTATTTCCAAAAATGACTAGACCTACCAGAATTACTCTGAATTGTGCAACGTGATAAATAATATATAGTGTAATGATATAGAAAATAAAACATGAAGCAGTATTCTGCTTAATAACATCAGTGATCATTTACCTTAATATTTACAATTTTAATTATGGGGATAAAAAAAGGACCACGTTAGTTAAATATAAATATATGATGAAAACAGAAGAATCACTAAACACACTTAAACATCATTTACTAATTCAAAACTGGGAGGCGGTCTATCATGAGAATAATGTTGATAATGCATATGACACGTTTTTGAATGGACTTAAATAATTGTATGAAAAAATGTCCATTGATAAAACATCCCAGAAAAGTACAGTAAACAAGTGTCAACAAAAGGATTAAAAAAAACACCTGTAAAAAGAAAAATATGATATATAGAGAATTCATAAGATTAATTAAAGAGAAAAAAATACATATAAAATATAAAAACAAGTTAAGTCATATAATAAGGGTAAACAAAAAGACTATTATTGGAGGAAAACAACAATAAGATTAAATGATTATGGACCACATGAAATAGTGTAAAAATAATTATCAACAATGACATGAGGATCATGAGGATTATACTGAAGAGGATTCAATTATTATCATTATTATCATTATCATAATTTCTAATAGCAGTGAAGTGACTCATAAATATTATTATAATTTCTAATAGCAGTGAAGTGACTCATAAATATTATTATTTTTGGTGATGATAGGACCTGATCTTACAGGAAACTGATCCTGGGACAGTTGGACATAATATGGACACATTGAGTATTTGTTAAAACAGTGGAAGATGAGGACATTCTAGACATGATATTATTACATGATACTAATGTCAAAACCAAATATCAGCTGATGGTGATGACACTGACATGACAACAGTGAGCAGATCATCGAAGGGACGTCAAAGCATCAACATATATTTGGAACTTATTATTTCAAACAGGTTCATTTACAAACCAGATGAAAACAGTTCAGATTCATCCACTGAAGAAAAGTGGGACAAACATTATTTCAACAAATACACACCAGTCTCATTACTTCCATAATTTTCTAAAATACTTGACAATCTTTTTAATAAAAGGATGCATTGATAGTGAAGCACAAACTACTGTCTGAGAGTTAATGTGGGTCAGAACCAACGGGTCCACATCACTGTCATAGTCTGCATCATTTTAAAACAAAATATAAATGTAAATATCTTTCTACAATATGAGAATGAGATGGAGGTTTTCCTTAATCTATGTTTGATAATTCTGTATTTATTTACTTCATAGTGGATCATTTTGGATCCATATTGAGTTATTAGTGTCAGCTTATTTTCATTCTTTTCATTTTTTGGTTCATTTTTTTGTTTTTAAATTTCTTTTTCCACAAATACATAATTATTATTATTTTTTTTAATTATTATTATTTATTTATTTATTTTTAATTGTTTATTTATTATTATTGAGTGTTGTTGGTTCTGCATTTATTCTTGTGTATCTTTTTCATTGTATATACATATTTGTATGTGTGTGTGCGTCAGAAATAGTTAACAAATCTAGTGTTCTTTTTCCTTTGGAAGAAGGGGATTTTTGTTTGAACAGTTGATACAGTAAGAAGTGGTGGGGTCTTTTAAGTGTTAACTTCCACCCACTCCTTCTGAACATGCTTGGTTGTTTTTTTAATGAATGTTTTCTCTTTTATTATTATTATTATTATTATTATTATTATTATTATTATTATTATTATTATTATTATTATTATTATTATTATTATTATTATTATTATCATTATTATTATTATTTATTTATTTATTTTATGTTTAAATAAAACAAATATAGCTGTGTGTCATCCGTGTAACAATGAAAATTAATGCCATGATTTCTAATGATGTTACCTAAAGGGAGCATATATAACGTAAACAAAATAGGCCCAAACAAGGGCGTCACAGCCATTTAAAATGTGGGGAGGTTCTAGGTTGTGGCACATGAGCAAAATTATCATCGAAAAATTAACAAACAATTATCCATTTATTTATATTTAAAAAGTAATATATGACCAAAAATAATAACAAAAATGTGTTTTTCCTCAATTCAATTCAAAATTATGAGATAAAATCAGACACTGATTTTACAGACACTGTTCCTCTTTTTTTTCTTACAAAAGTGTTTTGTCCATGTCAGGGGAGATGACTAAAATATGTTCCTCAGGGGGAACATCACTGAAAAAAGTTTGAGAACCACTGGCTTAGGGTAAATGTCACAGAACAAGACATAGTTTAATTAACTTAGTTTAACAACGGCATCATTTCTCATTACTTGCTGGTTGACTGTTTGCTAACACTGCGAACTGAGGTGCGCTTCATTTACATATGTTGTTGTGCCGTACGGGCGGGTAAACAGTTTAAACCATAGATATTGTAACAGCCCCGAAATGTTATTGATGTTTGTTTGGTGTGATTGACCGACAGTAAGTGAGACCGTCCGTTTCCTGGATCCAGTAACGATACTATAAACTCAGGAAAAAGTGGGGGGTATGAAATCATCTGGTTGGAGAAGTGGGGGTGTCGCAACACCCCCATCCCCCACGGGTACTACGCCCATGGGCCCAAGGACTGACCCTTGAGGAACGCCATAATTAACTCTGGAGGACTGCGATGATTGTTGATTAACGTTAACAAATTGTTATGGATTAGATAAATATGATTTAAAGCAGCAGAGGGCTGCTCCTCTAATACCTATATCACATTCTAATCTGTGCACTAAGATACTGTGGTCAATGGTGTCAAAGGCTGCACTAAGGTCTAATAACACCAGGACCGATATTAATCCCATGTCAGCGGCTAATAATAAGTCATTAGTAACTTTAACTAACGCTGTTTCAGTGCTATGATGGGCACGAAAGCCAGACTGAAACTGTTCAAATAAACTATTATCCTGCAGGTGCTGACACAGCTGTTTAACTATTACTCTTTCTAGAACTTTTCAGAGGAAGGGCAGATTAGATATAGACCTAGAATTGTCTAGAATGTCAGGATCTAAGGTAGGTTTTTTCAGAATTGGTTTAATAAATCACCCATAGGTGTGAATTTGAAAGTGATTGTTTGTCAATGTATGTTCAGTCCTCAGATGAACTGCACCCCTTCACTTGCTGGAGCTAGATTAGACCCAAGTGACCCCTGTGACCCCCGTGAGGATAAAGTGAAGTACTTTATTTGCCATTATACATTGTACAATGAAATTTGTCCTCTGGATTTAACCCATCCTTCATGCCGTACCTGTAAGGAACAGTGGGCAGCCATGGGCGGTGCCCGGGGCCCAATCTCCAGCTGTAGAACCAGGCTCATGGTCAGAATCACCTGCTGGAGGCAAAACATATTTTGGGGTGATGGGGGAAACCCACCCAGACATGGGGAGAGAAACAGAAAGGCCTGCACGGTCCGGGAATAGAACCCTTCTTACTGTGAGACAAGAGGGCTAACCGTTGAGCCACCGTGGGCAGGTTTAGATGACAAGACAAGTTGAGTTTTGAAATTTCCCTAATAATAATAATATGTAAACATTTACAATAGTGTCTATTTTATTTTCTCTAAATTACAAAAAAACTTGAAATGTTCTTCCCTTCTAAATGAATCTTATATATGGTTTTGTACAGTATAAACTTCTGCAGTTCTTTCCTAAATATAATTAAACTGTATGTAAACCATCAAAGACATAGTATAAATAGTACTACTGAAACATTACATATGTGTACTATGTCTATTATAAATAGTACTACTGAAACATTACATATGTGTACTATGTCTATTATAAATAGTACTACTGAAACATTACATATGTGTACTATGTCTATTATAAATAGTACTACTGAAACATTACATACGTGTACTATGTCTATTATAAATAGTACTACTGAAACATTACATATGTGTACTATGTCTATTATAAATAGTACTACTGAAACATTACATATGTGTACTATGTCTATTATAAATAGTACTACTGAAACATTACATATGTGTACTATGTCTATTATAAATAGTACTACTGAAACATTACATACGTGTACTATGTCTATGTAAACAGTCCTTATGTGGTTTGGTAACAGATTTCTGTCCCATTTAAAGGTTCGGTAGATTCTGCCCAACGACAAGCAGAAATAATGGAAATAAAAACAATTATAAGGAAGGAAAACTACGTATGTTACTATTAGTTCTGAACATTTATACATTCAACTCGTAATCTTAAATATCCATCCATAATATTATTTAAGTCGCAGTATTTTATACAGGCAAAAGTTAAGACAGCCTTCATGGGTCCAAGTGGGCGGAAATAAAGGACCCCATAGACCCGCTGGTAAATATAGTGCAACGTTAGTTCTTCTTAAACTGGAGTAGTTTAGCAGATGAATTTAGAAAAAAGCTATTTACGTGGAACTGAAAAGAAACAGAAGAAAATGGAGCGAACTGTCAGTGTTGTTGGAAAACCATCTACAAGTTCAGGTAAAATAAAAAAAAAGAATATTATGCTTAAACTGTTTAACTTTACAAGCAAGCCAAGACTTTTTATTGTCATTATACAACATGTTCTGACAGGCTTGAAACACACAAATAAAATAAAGAATACATCTAAACAGAATGTACAAATACTAGAGACGTCAATTAAAACAGATTTTATTGTTATTATACAACAATGTGCAAAAATATTTGAGTATCTGCTTTCAGTATATCAGAGGAACTATAGACTCATAAAATAATGAATAAATCATATATATATATATATATATATATGAACCCCACAGGGATCAGGATGATAATGTTTTGAATTCCAGATGTGAATTGATCATATATTTTTGGGTGAATTCACTAACTGATGAGTTGAATAACATCATCTGACAAAAGGTTAATGCCCCCCCCCCACACACACACACACACACACACACACTGAGTGAATATTTTCAGATGGAATTGACCAGTGTGTGTTTGCAGTGACTCTGGTGGAGAGCAACAGCGCCCCCAGTGGTCTGGAGCTGGTCAGCTCTTACCAAACCACCAGGGTGGGAGACCCCATGGACCTGGTCCACCTGGCAGCACAAGTACAGAAGGTGTGGACCACTACTGGACCACTACTGAACCACTACTGGACCACTACTGAACCACTACTGGACCACTACTGAACCACTACTGGACCACTACTGAACCACTACTGGACCACTACTGGACCACTACTGAACCACTACTGAACCACTACTGGACCACTACTGAACCACTACTGGACCACTACTGAACCACTACTGGACCACTACTGGACCACTACTGGACCACTACTGGACCACTACTGAACCACTACTGGACCACTACTGAACCACTACTGGACCACTACTGGACCACTACTGGACCACTACTGAACCACTACTGAACCAATACTGGACCACTACTGAACCACTACTGGACCACTACTGAACCACTACTGGACCACTACTGAACCACTACTGGACCACTACTGGACCACTACTGGACCACTACTGGACCACTACTGGACCACTACTGAACCACTACTGAACCACTACTGAACCAATACTGGACCACTACTGGACCACTACTGGACCACTACTGAACCACTACTGGACCACTACTGGACCACTACTGGACCACTACTGGACCACTACTGGACCACTACTGAACCACTACTGGACCACTACTGAACCACTACTGGACCACTACTGGACCACTACTGGACCACTACTGGACCACTACTGGACCACTACTGGACCACTACTGAACCACTACTGGACCACTACTGGACCACTACTGGACCAGTAGAAATTCTTACTTTTTTATTTTGTTTCTCCAAATGTTTAACTTTTTTTCTCACTAATTCAAACAGGGTTTATACATTTTGAAATAACCTGGACACGTTTTGGAATTTGAAAAATGCAAATTCCAGGCCTGGAAAGGTTTTAGATTATGTCATGGATTATTTTACACAGCATAATAATGTGATGAATAATTTAAAAAAAACAAATAGTTTGAATGAGTGAATAAAAAGTTAATTTGAGGTTAATGTTCTGTTTAGTGAACTGGAAGTTCACTTCCTGTTCACTCACTTGTTGGGATGTATCCTGCCTCATGTGGTGAAGTGGGTATGGACTAAAATCTGCCCGAATGAAATTTAAATGTCAGGAAAGTGTGGATTTAACAACACGTGTCTTCACTGGGACGTATATATATATATATATATATATATATATATATATATATATATATATATATATACACATACATACTGGTCGTGCTTAGTGACTGGGGATTGAGACTTTTTATCTTAGAATTTTGATGTCACTTAATGAACATAAATGTAAATTTAATTTGGAACCACACATTGTCATTCATTTTATTGTTAAACCTCTGAGGGTAAACTTTAACACAACAATTTAACTTTTTATTCGGATTACTTAAAGTGTAGATGAACCCTGTTTGGTCTCAAATGATAAATAATTGACTCATTTTAATGTGATCATTGGTGTTTCCTTAGGTGAAGCCCAACTGTGGCAGTATTCTGGTTAGGGCAGCTTTAAAAGGGTTTTATTTTCTCAGGGAGATGATTTTATCAAAGCCAACGCCAGCAACAAACTGACGGTGATCGCTGATCAGATCCGATACCTGCAGGAACAAGCCAGAAAGGTCAGAAAGTCCCAAAAAAACCTTTAAAGTATGGACAGCATAAATGGGCTCCAGTTAACACTTTGTCTTTGGTCCTGGAAGGTTCTGGAAGAAGCAAAAAGAGATGCAGATCTGCACCATGCTGCCTGTAACATAGTGAAGAAAGCAGGAAACATGTACTTCCTGTACCAAAGACCTTCTGGACAGAAATACTTCTCCATCATCTCCCCTCAGGTTTGGCTTCACAACTCATACATTAAATGACATTCAAGCACTTTTAAGGGTCCGTTTCAAATGTTTCCAGAACTTTTTCACTGCAGTCACATCCATACAGGAGTGATAAACCTGATCAGACCAGTTCAGTTCACTTTCATGTCCTATCCCAGGGGTTGTCAAACTTTTTTGGCCCAGGTCCCCCTTGGAGGGGTGACATTTTTCCATGTCCCCCCTCATCGTCGCGATACTGAAAATGATAAAAAACCACTTCAACAATGATTATTATGAAACAATGATAACCTTTTTTAATAGTGCTTTTGTGCAAACCAGCCACATTTTCAGGTATTATAATATAAATGAACACTTCAGAAACAACAATTTTAAATAATTTAAAAATAATAAACGGAACAAAAGACACACAAAACCGTGTGTGTGTGTGACAGACAGACAGACAGACAGACAGACAGACAGAGACTTAATGAGAGGGATGATCTTGTCAAACTCAATATAACTATCAATGTACTTTCTCTTTTTAGGGTTAGGGCGTTTGTTTTTGTCATTGTCATTTTCATTGTCATTTCTTTTACCACTTCTTGAGGAACTTGGCGGACACAAAAATCGATCCATGTTCGCTGCAGGGTGGCTAAAAATAGCCTGTGACTCGCTCCGTCTCAATTTAGTCAAGCTGGCGTCAAACAACGCTGTTACTTCCGCCCGCTCGCTACAAAATAAAACTTCCGCATTTCAAAATAAAACAGAAAAAATAAATAAATAAATAAATAAAACAAAATATCCGCGGGGAAGACCCAGGACACGCTGGAGAGACTATGTCTCTCGGCTGGCCTGGGAACGCCTCGGGGTCCCCCCTGAAGAGCTGGAGGAGGTGTCTGGGGAGAGGGAAGTCTGGGCCTCCCTGCTTACGCTGCTACTCCCGCGACCCGGCCCCGGATGAAGCGGTGGATAATGAATGAATAAAACAAAACTGTGAATAATTTCGCGTACCCCCTGGACATGCGCCACGTCCCCCTAGGGGTCTGCGGACCCCAGTTTGAGAACCGTGGTCCTATCCAACTGAAGGTCCAATAAAAATATAGACAAACTTCAGTCATACCTCAACTAAATTATTGGTTCCAAGGCCCCCAATACTACCCCTAAACCCCCAATACTACCCCTAAACCCCCAATACTACCCCTAAACCCCCAATACTACCCCATAAACCCCCAATACTACCCCATAAACCCTAACAGTATTTACATTTAGTATAAATGTGTGTTTTATAAACAGTATATTTTAGATGTAATGTATTAGTGTCAGTGGGTAAATGTCACTGACTGAACATTAAATGAAATGTGTCCAGCATGTTTTTAATTGATGCTGTTAGAATGATGACTGAGATAAAAAGACTAAATAACTGCCTCCTCCTCCTGTTTCACTTCTATTGATAACACAGTCACTTCTTCTTGACCTTTAACCTTTACCCTAACCCTGTTTCTCTTCTATTAATAACTTTCTTCTTCTTTTCATTTTCATCAGAATCACTTTCTTTGGGCTCATGATCAATAATGAATACGTTCTGTAATAAAGTTTAAATGAACAAACTGAGAAAAACTCACCAAACAACAGTAACTCTGTGATGAATGAGGGTCAAAGGTCACCAAAATCATGGGTAGCTCCCTCATAGCCAATGGGATCATATGTACAGTGTGTATTTATGTCTCAGGCGTTTTGGTTTCTCGTCATCTGAACTGAACCCAATTTATCCTCACAGGGGGTCTAATCCAGCTCCAACAGGTGAAGGCAGGGTCAAAGGTCACCCTGTATAAGTCTCCAGTTCATCTGAGGACTGAACATATATAGACAATCACTGTCACATTCACACCTATGGGTGATTTGGATTAACCACTTAACTAGTTAACCTATCAGTGCATGTGTTTGGATGGTGGGAGGAGCACCAGTATTAACTACTACACCACCCTGTTAACCACTGCACCACCCTGTTAAGTAATACACCACCATGTTAACCACTGCACCACCCTGTTAACCACTGCACCACCCTGTTAAGTAATACACCACCCTGTTAACCACTGCACCACCCTGTTAAGTAATACACCACCCTGTTAACCACTGCACCACCCTGTTAAGTAATACACCACCCTGTTAAGTAATACACCACCCTGTTAACCACTACACCACCCTGTTAACCGCTGCACCACCCTGTTAAGTAATACACCACCCTGTTAACCACTGCACCACCATGTTAACCGCTGCACCACCCTGTTAAGTAATACACCACCATGTTAACCACTGCACCACCCTGTTAACCACTGCACCACCCTGTTAAGTAATACACCACCCTGTTAACCACTGCACCACCCTGTTAAGTAATACACCACCCTGTTAACTACTGCACCACCCTGTTAACCACTGCACCACCATGTTAACCGCTGCACCACCCTGTTAAGTAATACACCACCATGTTAACCACTGCACCACCCTGTTAACCACTGCACCACCCTGTTAAGTAATACAGCACCCTGTTAACTGCTGCACCACCCTGTTAAGTAATACACCACCCTGTTAACCACTACACCACCCTGTTAACCGCTGCACCACCCTGATAAGTAATACACCACCCTGTTAACCACTACACCACCCTGTTAACTACTAATGAATTTAGTCCAATCCAGTGGGTGTGTTGGAGCCAGTCTAGATTTTTATCAATTTGTGTTCACAAGCTCTGCATCAATCCTTTATCTGGAACCAATCAGCCGTTAAGACCCACCACAGCGGAACCAATCATTTGTTAATATTTTTATTAATGACACGTTTATCTGTTTAATTCCAATTTTAATTAATTAATGACATATTTAATAGATATTTTTGCTAGAATTAATTTGAAATAAATCTACAGTCATTTTTAAATTGGCTGAAAATGTTGATGAGACAGTTCATGATGAGTCTGGACCGGATGATGAGTCTGGCCCGGATAATGAGTCTGGACCAGATGAGTCTGGAACGGGTGATCAGTCTGGACTGGATGATGAGTCCTTGAACAAATCACCAGAAAAATAATAGTATTTTTTTTCATCGTATTATAAACGTTGTGATTTGGTTTTAGGAATGGGGTCCCAGTTGTCCTCATGTGTTCCTGGGTGGATTCAAACTGCAGCAGGACATGTCATGGACGCCCATGGACCATGTGGAGAAGAAGGAGGCGGAGCTAGCCGTCATGGACAAACTGCTGAGTCATCACAACACATTAGAACTCAACTTCAAAGGCCTGAATGACTGACTCCGCCCACAGCTCCACTGGACATTGTTGAGGAAGGAACTAGCTGTGTCCCAAATAAATTAAATTAAATTTATAAAGCCCCAAATCACAACAAAGTCGCTTCACAGGACTTTACAAAAAAACTGCAGAAATGGATAAAACTCTCCCCCTGTCCTTAGACCCTCCCCGTGTCCTGAGAACCTCCTTCTGCCATTAGCTCCTCCTCCTTAGCAGTAAAAACTCAAACCCAGTGGTAAAGAATAAATCTTGGGTAGAACCACACTGAAGGACAGATCCACTCCCATGGACGGACAGACTATAGATAAACATTCTACAAATGGAAATCACTCACCCTGTACTCCCTAGGGGGAGGAGCTTGATGTATTTGATTGTTCATTCAACCCTGTTCTGATTTAGGATCTATAAATAAAATTAAATTGAAAATAGAATGGAAACAATTGTCCATTTATTCACAATTTGTTTAATTTACAAACAATAACATTTCATTAAATATTTTGCCAAGAAAAACAAACAAATGAAATGAAGCAACTTTGCATTTATCCTTTCTTTAATTTTCTGTATAACCAAAGTGATCATGTGAAATTAAATACCTGCCATTCCACTTCCTCTCTGCTGCCTACCACTTCCTGTCATGTGACTGTGGACAGGAAGGAGCTGATGTGCGGCAGAAGTTGCCAGTTGTCGGTTGCGATGTTGAAGTGCACAACATCATCCTTGGGCCTGATCTTCAGCAGAGTGTGAGAACGCGGTGGGAGGAAGATGAGCACTTTGACTTGGTCTTTATTGCTGGGGTTTGAAACCACGTATGGTAGGAAGTGCTTGTGCACCAATGTGGCAAGGGTGTCCATCTGCAAACGGCAGCAAAACAGACTTGTGGCGTTCTCAGCTCCGTCCTCTTCACGGTCGCCGCAGATTTGGTCCCATAATCCTTCAAACACCTTCAATTTGGCATTTCGTCCCCAGGTGAGAGGTGTGGGTGGAGCCATGAAGGTCTGCCGGAAGGCCACGTGGACATCTGGAAGGAACGTATGCCAGCAGAGTCCGTCCTGCGTGGTGAATACAGCGCCAACGCGAAGCGTGGTTGGGTACGGCCGTCGAGGCTTTAGCCTGAGCACCACCACGGGAGACGGACGTGCTCTGAAGAGACACGGCGCCGTTAGGTCACTCAGCTCCTCGTAGTGGTCGTCCGTCAGAGTGAAGTGCAGGCGGACACTGAAGATGCGGTCGAAGCGTGTGTCTGGATCCTCGGTAAGAACCAGCTGGTAGTTTAGGATTATCTCAGAGTCCCAGTCCAGACACTCAAACTGAGCTCGATATGCCTCCAGCCCCACGCTTGTCTGATCCGGATCGCTGTAGCCTACCGGATCGGTATCCTGCATCTGCTGCAACTCCACCAGGCGAAACACGTGTTTGTCAGTGCGGTGGATGCTCAGAACACTTGCCAGCCCTTCGCTCTCGGTCACGATGCTGGACAGCGTTCGCTTCTTTACCTCCCGTCCTTCCAGAGCCGCGCCTTGCGCCAACATTCCTGCCAGCTTTTCCTTGGACAGAGTCGTAAGGAGGGTGTAGTAGAGGCGGGCGTGGTCCTGGACATCAGCATCTCTGTAGCGACAGGCAAGGTGCTGCAGGATGTCAGCAAGAGGGATCAGCAGCGAGTCCAGGCTGGGATGGACGAGGAGGCGACGGCAAACTGCCAGGACACCGTTACCCAAACGCCAGGTACCGTTAACACACAGAGACAAGGAAGACTGCATGACCACGCTGGACAGGAAGCGGAGGGTGTTTGTCTGGGGGGCATCACCTTCCTCTGCCACACGCCCCAACACTTTCAGGTGCCAGCTGAGGTCAGACGGGGTCAGCGTCGCCAGCAGCCTCTCCGTGATTCCCGTCTGCAATGCCGTGAGCATGCCCAGAGTCCAGGCTGAGTCCGGGAGGCGGTCCCGGATCCGGTCGGCCAGGTTGATGAGGCGGGGGGCAAGGTGGGCGTGGCCAAGGTACAGGTCATGCAGCAGCTCCATCAAGTGCTCCGAGTAATGACGCACATGGCAGAAGTAGAAGAGAAACAGGAAGGTGGCTCGGAAGAAGGTGGTCACGACGTCTGGTCTGCCACCGTTCTCCACAATGCGGATTAGAGAGAGCAAGTGTTCGTACAGATAGGACAGACCCCGCCCCTCCTCCCCATCTGCCTCCTCGCCATTCTCCAGATACACCAGGGACAGCAGGTTGATTCGTGCCAACATGGAGGCACCATCGTCAAACACGGTGGGCGCCAACGCCGCCACCAACCGGGGCGTCAGCAGCACAGGCGGGCCTTCGTCGGCGTCACCACAGCCAATTGGTCGGTTCTCTGGGAAGTGCAGGAGGCAGTCCATGTAGAAAAGCTTCTCTGGGGGGGTCAACAGGGGGTGCTGCGATAACACCACCAACCGACGCAACATGAACGCCTCATCTTCTGCACTGAACAGACTGTCAGTGAATGCACCCTTCATCAGCAGAGTGGTGTGAAGTAGGCACACCTGGGGGGGGGGGGGAGTTAAGTTTTATCCTCAGTTATAATAATAATAATAATAATAATATTAAACTGGAAAACCAGTCAGAGCACAGACCTCCGCCAAGGTAGAACCCCACCCCCCAGATCACCACCAAAATCTAATCATTTCCAGATCTCCCCATTATCAAATTCTGTCCATAAGTTTTTAAGTTATCTTAACAGATAAAAATATAACCTCCTTGGCGGAGGTAATAATAATAATAATAATAATAATAATAATAATAATAATAATAATAATAATAGAGCCACACATCAGCCTGATATTTGTTTTTCTAGTATCATTATCATCCTGTTGCATTGGGAGGTTTTTTCTGACAAGTGAAGAAAAGAAAAATGGAAAAAGAAAAGAAGAAAAAAATTTGGAAAAATGAACAGAAAAAAAAAAAGAGTCCATGTGCTCAGTACTGTAGTACTTACCTCAGTAGTTCCCAGTTGTTGTACTGTAGTACTGTAGAATTTACCTCAGTAGTTTCCAGTTGTTGTACTGTAGTACTGTAGTATTTACCTCAGGAGTTCCCAGTAGTTGTACTATAGTACTGCAGTATTTACCTCAGTAGTTCCCAGTAGTTGTACTGTAGTACTGCAGTATTTACCTCAGTAGTTTCCAGTAGTTGTACTGTAGTACTGTAGTATTTACCGCAGGAGTTCCCAGTAGTAGTACTGTAGTATTTACCTCAGTAGTTCCCAGTAGTTGTACTGTAGTACTGTAGTATTTACCTCAGTAGTTCCCAGTAGTTGTACTGTAGTACTGTAGTATTTACCTCAGTAGTTCCCAGTAGTTGTACTGTAGTACTGTAGTACTGTAGTATTTACCTCAGTAGTTCCCAGTAGTTGTACTGTAGTATTTACCTCAGAAGTTCCCAGTAGTTGTACTGTAGTATTTACCTCAGAAGTTCCCAGTAGTTGTACTGTAGTATTTACCTCAGAAGTTCCCAGTAGTTGTACTGTAGTATTTACCTCAGAAGTTCCCAGTAGTTGTACTGTAGTACTGTAGTATTTACCTCAGTAGTTCCCAGTAGTTGTACTGTAGTACTGTAGTATTTACCTCAGTAGTTCCCAGTAGTTGTACTGTAGTACTGTAGTATTTACCTCAGTAGTTCCCAGTAGTTGTACTGTAGTATTTACCTCAGAAGTTCCCAGTAGTTGTACTGTAGTATTTACCTCAGAAGTTCCCAGTAGTTGTACTGTAGTATTTACCTCAGAAGTTCCCAGTAGTTGTACTGTAGTACTGTAGTATTTACCTCAGTAGTTCCCAGTAGTTGTACTGTAGTACTGTAGTATTTACCTCAGTAGTTCCCAGTAGTAGTACTGTAGTATTTACCTCAGTAGTTCCCAGCAGTTGTACTGTAGTACTTACCTCAGTAGTTCCCAGTAGTTGTACTGTAGTACTGTAGTATTTACCTCAGTAGTTCCCAGTAGTTGTACTGTAGTACTGTAGTATTTACCTCAGTAGTTCAGTAGTTGTACTGTAGTACTGTAGTACTTACCTCAGTAGTTCCCAGTAGTTGTACTGTAGTACTGTAGTACTTACCTCAGTAGTTCCCAGTAGTTGTACTGTAGTACTGTAGTACTTACCTCAGTAGTTCCCAGTAGCTGTACTGTAGTACTGTAGTACTTAACTCAGTAGTTCCCAGTAGTTGTACTGTAGTACTGTAGTATTTAACTCAGTAGTTCCCAGTAGTTGTACTGTAGTATTTACCTCAGTAGTTCCCAGTAGTTGTACTGTAGTATTTACCTCAGTAGTTCCCAGTAGTTGTACTGTAGTACTGCAGTATTTGCCTCAGTAGTAGTACTGTAGTACTGTAGTATTTACCTCAGTAGTTCCCAGTAGTTGTACTGTAGTACTGTAGTATTTACCTCAGTAGTTCCCAGTAGTAGTACTGTAGTATTTACCTCAGTAGTTCCCAGTAGTTGTACTGTAGTACTTACCTCAGTAGTTCCCAGTAGTTGTACTGTAGTACTGTAGTATTTACCTCAGTAGTTCCCAGTAGTTGTACTGTAGTATTTACCTCAGTAGTTCCCAGTAGTTGTACTGTAGTACTGTAGTATTTACCTCAGTAGTTCCCAGTAGTAGTACTGTAGTATTTACCTCAGTAGTTCCCAGTAGTTGTACTGTAGTATTTACCTCAGTAGTTCCCAGTAGTTGTACTGTAGTATTTACCTCAGTAGTTCCCAGTAGTTGTATTTACCTCAGTAGTTCCCAGTAGTTGTACTGTAGTACTGTAGTATTTACCTCAGTAGTTCCCAGTAGTTGTACTGTAGTACTTACCTCAGTAGTTCCCAGTAGTTGTACTGTAGTACTGTAGTATTTACCTCAGTAGTTCCCAGTAGTCGCAGTAGTTGAGTTCTGAACACAGCAGGTGTTATCCCAGTTACCATGGTAACCACTTCAGTCAGTGTGTGCAGTAGTGTACATTGACTCAGTGGTGTCAGCAGGTAGGATTCTTCCAGTAGAGCAGCCAATGCCGTCCGCAGTTCCTTACAGTCCGGTCCTGTGTGCAAGGCCGGTACTGAACCCATTGGACCCGGGGTGAGGGAACGCAGCGGCCCCGGGTCACGCTCCTCCCCCAGATCCGTCTCCGTCTCGCAGGTGATGGAGGCGTTTCCGTCCAAAAGCGCTTTGAGCTCCTTGGCGCCAGCTCCCGGTTCCCGCGTCAGCCGGTAGACGGCGTTCCTCAGGACTAGGGCGTGGAGCTGTGCGAAAGCCTGGTGAAGGCCGGATACCTCTCGCTGCCGCAGCCCACTCAGTAGCTCCAGCCGCTGGGATAGAAGGCCAGGGACGCACGTCTCCAGCTCCCTGAGACAGTCGCACGCCGCCGTCCAGACGAGGCGGGCATCTGTGTCCTGCACGAGCTGGAAGAGCAGCTCCAGGAAGTCCTGACACGCATAGGAACACCAGGAAACACAGGAAGTGCAGACCAACACAGAGGTGATGGACACCAACAGCTGACAGCGGAAAGGGACGCTTTTAGGAGGACACTGGACGAAGACAGACATGAGCTCTAGGACTGTCTCCTCCCCCACTGAAGAGGACGGACACAGCAGCTGTGGATGTTCACATAGAGGAGACAGTAGGACAACCTGAGGACACACAAACAAAGAGACAGGAGGACAACCTGAGGAGACAGCACAGTGGAAAGTCTTTTGTCTTCAGTAGTCAGTCTTTTCTGCTTAGTGGTCAGTCTTTTGTTCTTCGGTGCAGTCTTTTGTCCTCGGTGGACAGTCTGTCCTCTGTGTACAGTCTTTTGTCCTCTGTGTCTTTACCTTGACAGTATAAGACTCTCTGTCATCCCTCAGTTCTCTCAGCAATTCTTCCAGGAAGTGTTCGGCTGTGGTTTCGCAGATGAAGCTCTTTGGACTGCGGCAGAAGGCGGGAATCCTTTGGCTCCAGTTGACCGCCATGTCCGCTCAGGTCCAGACCGGGACTAGTGACTGTTCAGCGGCTCCTTCAGCTGAGGCCACCGGAGCTCAGAACCGTCCTTAAAACATCCAAACTCCAGAGAAAGTCACCCCCTAAACTCCACCGAAAACAGCTGTGGTTGTTTGATCCCGTGACTTCCGGGTTTGGTCACGTGAGTGTGAGTGGCGCGCGCGGTGCGTGTTCGCCCCCTGCTGCTCAGGAGGATATATAATCTTTGTATCATTCGTTCTTTCGTTTTTCAATTGCCAATCAAAAACAAAAAAATTAATAAAAAGTAGATGGATTATTTTCGTGTTCTAAATACAACACGAAAAACGAATATATGCCTGGTTTTTCATATATGGATTTGGGGCTCAGTTCAAAAATACGAAATGGAAAAATGGGTCACTTGACTGAATACAAGATTCGCGTTGACGTCATCATACCTAGTTATACGGCCGGCATTTTAAGGGGGGTAAACATTTACGTAGTTACCGCTGACAAGCACTAATACCACATATATGGTATTAGGAGATTATATATTTTAAAATATAAAATCATAATCAAAATTTTGCAAGAGTCTTACATTTGGCCTGGCCTACATATTCTGCACCTTATTTTGCTGATTAGACCTAGCTAGCAGGACCCTCCCTAAAAGGCCTAGACCTAACATTTTTTAACACTCGGCCTACTAAGGTTTTTTTATTTTAATTAATTCTGATCAATAATAATACAATTACATTTCTAATTGTTTGTTTTTGATTGTATTTTATAGGTGAGCCGCATTCAGAGTCGGACCACCCAGATTACGTAGCACCTGTGTTTACATACAAAAGTTCAGCAACACCGAGGACAGCTGGTAAAAACATCAATGGGGGATTAGAACATTCTCACTCACCTGGAAAGACCTGTATGCTTCTAAACCTTTGTACAATCTCATCTTTTCTTTGGTGAAAACAACAGGAGTGTCTATAAGGTTTTCATACACAGCTGGACACTCCAGGTCAGACCACTGAGATGGATCATTATTCTGGAAACTGTACAGTAATTGATATGGACAGCACTCCAATCCGAGCATGGATAGTTTCTGCTCATACCTTTGTCTTTCAGGGGGTTCTAAACCCATTATATCGTCCTGGGACATTGTAGAAGATTTGGTTTTTCGTGAAACAGGATGTGGTGTTTACGCACTTGTCAATGGTAACTACACAAATGTTTACCCCTCCTAAAATGGCGACCGGTGTAATTAAGTTAAGTGTCCCAGATGATGATATCACGCAAATCTATATATTTGATTTTTTTTAGATTTAATTGTATTTACATGACCTTGAAGCAGTTCAGGTAGTAAATCTAAACAATACATAGTTTCACGTGACGTTACCACATTGCCTAGTAATGCGCGCCACCATTTTAACCCTTGTGTGGTCCTTCGTAAAAGGTACACTGGCTGTGTCCTACAATTGGGTCTTAAAGAGCCAGATTCCAAAGTTCAGTTCCATAGACTCATCACCCCCCAAGGATATTTTACTCTTTTCAGTAGTAAGCAATGGCACCATACAGTACGTATAAAAAGGTACATTTTTTTAGCCACCGGGTCACTGTGACCTGAAGGACCGCACAAGGGTTAAGAGGGGAAAACAACAGCGTAGCAACATCAGACAGATAGCTCTGTTATGATGTCCTACGACTATTTTAATAAACTTGTCCTCCGCAAAAGACTGATATGAATGGACATTATCAGGGATCAACTGGAGAGCTGTCCATTGTAAATTACTTGCAGGTTCTTGGTAAAATGACCCCACGATGTGTTCTAATATGGATTGTCCAGATGTAGGATTATCTGGTCTAAAGTCCTGGAATATATACAAGAGAAAAAATGTGTGGGGTGTGGCTTTCTTATTTTACTTGAAGACATTGGGGCATGATCTGGGTGGTCAGACTTCAAATGTGGCTTTCCTGTGAGAAAATAGAAATAGGACTCATAAATAAGAATAAAATAAAGATGAAAAACCCTTAATAAAATAGTTTTTCCATTCATTTTAGCTCACGACTAACCGGTAACTGTTTAGCTGCATTAGAATAAATAGACATAATAGCTACTAGCTAGTCTTCAAAAAACTACTGAAATTCCTCTATCTCAATTTCATGAAAAAAATGTATATTTTTCTGCACTAAAATAGTCCTATAGTTAGACCGACCACTGACAAAATGTTCAGAGCAAACATAGGTCCACTTTGATTTCAGACTCCGGGTCTTATCATCATCAGATATTCTTCTCAGCGTCTGAAGTCATGCTGCAGGTTTTTAACCCTTTTCTGTTGATACACGGAAAAAACACAGCTTCTCTTCCATCCAATCATGGTTATTACACCTGAAGGCTGCACAAGATTTAATCATTTTACACCAAGTTTTAAATGTGCAGGACGCGGCAGTGGTTGATAAGCTGTTGTTTTCTCCTCTTAAAATGGCACCACACTTTACTAGATGAAGTGACGTCACAACGAAGCTATGTATTACAAATAAAAATCAAATTCTGTCAAAATTCGTGTATCAAACGTTCTTTCGTTTTTCAAAATAATACCAAAAATAACACTACGAAACAACAACTCATTTCTTCATTATTTGTTTCCAAAACCAAATTTAAAAAACTGATAAAGATGCAAATTCATGTATCATCCCTTTTTTAATTTTTAGTTATAAAGAATTTGTTTACAACTTTGTTTTTTTCTAGTCTTGCACTAAAATAGTTTCTCCTCCCTCAGATTTCAATTCTGATTGTTTTTTTACAAAGTAATTGATCCAATATTAGTTTCTACCACCAACCTCCTGCATATCATTAACATCTTTAACCACAGTAATATGTCATTACCCAGTTAGGGTTAGGGGTCAAAGGGTAAGGCTATATAACCCTAACCCTACTTTAGTTTAGTCAGATGTTACCCCAGAAGAGCTTTGGGGGCTTCCTATACCATTCAACTGTTTTAAAAATACACACACACACACACACACTGGGATTGATTTATTGATCATCTATTGAATGACTATATTTTATTGATAACAGAGATCACAGCTGTGAGGACCTGATGAACACAGGATAGGGTTAGAGGTCAGGGACCTGATGAACACAGGTTACGGGTCAGGGACCTGATGAACACAGGTTACGGGTCAGGGGTCAGAGCACTATTTTTCACATTTCCATTTTAGGCTCATATCAAAAGTATGAAATGGAAAAATGGGCCACTTGACTAAATTAGATTTTTATATTTCATTGTTTGTACTTATGTGACCCAGAAGTTCTGTGCGCAGCAGTTCAGGTAGCTACATTTATTTTCCTAGGATGATGACGGGTTGATTTACCTTTAGCATTTAGCTATTTTGTTTTCAATAATATTGTTTATTAATTATGCTTTGGCGCCAACACTGGCAGCAGTCAAGAAAGGGTTAGGGTTAAAGGTCAGGCAGTCGTCACAAAAGACAGCAGTAAAAGCAGGGACAGAAAAATTGTGACTTTTGGAAGTCAGTCAGAATGAATGGAGTTTATTTAACAGAAAGAGATTAAATGGTAATAGCTTAGCTTTAGCTAGCTAGCTGGTTATTGTTGACAGTTGGATGAAATAGTGATGGTTTGAACAGTTTATTGTCCAGAACCTTTGACGGTCACTCTACGTGTTTTTATGTAGGCTACACTGTTGTGTAGTTTACTATGACCTTTAACCCTAACCCTGACCTTTAACTCTAAAGCCCTCTGTGGCTGCTGCCTGACCTTTAACCCTAACCCTTTCCTGGCTGCTGCCAGTGTTGGCACCAAAGCATGATAAATGGTAAATGGACTGCACTTATATAGCACTTTTCCACCTTCATGGTGCTCAAAGCGCTTTACATTAGCCTCTCATTCACCCATTCACACACACACACTCATACACCAGTAGGTTTCTAAGGTCAAAGGTCAGTCCTACTGGGGGCCTAGGCCAGGGTTCAGTGTCTTGCCCAAGGACACTTCGACATGTGGACAGCCAGAGCCGGGATGCGAACCGCCAACCTCTCGGTCATTGGGCGACCCACTCTACCAACTGAACCACAGCCACAAATAATATCATCTTAAAAAAAAACCTTGCTACCAGAACTGTTGTGTGCAGAACTTCCGGGTTACGTAAATACAAACAAATATAAAAATCAAATTCCGTGTATCATTCGTTCTTTTGTTTTTCAAATGCACATCAACAACAACAAAAAATAAAATGGAGATGAATTATTTTCGTTTTCTTAGTCCAACATGAAATGGAAAAACAGACCGCTTGACAGAATTTGACTTTTATATTTAATTTTTTATATTTACGTAACCCGGAAATTCTAACTCACTACCTGAACCGCTGCATGCAGAACTTCCGGGTCACGTAAATACAATTAAATATAGAAAAATCTAATTCAGTCAAGGGGCCAGTTTTTCCATTTAGTTTTTTTGACCTAACCCAAAAATCCAAATATAAAAACCAGGCATATATTCGTTTTTCGTGTTAGATTAAGAAAAATAAAATAGTTAATTTCCTTTTTATTTTTTTGTTTTTGGTTGGCAATTGAAAAACCAAAGAACGAATGATACACAGATTATATACAATCAAACACAATGGAAAAAGATGAGCTTTTTTTAATTTAGTTTTTATGATAATGTAAGTATAATGAAAAAGATTGTGTTGAAATGTTTATTTTTTCAAACACATTGTCATTTTATGTAATCAAATGTCCAACAAGTTTCCAAAGCTGGACACAGGTGATAAAATATATATATGTGGTCAGAGATAGAAGTAACTAAATACAAGTACTCTATTACTGTACTTAAGTAGATTTTTAGGTATCTGTACTTTACTGGAGCATTTATTTTTGTGTAAAGTTTTTACTTTCGCTCCTTATATTTGTTTATACATATCTGTACTTTATACTCTTTACACTAATATAAATATCTGTACTTTATACTCTTTACACTAATATAAATATCTGTACTTTATACTCTTTACACTAATATAAATATCTGTACTTTATACTCTTTACACTAATATAAATATCTGTACTTTATACTCTTTACACTAATATAAATATCTGTACTTTATACTCTTTACGCTAATATAAATATCTGTACTTTATACTCTTTACACTAATATAAATATCTGTACTTTATACTCTTTACACTAATATAAATATCTGTACTTTATACTCTTTACACTAATATAAATATCTGTACTTTATACTCTTTACACTAATATAAATATCTGTACTTTATACTCTTTACGCTAATATAAATATCTGTACTTTATACTCTTTACACTAATATAAATATCTGTATTTTATACTCTTTACACTAATATAAATATCTGTACTTTATACTCTTTATATAAATAAAAATGTGTGGAAGTTGACAGAACGGACACACGGTGGCATTATGGACCAACAAACGTCACTACCCAAAATGGAGTAAGGCTAAATAAGAGACAACCCGTTGAATGGAATCCAACCTCTGAAGACAGCCATTTAAGCAACAATTGAACATTTCACCTGCGATATCAAGAACAACAGTTAACTTGACGGAACAGGTAGCTAAAGCCGTAATTTAACAGACTTCTTCAGCAAGCTTAGCTTTAGCAGTTAGCGCTATCGTTTGAGGCTGACGCTAAACTATGCTAGCTGTCAGCTAGAATTGTGCTAGCATCTTTTGAGAGGCGTTAGCCCCTAAACTGCACCAATTAACACCGAACATTATTTGCTGTTATTACTAGGTCAGTCGTATTATTTGTTCCCTTCTATTTGACTTGTAGTCTATCATTGTGTGTTGAATGGGATAACATCTGTCTGCGCACAGCTAGCATAGCCTGTAGATGTTTTCCATCAGCTAACTTTCAGCCTGTTTTATCACACAGCTCTATTTTAACAATGCTAACATGTGGCTGGAGCTCTGTCCTTAGATCCCTTGCTGTTGATCAATACGCTGAAGTCACGTATTCTAGCCTTTGAGATGCTTAAAGAAGGCTGCATTACTAAACTGGGCTGATACGGTTACATCATTTTAATAAAGAGTGATGTAATATTGGAAATATGTAAGATGGTATGAATGTAGAATCTCGGGCTAAATGTGTGCAGGTTAGAAAATATTAAACTTAATTTAGAGATGTCCTATTGAATCAGTGTAATATTAATTGGTTCATTATAATGCTTATTAATTTGATTATATCAAATACGTAATGTCTGCTAACCTGACTGTTGCCAGATGGTATCTCACAATACCATCTGGGACTCTTCCACAACCGCTCCGTTTTCAAAGGAGGGTCTGATCTAAAATCCTTCATGTGATTAGATAAAAAATCTGTCCGTCTCTTGACTAATGCCGCTTCATCCACTCACGCTGAAGTCAGGCCTCTTAACCAGTTAAAATAGTTTTCATCAGGTATAAACAGAAGAGTTTAATCTTACCATTTATATATGATGTTTATTTATACCCTGGTCTAGTACCATGTCCACCCAGTTCTTCTGGGAAATGTCATAGGAAGCATGGTTCTACATTTATCCTTCAGTCATGACTCAGGGCTACAGATCATTAACTGTCAATATCTGTTGCATATGTGCTTGTCATTTCTTCCTCCCAGCTCCACTTTACTATCAGCGTCTTTTACCTGGTCCTCTACCAACACTACCAGGGGGGTGTACCACAGTAACCATGGGCTTCTGCACTGGTACTATGTCTGTACCCACCAGTGGAACTATGTGATAGATCAAACTGTTGACAAACCTGGTCAGAAGAAGAAAGAAAACATCATTTATTAACAAACTCTTCCACAGTCGTCCTCTGTTCATCTGTTAATGAATGAACATGTGGAAGAAAAAACACTGGAAATAGTCCAGTCCATAGACACAACACTGGAAATAGTCCAGTCCATAGACACAACACTGGAAATAGTCCAGTCCATAGACACAACACTGGAAATAGTCCAGTCCATAGACAAAAAACACTGGAAATAGTCCAGTCCATAGACAAAAAACACTGGAAATAGTCCAGTCCATAGACACAACACTGGAAATAGTCCATTCCATAGACAACACACTGGAAATAGTCCAGTCCGTAGACAAAACACTGGAAATAGTCCAGTCCATAGACACAACACTGGAAATAGTCCAGTCCATAGACAACACACTGGAAATAGTCCAGTCCGTAAACAAAACACTGGAAATAGTCCAGTCCATATGGACAGTCAAATACTGAAGGCACTTGGCCGTTGTTGTGTATCTGAACAGACTACACTGCCGTCACTTCTGCTTAACGTCACACCAGACTCAACACTTCCGGGTAGTCCCACCCTGGACACTGATTGGCTCCTTCATTTTGAAGTAGATTTGATCCCTGTGCGACTCAGATGGTTGTGTGAGCGTAGCGTAACGCAGCCAGATGATGGAAGTCAGGTTAAATGTTTGCAACAGTGCCTGGAGAATACTCTTAAGAAGAGTGTGACGTCACAACACTATATATATATATATATATATATATATATATATATATATATGTACTTTAGATTTAGATTTTTTTAAATCTCGTAATGCATGTGCATTGTTTTTAAAAAAAATTTATTTATGACTTTCAATCTCAAGTTTTTTTTAGTCAAAATTGTGACTCTTTGTCCATTGTCCCTAAATGTTCTGTCCATATCCACTAAACTGAGTAACTGTGACCTGATCAAATGCATTTTCTACACACTAAGTTTTTAAAGATACTTTTGAAACGTTTATGATTTTTTTTCTTATTAAAATGGTCCAACAGTTGTGTTTGTTGGATGTTAACGGTTAGTGTGTTGGGTGATAATGGTTGCGTGTGTTGGGTGTGAACGGTTGGTGTGTTGGATGTTAACGCTTGTTGGATGTTAATGGATGCATGTTTTGGGTGATAATGGTTGCGTGTGTTGGATGTTAACGGTAGCATGTGTTGGATGTTAACGGTTGGGTGATAATGGTTGCGTGTGTTGGATGTTAATGGTTGGTGTGTTGGGTGTTAACGGTTGATGGATGTTAACGGTTGCGTGTGTTGGATGTTAACGGTTGCGTGTGTTGGGTGATAACGGTTGTGTGTGTTGGATGTTAACGTTTGCGTGTGTTGGATGTTAACGGTTATTGGATGTTAACAGTTGCGTGTGTTTGGTGGTAACGGTTGTGTGTGTTGGATGTTAGGATGGATCCATCAGAACCAGACTCAGGTTCTCAGGAGATCAACCCTGTGTTCCTCCAACAACTACGAGAACTGGACATCCCAGAGGAAGCAGCCAAACAGGTGGGACACCCCTGAGGGGACATCCTTGAAGGGACACCTCTGGGGGGATACACATTGATATTGTGTTCCAACTTCAGCCTTAAATGTCCAGTGTCCACAGGGTCAAAGGGTTAAATAGTCACAGTAATCCATTAAAGTTAACTCGTTCATTAAACATAACTCGTTCATTCAAGTTGACTCGTTCATTCAAGGTAAGTTCTTCATTAAAGATAAGTTTTTCATTAAAGTTGACTCGTTCATTAAAGTTGACTTGTTCATTAAAGTTAACGCGTTCATTAAAGTTGACTCGTTCATTAAACATAACTCGTTCATTAAAGATAACTCGTTCATTCAAGTTGACTCGTTCATTCAAAATAAGTTCTTCATTAAAGATAAGTTTTTCATTAAAGTTGACTCGTTCATCAAAGTTGACTCGTTGATTAAAGATAACTAGTTCATTAAAGTTGACTCGTTCATCAAAGTTGACTCGTTCATCAAAGTTAACACGTTCATTAAAGTTGACTCGTTCATTAAAGTTGACTCGTTCATTAAAGTTGACTCGTTCATTAAAGTTGACTCGTTCATTAAAGTTGACTCGTTCATCAAAGTTGACTCGTTCATCAAAGTTGACTCGTTCATCAAAGTTAACACGTTCATTAAAGTTGACTCGTTCATTAAAGTTGACTCGTTCATTAAAGTTGACTCGTTCATTAAAGTTGACTCGTTCATTAAAGTTGACTCGTTCATTAAAGTTGACTCGTTCATTAAAGTTGACTCGTTCATTAAAGTTAACGCGTTCATTAAAGATAAGTTGTTAATTAAAGTTGACTTGTTCATTAAAGATAACTCGTTCATTAAAGATAACTCGTTCATTCAAGTTGACTCGTTCATTCAAAATAAGTTCTTCATTAAAGATAAGTTTTTCATTAAAGTTGACTCGTTCATTAAAGTTGACTCGTTCATTAAAGTTGACTCGTTCATTAAAGTTGACTCGTTCATTAAAGTTGACTCGTTCATTAAAGTTGACTCGTTCTTCAAAGATAACTCGTTCATTAAAGTTGACTTGTTCATTAAAGATAACTCATTCATCAAAGATAACTCATTCATTAAAGTTGACTCGTTCATTAAAGATAACTCATTCATTAAAGTTGACTCATTCATTAGATGTGGACTTGGCTGTGGCGGCCATATTGGATTTTTCCATTTTGAGGCATTATGGGACATTTTTGATCCTGACATACAGAAGATTAGAATTCACCACCATTCAAATCCATTAAAAACACTGTGTGACAAACATTAACATGAAATGACTTCAAGGTGAAAATGTTTGAAAAACTGAGCCTGACTATAAGGGCAGAATGTGAAGCTTTGTTGTCTGACCTTTGACCTTGTCCATGTCTTGACCACAGGCGCTCGTACACACCCGGAATGTGTCTGCAGAGGAGGCGGCCATGTACTACTTCAACAAGCTGGAGAATGAGGTGCCCATAAGCTAGCCTTAGTCCCTACAGGTACACTATGGTACATGAGAGGTGGTGCAGTGTGTCCACAGCCAAAGCTCAGTGTGTGTTTTCTGTTCTGATGCAGGAGGAGGCCGACGACCACCTCATGTTTAAAATGGTGTTTGTGGTGAATATGGACCTGGCCATGGGGGTGGGAAAGGTAAGTGTGTGCATCTGCACAACCCCCCTAAAGCTCCTAACCCACCTAACCTTAACCCCAGGGCTGATAGCGCTCCGGCTCTTGCAGGATTTCTGGCTATTGCTAGATTTCTGGCGTAGCAACGTAGCTAATTTTTTAAATCGTCCTTTATGTCATTATTTTCTGGATTTGCGATGTGCAGACCAATTTTAACTGTCAACTACAGTTATATGTCTATGTACAAGACGATAAGACAATAAGAAACAGGGCGGGCCTTTGTTTCAGCCAATACCAGTAGGCTAGATTGATGCTGCTCAACCAAGCTCTCAAACGAGCAACATTTTGCCGACTCAAGTTTTGTCATGTGTCTCTCAACTTGTCTGTAGCGTTGGCGAAGCATGGCTACGTTTATGAAGCCAGGAGAGGATGTAAAACACATTGATAAAGGTTTTTTTTTTTTAAAAAATGCCGCTGGGCTTGGCTGGAGGGTTTGGGTGTGGACGGTAAACCGTTTTTGAGCTGGTGTCAAAAGTTACCTCAACCCAGTGTATGTTACTGCACTTTATGAAGGAAGAAGTTTGTCTATGGAACAAGTGGAAAAAAAACGCTACCCAGGCACAAACAAGATGCTTTCCACAAAGCAGCAGCCAGGTCACTGCCACAGTGGACATTCCACCCTCCATTACAGACAGAGGGACTGATTTAAAAATCCCACTGTGTGTCTTCATTGTGGAACATGACTTGTCGTTCGCGGTAGATCAACCACTTGTAGCCCTGTGTAAGAAAGTCGCCGAAGATGGAACTGCACTTGTACAGTTCTCGGTGTCAAGACAGCATGCGAGCTATCTGCTCACCTATGGCATGTCGTCAGAATAAAAAAAAAAAAAAAGTCTGTCTGAGAAAATTCGGAGTTCAATGTTTTCCCTCAATATTGACAAGGCCACGGACAAAAACATGGACAAGTGTGAAATGTGCCCCTTTTCCATCACAGTCTCTGGGTTCCTGTTGCTACCTGTCGGTCAAAACAGTAACAGCAGCATAAATGATGAACACAGTGAAGGAAGTCACAAAAAATATGTTTTCACCCATTTATATATTTTGTCATGACTTGTTCCACTGTGTTTTCATAATTGATGCTCTTGTTAAGTTGAATACACGGTACAGTTCCCAAATATGATGGAAAAGAGCAGACACAGTTTCCTAGATCTGTTCCTCAAAATGTCAAGACTCTTCATCACACTTTTCACACTTCCAGTTTTCAATGTTTAACCTCTTCCACCCTGAGCCTATTTTCAGAGAAAAACGCCTAAAAAAACATAGCCAAAGTAAATGAAGAATTGCTCCACAATCCTAAGGTTTATATGGATGTTCTTTGTATCTATGGACATCTACAGGCTTCACACAATCTATTCCCATTGTCTAAAATAGTGTAGCTACTACTATGACTGAATAAACTGGAATAAAATAAAAGATAAAATTTAATGTTTTGGTCTCGCCTGAATTTATTATTTGACAAAAGAAAACACCCTGCTAACAATGATTCCATGAATATAGACACTATTGATCACCTTCAGTAACTCCTTTCCAACACAGGAACAAAAGTTGATAGAATTAGAGCAAAGGACAAAGCCTCCAGAAAGGTTTAAGTCCAGATAACACCAGGCGGACACTGCATTTGGCACAGTTTGGCACACTGTTGTGCCAAACTGTTCCAAATACATTATTTTAATTTTCTAGTAAAATCTGTCTGGAAAATACAACTCATATCCATTACAGAAGTCTATTACTGTCTACTAGAGCGTTTAGAAATTAAATGTACCTTGTGTTTCATCAACTTCTACCTTTGTGCACAACTAAAATGAATAAAACCATATAAACATGGATTATTTTGTCTCCAAATGGAGTAGTTTTATTAAGAACCTACTCCAAACAATATAATAATATATCAATAATAATAATAATAATAATAATAGACATTAGTAAAAATCAAATATAAAGTTGAACAAATGTGCAAAAATATATGATAAATTCAATTAGAATAAATATAAATAAAAAAATGAGTGCAAATTTACTAAACAAAATAACTAATACAAACATTCAAAACACAAACAATTGCAATAAAGTCCAAAAATGTCCATGTGTTATCATCAGGTGGGGGGTGGTCTATCATTAGGTTGGGGGGGCTGGCAGCAGACTGAACTGGTCCATGTGTTTCTGCAAAAAACAGTTTTATTTGTGTCAAATAAGGCTGTCATCCTCCTACCTATGAAAAATGAAGACAATCATGATTTGAGATTAAATACATAATAAAATATGTACATTTGGCCAAAATAAATAGATAAATGTACTTCATGTATGTAAAATACTTTTCAGTAGTTTTGAATATTATTTCAACTATTCCTAAAAAGTAGGAATAACATTATTTTTCCTTCTCATGAAATGATAGAATGTTAGAATGTTATTTATTTTTGACAGAGAAAGTGAATAAATCCTCAAACAATCATTGATTAATTATAAACTTATCTACTTATGTGTAGAAATAACAATACAATGAGAAATGAGACTGAAAAAATACTACTATAGTCAACAGTGTTTGCATGTGTATAGTATAAAATGTAGTATTATTATTATTATTATTATTATTATTATTATTATTACTATTAGTTTGTAAAACAGATATCAGTAAGATACAACAACTTACTGGGTAGATGTTCATCCTGTTTTGAGTTCATATCCACAGTCAGATCTAAGTCAGATGTTGAACATTCAGCTGCTTCTCTGTAGTGTCTCTGTTGTTTACATGCTAGCACGGCTAACAGCTAACACTTCACAAAGCTTACCACAGTCAGTAACATTCAGGAAAATACACTGTCACTCACTGTTACTCACTAAAACTCTGTAAAATGACTTAAAACTACGAGTAAAGTTGGTAAATATGTCTATAACCAGCAGACAGATGTGTAGTACTCTATTTTGCTGCAGCGTGTCTGCCCCAGGCCAGTCCCGTGCATGCGCCCGACATGCGCAACGATGTCAACCTTTCACCTTTTACGCATGCATTTCCTGTCCAGAAGGAAATGTAGTTCATGGAATGTGAGGTGTCAATGGATACAGGAGAATCTCCTCTTTCAAACGCCTACAAACATGGCTGCCTTATCGCTCGCCAGAACAAGATATAGATTAATTAAATGGGTGTATCGGCGATTAAAAATAACTTATATTTCACCACACACACATTAAAGATCATGTTTAAAGGTGACTTTTATCACTAAAGTACACTTTATATGTATTTTTATGAACATTAGGGTCTTAACTTTGAGCAAAAGTTGAAACAAATTTCCATTTTCTAGATTTATTATATGTTAATAATTAATGAAAAATTACACAATTTTCTCGGCCCACAAGTGGGCCGACCGGACTTAAGAGATATCCATAAATAATGAAGCTATGCTGTTAGTAAGTGCACCATCAGATAGACAGGGTCATACTGAGGGGGCATGTTGTTTTTTAGGCCTGTATCTTCCTTTAATTTGAAACTAGAGGTGTCCAAATCTGCTTGTAAATTCTGTATGTAATTCACAATTTTGAAAAGTGGGTGTGGTACTCACACTAGGGAGGGGATTCTTTCTAGTGGCATCAAAAGGTACCTGTGTGCCGAATATCGGGCAAATCAAAGAGGTTCGCCTGGGGCGTTTCTAAGGAATCGTGTGAATTGACACGGTATGACCCCAAATCGAATCGAATGAGACCATTTACTTCCCGTAATTGTGCAAAACTAGGCTAATAATGCCAAACTAAGTTTTGAATCCATTAGGAAGGACAGGGGCAGTGTTTTCCTGAGTAATCGGTGGGTGGAATGAAAGTATTGGGGGGAAAAAAGCAAACTATTATTAAAAATAGTGACTTTACAATAGTGATGTTACAGAGGCTGTTAATTGTTTGAATAATGTGTTAAAACAGTATGTGGCTTACATAATTACCCCACCCCTTACCTCCTGAGAAAGGGGGGGGGGGGGGTCAGCCCTGCCTAACCCACCTAAAGCTCCTAATCCTAACACTCCAAACCCTACCCCACCTAAATCTCCTAACCTTCCGAACTCTAACCCGCTTAAATTTCTTAACTCTAACCAAAGGAAAAAATATATAAAACATATAATTTATGTTTTAAAACCACCCCAAAAACATGTCAACGAGTCGTGCCATCGCCCACTCCAACGATGTACACATGCCGCCCAACCCAGGAAGATCACAAAAAACTGTCAAAAGTCAATGGTCCCCAGGTCTACACCCACCAAACATCTGTCAACAAACACCACTGAAGGTGAAAGTGACAATTAAAATAAACACAATGGTATGAAAATGACCCACATGTCTAGTTCATTTGAATGTTTAATGTTTAATGTTCAGTCAGTGAAAATACATTTACCCACTGACACGTTGTTTCTATGGTCGTTAACATTCATTTACATGTTTCTATGGTCGTTAACATTCATTTACATGTTTCTATGGTTGTTAACATTCATTTACATGTTTCTATGGTTGTTAACATTCATTTACGTGTTTCTATGGTCGTTAACATTCATTTACATGTTTCTATGGTTGTTAACATTCATTTACATGTTTCTATGGTCGTTAACATTCATTTACATGTTTCTATGGTTGTTAACATTCATTTACGTGTTTCTATGGTCGTTAACATTCATTTACATGTTTCTATGGTTGTTAACATTCATTTACATGTTTCTATGGTTGTTAACATTCATTTACATGTTTCTATGGTTGTTAACATTCATTTACATGTTTCTATGGTCGTTAACATTCATTTACATGTTTCTATGGTTGTTAACATTCATTTACGTGTTTCTATGGTCGTTAACATTCATTTACATGTTTCTATGGTTGTTAACATTCATTTACATGTTTCTATGGTTGTTAACATTCATTTACATGTTTCTATGGTTGTTAACATTCATTTACGTGTTTCTATGGTCGTTAACATTCATTTACATGTTTCTATGGTTGTTAACATTCATTTACGTGTTTCTATGGTCGTTAACATTCATTTACATGTTTCTATGGTTGTTAACATTCATTTACATGTTTCTATGGTTGTTAACATTCATTTACATGTTTCTATGGTTGTTAACATTCATTTACATGTTTCTATGGTCGTTAACATTCATTTACATGTTTCTATGGTCGTTAACATTCATTTACATGTTTCTATGATTCAAAATTGGTTAAAAAGGGAAACAGCCGTTATCTGTTTCTTGTATTATTCATTTAAACACAAAAAGTAAAACTGAAAAAAACGCATCGTTGTTTATTTTTTCATTTTAGTTTTAGAAACAAATAATGAAGAAACATGTTGTTTCATTGTCTTGTTTTTGGTTTTATTTTAAAAACAAATGAACGAATGATGAATTGATTTAAAAAATAAAATAAATAAAAAACCTAGGCCAAATGTTCATGCTTCTTTCCAGACGTGCACGCCCATTTCACATTTCCATTTCACTATTCTGCCTTTGCCCGTTGGTGCTTCTGTCTGCCATTTCTACACAGTCCATTTTTATTTTTCATATCTGATATTTCCTCTTTCTTAAATTTTTTTCATCTAGCTATGAATCATATTTATCTAGACCACAGATGTCAAACATAAGGTCCGGGGACCAAATCTGGCCCACCAAAAGGGTCCAATCTGGTCCGTAAGGTGAATAACAATGAAGAGATTAATGATCAATGTTGTAAAAATGATGTGAATTCAGGTTCTACATCCAGAATAATAACATCTACACTGGGTCAGAGCAGTAAAATATGATCAGAATTAACTATAAATAATAAAAACTGCAGATTTTAATGGAGAAAACCTCAAATGACATGAAATTATTTCTATGAACACAGCATCCTTTTACAAAAACCTAAATAAATATGAACCAGGTTAAATTTGTGAAGAGAAGGTAGTGTGATTTTACAAATATTCTGCCTATTATTAAATGTTTAGTGGATTTGGAATGAAAACATAAAGTTGTTCTGCACATGTGCAGTAGACAAACTGTTGTGCACATGTGCAGTAGACAAACTGTTGTGCACATGTGCAGTAGACAAACTGTTGTGCACATGTGCAGTAGACAAACTGTTGTGCACATGTGCAGTAGACAAACTTTTCTGCACATGTGCAGTAGACAAACTTTTCTGCACATGTGCAGTAGACAAACTTTTCTGCATATGTGCAGTAGACAAACTTTTCTGCACATGTGCAGTAGACAAACTTTTCTGCACATGTGCAGTAGACAAACTTTTCTGCACATGTGCAGTAGACAAACTTTTCTGCACATGTGCAGTAGACAAACTTTTCTGCACATGTGCAGTAGACAAACTTTTCTGCACATGTGCAGTAGACAAACTTTTCTGCACATGTGCAGTAGACAAACTTTTCTGCACATGTGCAGTAGACAAACTTTTCTGCACATGTGCAGTAGACAAACTTTTCTGCACATGTGCAGTAGACAAACTGTTGTGCACATGTGCAGTAGACAAACTTTTCTGCACATGTGCAGTAGACAAACTTTTCTGCACATGTGCAGTAGACAAACTTTTCTGCACATGTGCAGTAGATAAACTGTTGTGTACATGTGCAGTAGACAAACTTTTCTGCACATGTGCAGTAGACAAACTTTTCTGCACATGTGCAGTAGACAAACTTTTCTGCACATGTGCAGTAGACAAACTTTTCTGCACATGTGCAGTAGACAAACTTTTCTGCACATGTGCAGTAGACAAACTTTTCTGCACATGTGCAGTAGACAAACTTTTCTGCACATGTGCAGTAGACAAACTTTTCTGCACATGTGCAGTAGACAAACTTTTCTGCACATGTGCAGTAGACAAACTTTTCTGCACATGTGCAGTAGACAAACTTTTCTGCATATGTGCAGTAGACAAACTGTTGTGCACATGTGCAGTAGACAAACTTTTCTGCACATGTGCAGTAGACAAACTTTTCTGCACATGTGCAGTAGACAACCTTTTCTGCACATGTGCAGTAGATAAACTGTTGTGTACATGTGCAGTAGACAAACTTTTCTGCACATGTGCAGTAGACAAACTTTTCTGCACATGTGCAGTAGATAAACTGTTGTGTACATGTGCAGTAGACAAACTGTTGTGTACATGTGCAGTAGACAAACTGTTGTGCACATGTGCAGTAGACAAACTGTTGTGCACATGTGCAGTAGACAAACTGTTGTGCACATGTGCAGTAGACAAACTGTTGTGCACATGTGCAGTAGACAAACTTCTGCACATGTGCAGTAGACAAACTTTTCTGCATATGTGCAGTAGATAAACTGTTGTGTACATGTGCAGTAGACAAACTGTTGTGCACATGTGCAGTAGACAAACTGTTGTGCACATGTGCAGTAGACAAACTGTTGTGCACATGTGCAGTAGACAAACTTCTGCACATGTGCAGTAGACAAACTTTTCTGCACATGTGCAGTAGACACACTTTTCTGCACATGTGCAGTAGACACACTTTTCTGCATATGTGCAGTAGATAAACTGTTGTGCACATGTGCAGTAGACAAACGGTTGTGCACATGTGCAGTAGACAAACGGTTGTGCACATGTGCAGTAGACAAACTTTTCTGCACATGTGCAGTAGACAAACTTTTCTGCACATGTGCAGTAGACAAACGGTTGTGCACATGTGCAGTAGACAAACTTTTCTGCATATGTGCAGTAGACAAACTGTTGTGCACATGTGCAGTAGACAAACTTCTGCATATGTGCAGTAGACAAACTTCTGCATATGTGCAGTTGACAAACTGATAGACTGAGGCAGAAAATGATTCAAATGTCAGTTGTTTTTCATAACATGTGTCCAGTTGTTGATGTTCTTCACATTTTGAAGGAAATATTATAGATGTAAACATCAATCAGAATGCCATGTGACTCTTTTCACTGTTATCATTGGTCACTGTTATTATTGGACTGGTCTGGTCCTTTTCACATCATACTGGACTGAATGTGGATGTTTCTGGTGAATGAGTTAACATTGATGGGAGTTGTCAGCTGATGGCGTGGCACACTGTGTTCTCCAGGTGTCCGCCCAGGTGGCCCACGCTGCCGTGGGTTTGTACCAGGTTCTACAGGAGAAGAACAGCTGGAGGGAAATGGCCTGGAAGTGGGATCACACTGGGTAAGACCTGACAACACACAAACATCCACCGCACATTACAAACCGGATTCGGTTGAAGTTGGGAAATTGTGTAAAATGTAAATAAAAACAAAATACAATGACTTTAAAATCCTTTTCAACCTATATTCAATTGAATACACTACAAAGACAACATATTTAATGTTCAAACTGATAAACTTTATTATTTTTTGCCAAATAATAATTAACTTAGAATTTCATGGCTGCAACACGTGCAGTAGAAGTTGGGAAAGGGCATGTTTACCACTTCGTTACATCACCTTTCCTTTTAATAACAGTCAATAAACGTTTTGGAAGAGAGGAGACTAATTCTCTTAGCTTCTCATGTGGAATTCTTTCCCATTCTTGCTTGATGAACCGCTTCAGTTGTTCAACAGTCCGGGGTCTTCTCTGTTGTATTTTACGCTTCATAATGCGCCACATATTTTCAATGGGAGACAGGTCTGGACTGCAAGTGGGCCAGGGGAGAACCTGGACTCTTTTACTTGGAAGCCACGCTGTTGTAACACGTGCAGAATGTGGCTTGGCATTATCTTGCTGAAATAAGCAGCGGCGTCCATGAAAAAGACGTGGCTTGGATGGCAGCATATGTTGCTCCAAAATCTGTATGTACTTTTCAGCATTTATGTTGCCTTCACAGAAATGTAAGTCACCCATGCCATGGGAACTAATGCACCCCCATACCATCACAGATGCTGGCTTTTGAACTTTGCGTTGATAACAGTCCGGATGGTCCGCTTCCTCTTTGGTCCGGAGGACACGACGTCCAGTGTTTCCAAAAACAATTTGAAAAGTGGACTCATCAGACCACAAAACACTTTTCCATTGTGCATCAGTCCATTTTACATGAGCTCGGGCCCAGAGAACCCGGCGGCGTTTCTGGATGTTGTTCATAAACGGCTTTTGCTTTGCATGGTAGAGTTTTAACCCGCACTTACTGATGTAGTGACCAACTGTATTTACTGACAGTGATTTTCTGAAGTGTTCCTGAGCCCATATGGTGATATCCTTTACACACTCATGTCGGTTTTTAAGGCAGTGCCGTCTGAGGGATCGAAGGTCACGGTCATTCAGTCTTGGTTTCCGGCCGTGGTGCTTACGTGCAGTGATTTCACCAGATTCTCTGAACCTTTTGATGATATTATGGACCGTAGATGTTGAAATCTCTAAATTCCTTGCAATTTTGCTTTGAGAAATGTTGTTCTTAAACTGTTCAACTATTTTCTCACGCAGTTGTGGACAAAGTGGTGAACCTCGCCCCATCCTTGCTTGTGAATGACTGAGCATGTTTGGGGAGGCTCCTTTTATACCCAATCATGGTCCCCACCTGTTCCCAATTAGCCTGATCACATGTGGGATGTTTCAAATAGGTGTTTGATGAGCTTTTCTCAGCTTTCTCAGTATTTTTTGCCAACTTTCCCAACTTCTACTGCACGTGTTGCAGCCATGAAATTCTAAGTTAATTATTATTTGGCAAAAAACAATAAAGTTTATCAGTTTGAACATTAAATATGTTGTCTTTGTAGTGTATTCAATTGAATATAGGTTGAAAAGGATTTTAAAATCATTGTATTTTGTTTTTATTTACATTTTACACAATTTCCCAACTTCAACCGAATCCGGTTTGTACAATAAGGCACAGGTTAGGGTTAGGTCATAAGGACCAAAGGAGAAAATGGAACCCAGGGTTCCCGCAGGGTCTAAAAAAGTCTTAAAAAGTCCAAAATTCAGAAACTTAATTTTTATGGTACGGCCACACCAAATGCGAATTTACGCATGTACGCCTGTGACATGCCGCATTAACACCTGAGTTTGGACCCTGGACAATTAGCAGCCACTCCCGAGTCTGGAAACGTAGATAAATAAAATGTGTCCCTCCAGTTCAGTCTGTCCTCAACTATGGCTCAGATCAGTTGGATTATTTCTGTACCTGCTCTGGAGGACCCAGGTATGTGGGAGGGCCAGACAAAACTCCTAAAGCACCAGGAATTCCACCACCTCCTCCAGGAATTCCAGTAACCTGACTTACATCATCTGGCTGTGTGACGCTATGATCACACAACCATCTGAGTAGCATAGGGATCAAATCTACTTCAACGAAGGAGCCAATCAGTGTGTCAGGGTGGGACTACCAGGCAGCATTGTGTCTGGTGTGATGTAAATCAGAAGCGACGGCAGTATAGTCTTTTCAGATACACAGCAATGTGAGCATGAGCATCCCAGGGTCCATATGAACTGGGCTATTTCCAGTGTTTTGTCTACGGACTGGGCTATTTCCAGTGTTTTGTCTACGGACTGGACTATTTCCAGTGTTTTGTGTACGGACTGGACTATTTCCAGTGTTTTGTCTACGGACCGGGCTATTTCCAGTGTTTTGTCTACGGACCAAGCTATTTCCAGTGTTTTGTCTACGGACCGGGCTATTTCCAGTGTTTTGTCTACGGACCGGGCTATTTCCAGTGTTTTGTCTACGGACCGGGCTATTTCCAGTGTTTTGTCTACGGACCGGGCTATTTCCAGTGTTTTGTCTACGGACCGGGCTATTTCCAGTGTTTTGTCTACGGACCGGGCTATTTCCAGTGTTTTGTCTACGGACCGGGCTATTTCCAGTGTTTTGTCTACGGACCGGGCTATTTCCAGTGTTTTGTCTACGGACCGGGCTATTTCCAGTGTTTTGTCTACGGACCGGGCTATTTCCAGTGTTTTGTCTACGGACCGGGCTATTTCCAGTGTTTTTTCTTCCACATGTTCATTCATTAACAGATGAACAGAGGACGACTGTGGAAGCGTTTGTTAATAAATGAATTTTTCTTTCTTCTTCTGACCAGGTTTGTCAACAGTTTAATCTATCAGATGGTTCCACTGGTGGGTACAGAAATAGTACCAGTGCAGAAGCCCATGGTTACTGTGGTACCCCCCTGGTTGTGTTGGTAGAGGACCCAGTCACAGAGGCTGATAGTAAAGTGGAACTGGAGGAAGAAAAGACAAACACATCCTGACTGAAGGATAAATGTAGAACCATGCTTTACTACGTTTACAGAAGAACTGGATGGACATTGTAGTAGACGAGGTTATAAATAAACATCACATATAAATGGTCAGTTTAAACTTTTTCTCTTGATGTGTATATACCTGATGAAAACTATTTTCGCCGATGAAGCGTCTTGACTTCAACATGAGTGGAGGAAGCGGTGCATCAGTCAAGATGACGGACAGATTTCCATCTAATCACATGCAAGGATTTTAGATAAGACCCTTCTTTGGAAAACGGATCATTGTGGAAAAGTCCCAGATGGTATTGTGAGAGAACATCTGGTGACAGTCAAGTTACAATTCCACCACTTCCTCCAGGAACTGTAGTCTGGATGACGTCCGCTTTCAACGATAGTCGTCCTCTGGGTCTGTCCCAGCGTCATATGTCATTCTGTCACCACATTGGCAGCATCTCAACAGTGATTGGCTTTTGTGGCCTGGCGTCGCACAAATTTGCCTGAAAAGTTAAATATTTTCGACTTCAGCTCTTACGCGTATTTGCAGCAAAACGTGTTCCTCCAACAACCGGATACTCCAACGCTCTGTAGCAAGGCCTCCAACGCTCCGCAGCGAGGCATCCAATGCACCACAGGAACGCATCCAATGTACCACCCAGGGCGGATCTGCGTCCAAGCATGTCTGCTGATTTTGTATGGAATCTCGAGTCGACGTGTGAATGTGAAAATTCACATTCAGTTTGGCCTTTAAATGTCTTAAAAACACCCATATTTTCATTCCAGGTCTAAAATTTGATTTACTCAAGTCTTAAATGTTTTTTCCGTCCGCTCTGTCCACTCCCAGAGAAAAAGTTCCTGTTGTTGTTTGGTGGCTCAGTGTGTCCACTACCACGTTCCGTACCTTTAATATTTTCCTTCCAGTTCTAGTGTATGCTGCGGTGGTTGACAGGGTCAAAGGCACCACATCAATAAAACACTGCTAACACAAGAATGATGCAACAACTAAACACACAAACGCATAAAACGAATGAAACAGAAGTGAAACTGAAACAACAAAATACTGAAATAATAGAAACCAAGTAGAAGCACAAATGTACACTAAGATTTTACCTGGTGATTCTTGAAAGAACTCTGGTAAACGGTGAGGACATGTGACAGACGTCTGACCAGTCCAATTTTTGAGCTGTCTGTCCGGACATATGGTCACCCTACGTTAGCATTAGCAGCTCTAGTAAATGTACAGTAGTGGTTTCAGTTATTGTACAGACATTACACACTTACCATAGATGAACAGAGATGAGTGGACAATTACATACGTCAAAAACAGCAGGCCTATCACAAGACAACTCCGACATTATCTGTAAATATTGTGAATTATCAGTGATCTATAGATATTGACCCCTAATCGGGTGGACATGTGGGTGGGTCTATCACAGGACTATCCAATCATATTTCTCCTATTGTTGCGTCTTCGTATAAACAAGGATTTCCTCCTGAATACACTCGTCTAAACACATGAAAAACTGAAGATGAGACGACACTTTGTGTCTTCTGTTTTCATCGTTTCTGTAGAAACGTAACCTAAGGCGACTTCCCAAAACTCCCTGAAAATGGTGACATTTACTGTTAACAAAATTTCAGATGTATTATGATTCCATGTCAGTGTTGAATTATACATGAACTTGTTTGGAAAATGGTGCTAGTGACATCATCGACTGCTGTCCTGATTGTTCCTGTTTATCTCTGTAAACATATTTTTCAAGTTTTTATTTTCTTTAGACCTTTTAACATGTCAGGCCTGCTCAGTTTAGTCTGGGAACACGTCACAGTGAATATGGTAATATCTAATATGAAATGATGCAAAAATAGTGTCAGCTCACAACTTTAAAACTATACAAAACTAATAATATGAAGTAACTGTGGGTGATTCTCTGGTGGAGTTCTGCTGTTCAGTAAAACCTCAGGAGGCCGTTGACTCCAAACCCCCAGAGTTCAATGTGTTCACCATCGGTGCCAGGGGCAAAGTTATTGCACCATCATCTTCTCTCATTTCACTTGCTGCATCAGTAAAATTCCAGTTTTTCCTGTGATTACTGACACAGTTTCATTGTATTTAGATTCAGAGTACAATGGTTCCTCTACTTACAAAATAAAATCCTCCCAGAAGTGTTTTCCTACTGAGTTTTTCATAAATAATTTCATTTTACATTGATTTCTAAACCCCCAATACTACCCCCTAAACCCCTAAAATATTATTAGTTAACTGGTCTGTGGTTAGTAGAGGTACCACTGTATTTGTCGTCCACATTAGTTCATTCAACAAAATAAAAGTCAGGCTAAAGGCTTTATTTACTTGAGTAACATCCATGAAATTCAGCCAAAGTTACTAAAGATCCAGAAGTGTGTTGTCTAAAGTGTTTTCCATCTTCATGTAAGAACAGTTGAATAGGGTGAATATTCAAACAGAACTGCATGAACCAGGGATGAAATATGACAGCTTTATTTTTACTGGACATCTGAAACACCTTTTCCTGCAGTGTTGGAGAAGCCTGCCCCCTCCAGCAGACACCAACATTTATACTAACCCTACAAAACAAAAAGGCACAAACTGCATTTTTGGTGAAATGAGTTATTGTGTTTTTTCCAACATTCAAATTATTCTTTATTGTGTAATAAAATATTTCATCTCAAATGTCTGTAGTTTTGGATAAAATAGTCAGTGTTTGTACAGTAACTGTTAAAGTACTCGTAAAAAAACTCCACAAAGACAGTAAAGACCATTACTGTGTTCTTACCAATGTCCATTTAGGACCCTGCTGGACTATAAGGTGGACTGGGCTATAAATTGAACTGGACTATAAGTTGAACTGGACTATAAAGTGGACTGGACTATAAGGTGGACTGGACTATAAGGTGGACTGGACTATAAGTTGAACTGGACTATAAGGTGGACTTGACTATAAGGTGGACTTGACTATAAGGTGGACTTGACTATAAGGTGGACTGGACTATAAGGTGGACTGGACTATAAGGTGGACTGGACTATAAGGTGAACTGGACTATAGGTGAACTGGACTATAAGGTGGACTGGACTATAAGGCGAACTGGACTATAAGGCGGACTGGACTATAAGGTGAACTGGACTATAGGTGAACTGGACTATAAGGTGGACTGGACTATAAGGTGAACTGGACTATAAGGTGGACTGGACTATAAGGTGAACTGGACTATAGGTGGACTGGACTATAAGGTGAACTGGACTATAAGGTGGACTGGACTATAAGTTGAACTGGACTATAAGATGAACTGGACTATAAGGTGGACTGGACTATAAGGTGAACTGGACTATAAGGTGGACTGGACTATAAGGTGAACTGGACTATAAGGTGGACTGGACTATAAGGTGGACTGGACTATAAGGTGAACTGGACTATAAGGTGGACTGGACTATAAATTGAACTGGACTATAAGGTGAACTGGACTATAAGGTGGACTGGACTATAAATTGAACTGGACTATAAGGTGAACTGGACTATAAGGTGAACTGGACTATAAGGTGAACTGGACTATAAGGTGGACTGGACTATAAGGTGAACTGGACTATAAGGTGGACTGGACTATAAATTGAACTGGACTATAAGATGAACTGGACTATAAGGTGAACTGGACTATAAGGTGGACTGGACTATAAATTGAACTGGACTATAAGATGAACTGGACTATAAGGTGAACTGGACTATAAGGTGGACTGGACTATAAATTGAACTGGACTATAAGGTGAACTGTCAGTGAATGTTTTTATGAAGGTTTTTCATATATAAAAATTCAAAATTGAGATAAAAAGGCTAAATTTTCAGATAAAAACTCAAAATTATCTGATAAAAAGGTTAAAATTATCTGGAAAAAAGGTCAAAATTCTCAGATAAAAAGTCTAAATTATCAGTCACTAATCACTACCTGAAGTAATCCATATATAAGGTACACTGTGGTTTTTGCAGAACTAGATAATATGCAGTAAGAATACTGCCTCATGACCACCAACAGATCTGTAAGATTATTTTTTCAGTTTGGTGTCTGTGCAGTTACTGACTGTTTACTTTGTAGGACAGTCATGTTAACATTTATACAACCAGATGCCAGGTTGTATCACAGTTGAATTATCTGGGTGACAAGTCACCGGTGAGAGGAAGTAAACAAGACACGGTGAACATGAACCAACATGACAAAATAAAAGCCCTGACACTAACAATGACAGAACAGGAAGATACACAAAAGCTAACAAAACAAAACGTTTATAGTCAAACTATGACAATATGATGCAGCTCTACATGCTAAATTGATGTTGTATTTGATTCAGATCCAAGAAAGTGGTGGTCCAGGGCACCAACGTGGCCCACCTCCTGGAGCTGCAGGCCCTGGCCATGAGCCTCAGTCTACCCACGTACCTGGTCCAGGACGCAGGACTGACCCAGGTGAGACAACCCCAGGGTTCTCCTGAAGGAGGGCCTGAAGGGAAGCCCAAATCTACAAGAACATGAAGGCAAAAGGCAGTGTATCTGTTAAAGGAAAGACTTCTGGAATAATGTGGAACAATTCAATTCAAAATACTTTATTATAGTCTGTGTACAGTTTTCCAAAAAAACATTAACCCTGAAGTCAATTCATGTTCTTGTTTGTCATACAGTGTTTTAGTGGTTTTGAATGGTGGTGAATTTTAATCCTATGTATGTCAGCCTCAAAAATGTCCCATAAGGCCTCAAAATGGCCAGGTCCAAATCTAATGAATGAGTTAACTTTAATGATTCACTTTGAGTGGATGTTCCCAGCGTTCTGTGGGTGGATTTTTTTTCGATAACCGCCTGCTGCCAACGGCAATGAGTTTTGTCACTTCAGATTCACGGTACCATATCACTCCGCAGGTAGTTCGGCCACTTTGAAAGTAAATATTTGCTACGTTGTAACGGTTATTTTATCCAATCTGTTAGAGTCAAATCAAATCAAATCATTTTAGTTTTGTAAAGCCCAATATCACAGCCACTGCTGCCCCAAAGGGCTGTAAATTGAAAGTCCATTTTAACATAACATTTCACAACAAAAGTGATAAATAAAACAGCAAATTAACAAAAATATATAAAAAGGAGACCATCTGTAATTATTCAAAAGCTTGAAGGAAGAGGTACGTTTTTAACAGTGATTTGAAAGAATTAACTGCGTCATCCTGTTTAACATTGATAGGAACCCTGGTAACAAAACCATCTGCCACCTGCGGTACGCTTATTGATTCGTGGGGGGTCCAGAAGTTCTAAATGTTGTAACCGAAGTGGTCTGGGCAGAACATAGGGCACAATTAAATCTTGAAGATAAACAGGTGCCAAATGTTTTAGGCACTTACATGTTAATAATAATATTTTAAATCTAATTCTAAACTCCACTGGGAACCAGTGGAGAGACCTCAGCACTGGAGTTATGTTCTCTCTACGTCTAGTTCCTGTCAGTATCTGTGCAGCTGAGTTCTGGACAAGTTGAAGGATATTAATAGAATTGTTTGGACAGCCTGCGAACAAAGAGTTGCAGTCATCTATTCTCGAAGACACAAATGCATGAATACGTTTTTCTGCATCCGATTTAGAGAGAATGCTTCTAACTTTAGTAATGTTACGCAGATGAAAAAATAAATTTTTACAAATTTGTCGCAAATGGGGTTTGAAGGAGAGTTCCCCGTCACAAATCACACCTAAGTTACGAACAGTTGAACTGGCCCACACAGAAACATTATTCATTGAACCAACATGGGAAGAAATAGACGCTCTAGCAGATTGAGAACCAATCAATAAAATCTCAGTCTTGTCTGCGTTTAAGAGAAGATCATTAGTAGCCATCCAGGTCTGTATAGTGCAAACACAAGTATTGAGTTTGATTTGATTTGATTTGATTTGATTTATTTCGAACATGTGCAAAGTGCAACAATAATCAATACAATAATAATAATAATAATAATAATGACATGTCCAAAAAGAAGTAGGATGAAGCATAAGCTTATTTAATTCTACCCCTTCTTCACTTCCCCAATAACCTAAATTCATCTTATAGTAATATAGTGCATAGTACAAAAATGATGATAAATAAAATAATAACAATAACAATAATATCAATACCAATAATCAATAACTGAAGTACTAAACATAGACATATATACAAAAAAAAAACAAAACAACTAAAAACAAATGAGCAGATAGGAAAGTAGGTAACAGAGTTTTTTTGTTGTTTGTTTTCTTTTTTCCTCCCTTCCTTCTTCTTCTTTTCCCTTTTTTTTCTTTCCTTTTTCTAATTTTTTTGCATTTTGCTCTTATTTTTTATTTATTTTATTTATTTTATTTAATTTTTCTATTCATTCACTTATTTTATTCATGTATTTATTCATTTATTTATTTTTTATATCTTTTAACCCCACAGAGGGGGAGTCAACATTGCTTCAGATCACTACATATTCCAGTCTTGCAGACATATGTGACCCCCCACCACCAAACCAGGCATAAGTGGCGCTGAGCCGTTCAGAGCTACAGCCAAATTTAGTCTGGAAGGTGATTTGTTATTAGTGTTTACACCTTATCAAAAAACGGTACCTTAACACCTCTATGTTCACTTCCTGTGGTCATTACATTGAAATCCAATCAATAAAGGTGTTTATTGAGTCAATTATTTAAGCGGTGACAAAAGTTCAGGTATTGCTGAGCAAAGACAAAGACGACTTCCACCTCTTTTCGCCGAACAAAACGATCTCCGTTCCGTGGGTAAACACCCAAGTGTTTGGTACGAGGTAAAAGCTTATATTGAATGTTCTGTCCAATGGTGTAAGCCAAATGATTATAATACGTCACACTTCTGTCCTATTATTATAATATATAAAACTTCTGTGACATGTCCATCAGAGTGTCCTTTAACATCTGTCAACAATTTGTGTCAATCGGATACAAATTATTATGCGTTGCTAAGGACTTCCTACCCCAAAACAGTCCAAAACTTTAACGGACAATATCTAAAAATATGCAAATTGCAAAATATGTCCAAATGTGGATATTAAAATGACCATAACTTTGGTTCTACTTGTGATAGAAACATCATTTTTTCACCATCTTAAACCTTAGTTTCCACTCTACCAAGATACACACATAACTCTGTTTGGATTTACACACACTTATGCCTGGTTTACTGGTGGTGGGTCACATATACTAGACTATTTAGTGCATGTGTGTGACCATCATCGGTCCTTCCCGAAAGCTGAGCAGACATCCCCCATTAGAACTCTCCCTTACAAGCCAGTGAGTGCAGTGCTGCACCTCAGTGATGTGTGGAGGAAACAAAGGCTAGACAGGATGGACAGGACGAACGGGGACAGAAACCAACAGGCAGTGCTATTGTAATTAAAGACTGTAAGGTGATGTGTTATTACAACCACCAACTGTCCATCAATAAAAACAAATAAATAAGTAGATCAGAAAAAGAGGAAAAAACCAAACCAGCACAAAAGGAGAAACAAAAAACAAAACAAAAACAAAAAAAATAAAATTTTAAACAATCGGCACCGAGCACCACAACCGTGGATGTCCTGATAGTATAAAATAGAATGTAATGTAATAGAATAGTCCAGAAGAGGACACCAGTGCAGAAGAAAATAAGTTTAGTGTAGAGATTGTGGAGAGATTCTCAGCACATTCTGGCGAGTCCCATCATTCGTTGAAATGGGACTCAGTAGTCGCTGGCGAGACCCGATCAAACATGCAAGTGTGAAAGACCCCGAAGCCCAGAACAGCAATCACGACAAGGCAGGGCCAAGCCAACAGGGCAACCCCCACCTCGGGCCGCAGGAGCCACAGGACGCCACTCCCAGAGAACCACCGGGGCCACTGTGAACGACACAAACCCGGAGAACAAGAGGGAGCAGCTACAGGATATGGATATGGATATGGTATCCTTAATTGAACCGAGCTGGCTTTCGAACTTTTCGTATCTGGCTTGAGATTTCTCCTCAGCCTCATTGAAAAACTTTCTGAGCATGTGCTCAAGGTAGTCTGGAGTGACATTGGGTGCAGGCGAAGTGGTAAAGGGCGCAGATGTCTCCTCCTCAGCCATGGATTGTCGTGTTGACCCAGCCTTTGCACGCTTGGGAGGCATTAAAGTGGGCGCAGAGTTAAGGGCACACACTGTTACAGACCCGGGCATACACAGAATGAGGTCCAGCAAATGACAGGTCCAGTCCAGAGTAATTTTGAGGAAAAAAACAGCAGATAACTCACAAAATCTCAGTCAGGGGGGAGCTGTGGTTCACAAGCAACATGTTACGCCGCCATCAGCAACTGGCAGACATTTTTGACGACACCTGGTGGAAAAAATATGGAGGCGTTTGCAATTAATTTGTATATATACAGAGACTATGGTACTTTTGAGTGCTGGTGGGAAGCGGAATGTGCAGAGACAGACTGCACAGAGACTAAAACAAGACATCAAGATTTACAGGAGGAGGAAATAGATATTAAAACTGCAAGCAGTCTCAAAGGCCTTCGCCATCCCTCGCGACCGCCTCCCCACGCAACCTCTGAGTCAAATTTCAGCCAAATCGGTGTTTGTATGCCCGATCTACAGCTATTTTAGTAAAGGCGAATTTGTAGGGGGTGCTATCGAGCAAAATCGCAATTTCTATGGATAAACCATTGTAGGACGGAGAGATAGACGTCAGAGTCAAATTTCAGCTAAATCCGTGTTTGTATGTCCGATCTACTGCCATTTTACTAACGGTGTATTTGGCTAATCTGTAGGGGGCGCTATAGTGCGAAATAACAATTTCATATGACAAACAAGTGTAGACCGGAGAGACGGACATCGGAGTCAAATTTCAGCCAAATCGGTGTTCGTATGTCCGATCTACAGCCATTTTCATAAAAATAAATTTCTTGGGGGCGCTATAGTACAAAATCGGAATGTCTTTAGCTAAATGGATGTAGACCTGGGAAATACGTCTGTGTCAAATTTCAGCCAAATTGGTGTTTGTTTGTCCGAGCTGAAGCAATTTATGTAGTGGTAATTTTTGCTCAAAACTTGGCAAAGTTTGCGACAGCGTAGCAAAAAAACGATGCAACTTTTCCAAATAAATTGGATAACTTTTAAAGTCCCACTTGTCTAGATCGTGTTCACCGATTTTGATCTCATTTGGTCCAACGGCCAAGGAGGAGATAGATAAATTCCAATGACAGCGAAAATGACGACTCAAATTTTTTAAAATTTCAATCCAAGATGGCGGACTACCTGTTGGATTATGGGAGTGGTCATCATTCGGTTTTTTGTTCATCCTCATATGACGAACATGTGTACTGATTTTCACAGCTCTGACTTTACTAGGGCATGATCTGGCCTAATAAAAACTATTTCACCTTTTGTAGGTAGCGCTGTAGACACATAGACTGACTGTGACGAAACCTTTAAATACTTGCAATTTTTTCACACTTCTGAGGTGTGTGCAAAATTTGTTGAGTTTTCGTGCATGTTCAGGGGGTCAAATTAGACGTATTTCACCTTTTCTAGGGTCAGCCATTTTAATAAAAGGACATTTCTAGGGGGCGCTATAGTACAAAATCAGAATATCTTTAGTTAAATGGATGTAGACCTGGGACATAGACGTCTGTGTCAAATTTCAGCCAAATTGGTGTTTGTTTGTCCGAGCTGAAGCAATTTATGTAGTGGTAATTTTTCCCGAAATCTTAGCAAATTTTGTGACTGCGTAGCACAAAAACGATGCAACTTTTTCAACTAAATTGGATAACTTTTGAAGTCCCACTGATTTTCAGCTCATTTGACCCAACGGCCAAGAAGGAGATAGATAAATTCCAATGATAGCGAAAATGACGACTCAAAATTTAAAAAAATTCAATCCAAGATGGCGGACTTCCTGTTGGTTTTATGGGCGTGGCCATCATTATGTTTTTTGTTCATCATCATATGACGAACATGTGTACCAATTTTATTAGCTCTAAGTTCACTAGGGCGTGATTGGCCTATTTCACCTTTTCTAGGTGGCGCTGTAGACACATTTCTTGACTGACTTTTATTAAACCGATAAATACTTGCAATTTTTTCACACTTCTGAGGTGTGTGCAAAATTTGGGGAGTTTTCGTGCATGTTCAGGGGGTCAAATTAGAGGTCAAAGGGCTCACGAAAGAGAAAGAATGAAAAATTCAGAAACCAAGCAGGAACAATATAGCGTTTTTCTGACCCCCACGAACTTGCCCCCAAATAAAATTTTTCGACTTTCCCCACGTTACTGTTGGGTTAAGGTCACATTTGACACACTTTCACTCATGTCAGTGACCCTGAGTGGGCGTGGCCCATAGACTCCCATACATTCTGAGCAGGAGCAAATATGCGGTATGTGCATGTGACGTGCACATGCTCAGCCACGGCTCGCTACCGTGAATGTGTGAGTGTGTGTGAGAGTGGTGCGAGTCGTCCCTGGCGACCACGTCCCTGGCATTTTTCGTCACCTGGCCATCACAGCAGACTCAATAGGCCTTACGCCGATGTTGTCCACGGTGAAGGCCTAAAAATAGAAGAAAACAGGCATGAAATGAACATCAAAAGGAGCACTGCATGGGCAATGAAGGTCTTTGGAGAGTGGTTATCAGAGAAGAATATTACAGCAGAGTTGAATGAATTTGATGAAGCAGGACTGCTGGTGAAACATACTCCGTGGGAAGCTACACTGGTCATCGCGCTGGTGTGAGCAGGTACTACAACAAATATGATATTCCTAACAATACGGCCTTCAAAAGCAGCAAGAATGTTTTTTAAATAGGTTTTAAAAAATCTTCATAAGAAGGGCAAAGACAACAGCCAACACCACCCAACCATTTCCAGCGCAGATCTGCAGCGCATCAGAGAATCACCAGTTTAATATCCAATTGCAAAGAGGAAGGAAGGGAACAAGGATTTACCACCATCCTCGTTCCAGGTGAAGTATGATGAAAATGGTTTAGAATACATTACGCTAGGGCACAACGCTGATACAAAAAATCACAAAGACAAAGAATGAGTTATCTTTAATGAATGAGTTAACTTTATGACAGTAGAAGTAAAATCATGAATGTAATATTCTTTTATAGTTTTTCACATATGGACAATTAAATGACACATTCAGATTTAAGATCAACACTAAAGAAAATGATGGAAATTCATGTGAATGGTTAAAATTGGTGTCTGGAATAATGAATAATTCATGACCAAAACAGAACCACGAAACAGGTTGATGGTTTTCTGAAGAATTTACTAGAATTATAAACAAGGACTAAGTTAATGACAATATTTTAACTGTTATTTATTAATTTATCTGATGCTTTTAGAAGTATTTGTTTTTTAATTGAAAAAAATGCGTCAATTGCATATGTTTAAAATATTCTAATTGTTCTTTAATTTGTTTTGTACTGATTTGGTTCAGATACTTGTGTACCTCGGCTATCAAAGTTTTAAATATCTGATTCTCTAAACCAACAGAATTTTTTTTTCTTTTCTGTTTTTATCAGTTTTCATCAGTTCCTTAAAAAAAGTTACTTTCTGTGGTCGGCCATTTTGAATTGTCCAATATGGCATCACCAGCATTAGACTGAAATGAATGTGAAAGTTTTTTCATCCTTAAATGTAGACTTAGTATTGTTCAGAATTACATTTTCTATCACCTGTGTGAAAATACCCATGGTCCATAAAGCATATGTTCATAACATTAGATGAAAAGGTGCAGATGTTCCAGTAAATGTTCCTTCCCCTCAGGGGACACGTCACACAGGTCAACATTTAATGGATCAGCTGAACTCTATGTTGTTTCTATCAGTAGTTGCAGTAGTTGTTAGTCACATATAGTGAGTATTTGCTAGATGGTGAATTATTGTTTGTGTTTTTGTGTGAAGTGCAGTCTGTCAGGACATGGTGTTCATCATTGTCTTAGTAGAAACAGTCAGAACTTTGGGTCAGTTGTCCGTCTGTGTTTAGTTCAGATGAAGACAGTGGACTTCACATCTGTCAACATTCACTGCTTCATTAGTGGATGTTATTTTACTGCAGTGTTATCCTCCTGGGGACGTGATGGAGTCCACCATGGTTTGATGTAGACTACGTACTAGCATTAGCTAAAACCATGTTTTCTTTTCCCTGTCATGGCTGCAGTGACAGCCTGTCACCATAGTAACAGTTATCTATGTTCAAAGTATGTGTAAAGTACTGATGGTTGTTACAGCAGAGTATGAACAATATAAACTGTTAAACTATTGAGCAGATGAAGACATTAAACATGTTTAGTTGTGGAAATCTGACGGATACAAACTGTGAGCCCTGTCTGGAAGTAGCATTAGCAACTGGCTACGTGCTACCATGACTGTATAGGCGTCACAGCAACACAATGATACATTTTTTGTTTAGTAAAACATGTTCCTAAAAAAAGAACATCTGCAAAAGGTGTTTAGTGAAAAAACAAACCCAGAAGTATTAACCACAACACTACATTTATTACACTGAGAACGTAAACATGTCTGATATAAACTAATAGCATTAGCCGCTATGCTACTGCTGCATTAGCCACTATGCTACTGTTGCATTAGCAGGTATGCTACTTCTGCATACACCGGGTATTTTGGCTAATTCGCCACAGATTATTAAGCTCTATCTCCCTCCTTTGCTCATCATTTTTGCCCCTATCAATCTTTCTATTGCCCTGGCCTCTCTCTCTAGTGCCCCTGTCCTTTTCTCTATTGCCCTGGCCTCTCTCTCTAGTGCCCCTGTCCTTTTCTCTATTGCCCTGGCCTCTCTCTCTAGTGCCCCTGTCCTTTTCTCTATTGCCCTGGCCTCTCTCTCTAGTGCCCCTGTCCCTTTCTCTATTGCCCTGGCCTCTCTCTCTAGTGCCCCTGTCCCTTTCTCTATTGCCCTGGCCTCTCTCTCTAGTGCCCCTGTCCTTTTCTCTATTGCCCTGGCCTCTCTCTCTAGTGCCCCTGTCCTTTTCTCTATTGCCCTGGCCTCTCTCTCTAGTGCCCCTGTCCTTTTCTCTATTGCCCTGGCCTCTCTCTCTAGTGCCCCTGTCCCTTTCTCTATTGCCCTGGCCTCTCTCTCTAGTGCCCCTGTCCCTTTCTCTATTGCCCTGGCCTCTCTCTCTAGTGCCCCTGTCCTTTTCTCTATTGCCCTGGCCTCTCTCTCTAGTGCCCCTGTCCTTTTCTCTATTGCCCTGGCCTCTCTCTCTAGTGCCCCTGTCCCTTTCTCTATTGCCCTGGCCTCTCTCTCTAGTGCCCCTGTCCCTTTCTCTATTGCCCTGGCCTCTCTCTCTAGTGCCCCTGTCCTTTTCTCTATTGCCCTGGCCTCTCTCTCTAGTGCCCCTGTCCTTTTCTCTATTGCCCTGGCCTCTCTCTCTAGTGCCCCTGTCCCTTTCTCTATTGCCCTGGCCTCTCTCTCTAGTGCCCCTGTCCCTTTCTCTATTGCCCTGGCCTCTCTCTCTAGTGCCCCTGTCCCTTTCTCTATTGCCCTGGCCTCTCTCTCTAGTGCCCCTGTCCTTTTCTCTATTGCCCTGGCCTCTCTCTCTAGTGCCCCTGTCCTTTTCTCTATTGCCCTGGCCTCTCTCTCTAGTGCCCCTGTCCTTTTCTCTATTGCCCTGGCCTCTCTCTCTAGTGCCCCTGTCCCTTTCTCTATTGCCCTGGCCTCTCTCTCTAGTGCCCCTGTCCCTTTCTCTATTGCCCTGGCCTCTCTCTCTAGTGCCCCTGTCCTTTTCTCTATTGCCCTGGCCTCTCTCTCTAGTGCCCCTGTCCTTTTCTCTATTGCCCTGGCCTCTCTCTCTAGTGCCCCTGTATTTTTCTCTATTGCCCTGGCCTCTCTCTCTATTGTCCCTGTCCCTTTCTCTATTGCCCTGGCCTCTCTCTCTAGTGCCCCTCTGTGGTCTTGGGAAGTCCATGGCCATTGTCAGTCAGTTAAATACTTTTCTTCATCTAGGTCATAGGTCAAAGTTGACTGCTGCTGATTGTCCCCACCTGCAGCAGGGAGGAGTGCAGGTGGAGTGCACCATGTTAAAGGGGTGTTCACACAAATTAATATAAATAAATTGTGATGTAGATTTTTGTGAATGGTAAATAAATATATATAAATAAATGGATTGTAGTACTTTAAGAGAGAATGCCATAACTTGTGTTACCCCATCCAAAGACAAGGTTAATATTTTTTATGATAATGGTCTATCCTGGAGGGGTGGAGCTCTGGGGCTTTAAAAAGAGGGTGAAAAGCCCAGGACTCACTTCTATCTGATGACCTGGAAATGCTGCTAAGGAGGAGCAGAAATGGACTAATGGAAGGCATACTGGTCTGCCTCCAGTTAATTGCCACCTTTAGCTTTGATATGTTTTGTTGTTACTTTGCTTAATTTTACTTTCTTACCTTTACTTACTTGTATCTTTGACTTGTCATTATTATTACACATTAATTACACTGTTATCACTGAATCTGTAAATAAATCACCCTGAACCCTGCCCCTGTGAGCATCTGCCATCTTTTACTTTTATGGACTTTGGTCCAGGCCTGGTCTAACATTTTAACCTAGACCGAGGTGGGACACCCTCTCTCTCTCTCTCTCTCTCTCTCTCTTTCTCTCCACTGTGCTCCATCATAAATACTATCTGTTCTTGTCTCCTCCATGTTGTCAGTTTACACGGTAGTTAACTTGCTCTTGTGGGGACCCCCTACTGCTACGTAACTTCCAGCCACTCCCTGTTTTTGGACGGGGATGCTATTTCTTCACATTTTTGGTTAAAAAAGTGAATATTGTGATGTTGAATTGCAGTTTCTTTATGGACATCCTGATATTTGATCATTTCTATAAACTATGATTCATAGTCGTGTCTAACCTGCATGTTGACCTTTAAACTAACGCTAACTGCCTCCACTATGATCAGAACTGCCCTAACTGCCTCCACTAAGGGTGCAGATAGTATTTTTGAACTGGGGGGGTCAAATGTCCTCCATTAACCCTTCTACGCAGCAGCAGTAGGATGTCCTGACACACTATGACCTCTGGCCGTCGTGCTCATTTATTCTTTGCTAGAACCCTGTTGGAAACATTTTATGAAGTTAAACTCTTCGTGTCTGTTTTCAGTTCTTTCCTAAATTGACTCGTAAAGAAAACACTGGCAAGAGTGTATTTTCTTTTTGTATTCTGACTTTAAACTCTAATTGTATGAACAGTCAGTCAACAACTCTTCTTATATATTCCTTATGAAACAGTTTGTTCTCTGTAATCTAACTTAATTAAACAGCCTTAAGACATTAGTGCAGTTAATAGTATTTAATATGACTTATCTACAGACGACCGGAACAATAAAGTTTATCTGTAACTTACTCTGTATGATATGATAACGGTTACAGGCGATACGATAACTTATAGTAACATAGCACCCCGGGCACAGTCTGTTCTCACTGCTGCCCTCAGGGAAGAGGTACAGGTCCATCAAGACCCGCACTTTGAGATTCCTGAACACTTTCTCAGTGCAATCAGGGTACTGAACACTAGCGGGACACAATAGCTACCTCAGCCATTGCCCACTGTGCAATATATTTATATACAGTGAGAGTAAAAAGTATTTGATCCCTTGCTGATTTTGTTGGTTTGCCCACTAATAAAGACATGATCAATCTATACTTTTAATGGTAGATGTATTCTAACATGAAGAGACAGAATATCAAAACGAAAATCAAGAAAATAACTTGAAGGAATATATATGAATTTATTTGTATTTCATTGAGGGAAATAAGTATTTGATCCTCTAGTATACATTAGGAGTTCTGGCTTTCACAGACCAGTTACACACTCCCAATCAACTTGTTACCTGAATTGAAGACACCTGTTCTAAATAATCACCTGTATAAAAGACACCTGTTCACAGAATCAGACAATCAGACAGATTCCAAACTCTCCAGCATGGGTAAGATTAAAGAACTCTCTCAGGACCTCAGAGACAGGATTGTTGACCTGCACAAATCTGGAATGGGCTACAAAAACATTAGCAAGATGCTGGGTATTAAAGTAACAACCATTGGTGCAATTGTGAGAAAATTTAAGGAGTATAACATGACCATCAATAGACCTCGGTCTGGTGCTCCACAGAAGATTTCACCTCGTGGGGTGGCAATGATCATGAGGACAGTGAGAAATCGGCCTGCAACCACACAGCGGGAGTTAGTGAATGACCTCAAGGCAGCTGGGACCACAGTCACCAGGAAAACAATTGGCAACACTTTGCGCCGCAATGGATTAAAATCCTGCAGTGCCCGAAAGGTACCCCTGCTTAAGAAGGCACATGTGGTGGCTCGCCTAAAGTATGCCAATGATCACCTCAAAGATGCACAAAGTGATTGGGAGAAGGTTCTGTGGTCAGACGAGACCAAAATTGAACTATTTGGCCTAAACTCTACTCGTCATGTGTGGAGGAAGAAAAATGCTGCCTATGATCCCAGGAACACTGTGCCCACCGTCAAGCATGGTGGTGGAAACATTATGTTTTGGGGGTGTTTCTCTGCCAAAGGCACAGGGCTACTTCACCGCATCAGTGGGAAGATGGATGGAGCCATGTACCGAGCAGTCCTGAGGGACAACCTCCTCCCCTCTGCTAGGAAGCTGAAAATGGGCCGTGGCTGGGTCTTCCAACATGACAACGACCCGAAGCATACAGCAAAGGCAACAAAGGACTGGCTCAAGAAGAACCATATTAAGGTCATGGAGTGGCCCAGCCAGTCTCCGGACCTCAATCCAATCGAAAATCTATGGAGAGAGCTGAAGGTCCAAGTTGCCAAGCGACAGCCCACCAACCTTAATGATTTAGAGAGGATCTGCAAAGAAGAGTGGGCCAAAATTCCCCCTGATATGTGTGCTCACCTTGTGGTTAACTACAACAAGCGTTTGACCGCTGTGCTTGCAAACAAAGGCTTTGCCACCAAGTATTAAGTGCTTTCGGATAGAGGGATCAAATACTTATTTCCCTCAATGAAAAAAAAATGAATTAAAATAAATTCTTTGAAGTTATTTTCTGGATTTTCATTTTGATAATCTGTCTCTTCATGTTAGAATACATCTACCATTAAAAGTATAGAATGATCATGTCTTTATTAGTGGGCAAACCAACAAAATCAGCAAGGGATCAAATACTTTTTACTCTCACTGTATATGTTTATATATTTATTCACGCTACCATGTTCTCTAATGCACTTTTACATTACCTCCTGTAAATGTTTTTATACATCATACTTTTATTCTATTTTAATCTCCTTCTGTAATTTTATGCCACCAGAGTTGTCTTTTGAATTTCATTATGCATGTGTATGTGTATGATGACAATAAAAGGATTCTATTCTATTCTATATAATTGTCGAACGGCCGGGTTTTGCCTTGCCCTATTTGTTTGGGTATTGCAATCTACTACTTCCCGTCGGAAAAGGTTAGTTTAATATAATAATAATAAGACATCCTGTCTTATTTTATAAAGCAAGCATCGCTGCTGCCTTTCTATCTGATAACTGTCTCAAGGGTCAGTATCAAATATTTTTTGATTCCCTCTCCTGATCATCCCCAGGAAGAGAGAGGTTTAGTAGATTGTCAAGAAAGTAGACGGGTTTTTAACCTTACAGGATGGCTCTTTGCAAAAACAGGACCCGTAAGATATAATATCTTACATGAAATATCACGGATACCACTGCCGTTTAGATCAATTGGAGATGTGACTAAGTCCTACTCATTTCTATAAGGGTTAGTATCTCCTAATTCTCCTTCGGTATTTTAACCCCAAATCATTTCACCAGTTCCCAATGTTCTGACTCACCTGGTCTTGAGAGGAGAACGTTGGGTTCCTTACTGGTTTTTTGGTTTGGGTAAGACAGTCCCTCTGAGCACCGTTACCAGCATGTGGCTGCTGAAGAACTTTACAACCTCCTTGTCTTTTCTTGTATCAAAAGATACAATAGATTTATTTAAAAAATGTAAAACAGAAATAAAACAGATTACAACCTCAACCCAGGTCTCTTTGTTGAATAAAAGCCTTAAAATACCAGTGGACAACTTTTTATTGAGAGTTTAACCTTCTCTTTAGTTGTTTCCCACTATTTTTGTCTGTCCTCCCTAAGTCTGAACTACGTCTCCTTTTCTACTCGGGGCGAAGCTGTTTATATACCCTTCCCGAGTACATCAACCTATAGATCACTTCTCTCTCCAGTCAATATTCCATGTGGTCTCCATGTGAATTTCAACTGAATAATCTAAGTGGAGAGATAATTATACCCTTTGTTCTCTCATCTCCTGTGATTTTGTGCATCAACCGGTGGCATTCGTTTGATTACATACATTTCTTTGAGCTGACCTGGAATTAACCCTCCTAAATCTATTACTCAGACTGACAGCTCCACACAGTCCTTCTCCGTCTCTGCAGCTATCCAGACACGTTTGAGCTGGCCTGGAGATGACTCTCATAGGTCTGTTACTCAAACTGACAGCTACACAGTGTTTTCCTAGATATGCTCCTTCTCTGTGATCATGCACTCTACCTGCAATTTACACAGAGTCTACTTAACAAAACATTCGAATATATAACATTGTGTTTTTGGTTACATATGAATATATAACATTGTGTTCTTGGTTACATACTTGTTTTTTGATTTACCACACATAAGTCCCTTAAGTTTCCTTTCGTATGGGGCGTAGCCTTGGCCCCCATAATTAAGTTCAGGTCCTCTTGCCTGGAAATCAAAAGGAAAGCTCATCTGCATCAGTGACGGCATGGGAGGGGGCCATGATCCATCCGCTGGGTGGGAGGGGGCTTGAGTGACATCTCGCGCCGAGCTTCTGACATAATAACATATTTATGTATTTATAATAATAGTTTACTTAGAGTTGTTGCTTTTTGAAAAAAACATGTAATAGTTTTCTGTCTTTTTGATTTCCTCCTCATGTTCTGGATCCAGTTGTTTTCTGACAGATGTTATAAACCATCCACTTCTGCACATGAACAAATTCAACCTAATGTTAATTCATATTTTCATTTCCTCCTCATGTTTGTAGTAAGAAAACAGATTTTACATTTTTTTAAATAAACATTGGAGTGGGGGTTAGGGTTTGAAGAGCATTTGAATCTGGGTGTGTCAAGACCCCCCTGGCACACCCACTATCTACACCCATGGGTGATAGTGTGATAAATGAAGTCAAACTAGACTAACTGCAGTGTTGTGTTGGTGTTTACAGGTGGAGGCCGGCTCCCGCACCGTCCTGGCCATCATGGGTGAAGAGGACATGGTCAACAACGTCACTGGGAGTTTGAAACTGCTCTGAGGGTCCACAGGTGTGGGTTAGGGTTAGGGAGGGGGGGGCATGACTGTGCAGGAGCACCGTCCACCCAGCAGAGGGCAGCCTTCCCCTGGGGTTCCACCACAGACCGTGGATGGAGGTGCACAACCACCTTCAACAGCTGAACACGACAATATACAAATAAACAAACAATGAACTTCTTCAACAGTAAACAAATATGGTTGAGGTTTTTCTCTGACCTTTGACCTTATGTGACCTTTGTCTATTTGAAAAAACAGGCCCCACCCCCTGGGACTGTAGTCAACTCACCCTCTGACCTTTACTGAGCACCAGTACTGATACACACACACACACACACATATATATATATATATATACATACATTTTGTAGAAACAACAGCTTATAACTTGACTTGTAATTAGTCCATTGTTTTTAGAAATGGTTCATATGAAAGCTAAAAACTTTCCAAATTATGTTCAGAATTTACAATAAATTTTGTTAACTGAAGACAGATTGATCATTTAATAAACACAGAATGGTCAAATTTTTCCAAAACAAAAGTTTTGTCACCTTGTCATAATCAGCCTCATCTGTGATCAATAATTAATCAATCAATTAGTGGGTGTGAATAAAAAGAACCAGAGCACACCAGGCCTTCACATCAACTGTAACTTGACCTCTGTCAACATGTGTAAGATTCACTCTACGACCAAAGCTTTGATCATCAAGACACTGAAGACCAGATCCACTGCTGCAGTGGATGACACCTTCAATGTGTCTTAGCGACAAGTACAAAGGATAAAGGGAGGATTTGAAGAGACTGGAGAAGGTTTTGACAGGTCCAGGTCCGGCAGACCCCGCAAGACAACTGCTGGGGAGGACTGTTTGTTGGCTCGAAAATCCAAGTCCAGCCCTTTTTCCATGAGTAGAGCCCCACCAGGTCTGGTCACCTCTAGTCCCTGTGTTACCAGAACAGTCGTATTTTGTTTTAAAATGGCCTCCATGGTTGAATCAGTGCCCAGAAACCAGCACTAAACAAAAGGCAATTAAAAAAGGGTGTGGCATTTGCCTTGGGTTAGGGTTAGGATGGACGATGGAAAAGTGGCAGAAGGTGGATTTCTATGATGAATCTTTGGTTGAATTACATCACAGCCACCGTAAGTATTGCAGGAGACTAACTGGATCCCACATGGATCTGAAATTCACCCAGAAAAGAGTTAAGTTTGGTGGTGGAAAAATCATGGTCTGGGTTTACATCCAGTCTGGAGGTGTGCGACAGATTAGCAGGGTGGTGGGTAATATCAATAGTCGAAAATATCAAGTTTGAGCTACCTCTTATTTTTGCAGCAGGTTTTAAAGCAGGATGGTGTTCCACCCCATACTTGCAGCTCTACAGTAAAGTTCCTCAAGGTGAAGAAGGTCCAGGTGCTCCTGGACTGGCCGGCCCGGGTACGTGAACATGACTGAGCATGTCTGTGGTAGAATGAAAGAGGAAGCATGGAAGATAAAACCAAAGACCCTTGAACTCTGGGAGGTATGGAAGACTGTGTTTTTGATATTCCTGATGACTTCATCAATATATTGTATGAATCGTTGCCTAACCACATGGATGCAGTTGTTCAGGCTCATGGAAGTCATCCACATATTAAATATGGATCTCACAGCACCACTGATAAATTCACTGATGATGTGCAACATGTTTTTGAATTTGACGAAAATAATTAGTTCAGTTTTCACATTATTCTATGTAGGCGACAAAACTTTTGTGTTGGTAAAATGTGACCCTTCTGTGTTTATTAAATGATCCATCTGTCTTCAGTTAATGAAATGTATTATAAATTATGAACATAATTTGGGAGGGTTTTAGCTTTCGTATGAGCCATTTCTAAAAACAATGCATTAACAGTCAAATTATAAGTTGTTGGATAGGAGACAATACTTCTGTCAGACACTGTCTATAAATATATATAGATATAAATATGTGTTAAAGCTACTGTGTGACAAAGCATGTGTCAGAAGAACTGTGTGTTGTTACTAAAGATAAGTGACTGTTGTGTCCTTGTGACTCTGACAACAATCAGATGAACTGGTTAGAGGTTAGTGTGTCCAACAGGCATCTGAAAATGGACTATAAACCACACCTGAAAATAAACTGAACCTTTTCCTACTTCTGATGGGGACGAAAATCTACAGCATTTGGTGACACTGATGTGATTGGACAAGACACCGTGACTGCAGGTACCAGGTAAGAACCTGCTGCTCAGACAGGTCCACTCACCAAACAGTAAAAGTAAGAGAGAAGAGCTCTTCTGTTTCATCTCTGGGTGATTACGAAATGTGTCCCAGGTCAGAGTATGTGATTGGCTAGTGTGTGATATATGAAGTTTAATTGTTTTCAATTTCTTTGTCTTTGTCAAATTATTTCAAATGTCACAATGTTTTGTTTTAAGGAAACAGTTACTGAAGTAAAAAAACCTGTTAAATTTACAACATTAAAATTTTATTTACTAAAACTAAACTGTGTGATGTCATAACCAGGGGGTGGGGTCAGTGTATGTCATAACCAGGGGGTGGGGTCAGTGTATGTCATAACCAGGGGGTGGGGTCAGTGTATGTCATAACCAGGGGGTGGGGTCAGTGTATGTCATAACCAGGGGGTGGGGTCAGTGTATGTCATAACCGGGGGGGGGGGGGGGGGGTCAGTGTATGTCATAACCAGGGGGGGGTCAGTGTATGTCATAACCAGGGGGTGGGGTCAGTGTATAGAAGAATAGACTTTATTGCCATTTGTACATGTGCATCACAGGTACATTGGAATTTTTCGTGCGTGTCCCAGAGTCAGGTAGCTAACTATAAGCAGAGTAAACATTATGACATAGATAAACTACACAGTGTGACATAAATAAAGTAAAAACAATTAAATTAAATGAGATAAAGTGCATTGAATGGTGACTAAAATGTAAATAAATAAAATAATTTCAAATAGATAAAATAGTATAATTAGAAATGTTACAAAACTGTTGCATTGAGTATATTGGAGGAGGTAGTTGCATGTGTTGGCTAAACAGCCGTGGAGTGGTTGGTGTCACAGTTAGTGTGTATGACAGAGGTTTTCCCTCTCCGATGTTCTGGGCCACCAGCCTAACAACGGTGGATGCCACCCACTGAAACAGACCATGGGCTGGGTGGGGAGTGTCCCTGAGGATGCTCTGTGCTTTTTTCCTGCTGCACTGTGTGTATAAGGTCTCTATGGGAGGGAGGTCAGAGCCAATGACCCTCTCTGCAGTCTTGATGACCCGCTGCAGCTTCTTCCTCTCAGCCAGGGTGTTGTTCCCATACCACACTGTTATGCCGCTGGTGAGGGTACTTTCGACGAGTCCTCTGTAGTTTGAGCCCAACCTTCTTCAACAGCCTGATGAAGTGCAGCCTCTGCTGAGCTCTTTTCACCGTGGCAATGGTGTTTTTTGACCAGCTGAGGCTCTCTGTGATGTGAAGGCCCAGGAACTTGTGGCTGTCAGTCCGCTCCACCACAGTCCCGTTGATGGTGAGGGGCTGTAGAGGGGGCGCTCTCTTCCTGTAATCTACAATAAGTTCTCGTTTTGTTTATTTTGAGGACAAGATCGTTGTCCTCGCCGTAGGTGGTGATCCAATGAACCAGGTCCCTGTATGCAGACTCATCCCCACCTCTGATGAGGCCCAGGATGGTTGTGTCATCTGCATACTTGATGATTATGTTGTTATTGTGAGAGGTGCAGTCAAATGTGTACAGTGGGAAGAGTTTAGGGCTGAGACAACATCCCTGTGGGGTTCCTGTGCTAACAACAAGCTCAGCAGAAACCTTCTTCCCCATCCTCACCACCTGTGGTCTGTCTGTGAGGAAGTCCAAGGTCCAGTTGCGGGTGGATGTTGGTACCCCTAGGTCTGCCAGTTTAGCTGTTAGCTTCAGCGGCCTGATTGTGTTGAAAGTGGAGCTATAATCCAGAAACAGTAGCCGTGTGTATGTGTTATTCCTGTCCAGATGTTGGAGGGTGGAGTGGAGTGCCAGTGCCACCGCATCATCCACTGATCTGTTGGGGCGGTAGGCAAACTGATAGGGGTCCACTGTTTCCGGAACTACAGAGTTGATGTGGGTTAACACCAGCTTTTCCAGACACTTCATAGCAGCAGATGTGAGTGCCACGGGTCTGATGTCATTCATTGTTGTGATGTTGCACTATCACAGAAGACTTAAAGGTGCGTGGTACAGTTTCTTGTGAGAGGGAGACGTTGAAGATGTCTGTGTAGACCTCTGCCAGCTGCTCCGCACAGGCCTGCAGGACTCTAGGTGACACCCGGTCGGGTCCCACAGCCTTATGGTGGTTAACCTGTCTCAGAGCTCTGAGCACCTGCCTGTGTGTAACCTACAGAAAAGCCTCCTCTGGATCACAAGGGGCCTTCACGAGAATATCGCTGTTGTGCTGGTCAAATCTCGCGTAGAAGCTGTTGAGGTTGTCTGGCTGGATGGCGTCTTGAACCATAGACCTGTTTGCCTCTGACCTGTAGTTGGTCATGGACCTGATCCCCTGCCACATGACTCTTGTGTTGTTCTCCCTATGGCAGCTCTCAAGTCTCTGAGTGTAAGTCCTCTTGGCATCCCTGATGGATTTCTGGAGCTCATTGTGGCGTACATCCGCATTAAACTAGGGTGTCTGTTTGGGGAAACCACAAATAGTCTGGTGAGGGATTGCAGATGGAAGTGCACCAGTCAATATAGCAGCTTACGGTGTCTGTGTATTCATGAATATTGTCTGTGGCTGACTTAAAAATGTCCATGTCTGTGGCCTCCAAGCAGCCCTGGAGTTCCCCCAGTGCCTCATCAGTCCATGTGTTCACAGTCCTGAGTGTGACTGGGTTTGCTTTGAGCCTATTGATGCAAGTGGGCTGCAACAGGATAGCAAGGTGGTCACTTTTTCCAAGATGTGGCTTGGAGATTGGAGCTTGGAGAGTGTATGTCATAACCAGGGGCGGGGTCAGTGTATGTCATAACCAGGGGCGGGGTCAGTGTATGTCATAACTAGGGGCGGGGTCAGTGTATAATCAGTGGTCCCTGCAGATGTGGGTAAAGTAACTTTACACTGCGTTCCAAATTCTTGTGCAAATTGTATTTAAGTGTCATAAAGATTACATCCTGTGTTTTTCAGGCCCAAGGACTGACCCTTGAGGAACGCCATAATTAACTCTGGAGGACTGCGATGATTGTTGATTAACGTTAACAAATTGGTAGCGATCAGATAAATATGATTTAAAGCAGCAGAGGGCTGCTCCTCTAATACCTATATCACATTCTAATCTGTGCACTAAGATACTGTGGTCAATGGTGTCAAAGGCTGCACTAAGGTCTAATAACACCAGGACCCATATTAATCCCATGTCAGCGGCTAATAATAAGTCATTAGTAACTTTAACTAACGCCGTTTCAGTGCTATGATGGGCACGAAAGCCAGACTGAAACTGTTCAAATAAACTATTATCCTGCAGGAATTGGCACAGCTGTTTAACTATTACTCGTTCTAAAACCTTTGACAGGAAGGGCAAATTGGATATAGACCTATAATTGGCTAAAATGTCAGGATCTAGGGTAGGCTTTTTCAGAATTGGTTTAATAACAGCATATTTAAATGACTGTGGCACATATCCAGTAATTAATGAAGTGTTAATTATATTTAGGACAGTGCTAATAATTAGGGGCAGAATCTGTTTAAAGAGTTTAGTTGTAATTGGATCTAAGAGGCAGGTGATGATTTGGAAGACATGATAATAGATATGACATCAGTTTGGTCTACAGTGGTGAAATTATTTAGTGTTACAGAGGGATTTATAAAAAGGCCTAGGTTTGAAACCACTGCTTTTTCTGATCTAATGTTTGGGAGAAATGTGTCTATTTTGTCTCTAATAGTTGATATTTTATTGTTAAAGAACTGCAGGAAATCATCAGAATGGAGCGTGGATGGAATAACTGGTTCCACGGAGGTGTGTCTGTTTGTCAGTTTGGCTACAGTACTGAACAGGAATCTAGGATTATTCTGGTTTTCTTCTATTATGGATGAGTAATATCTAGTTTTGGCTGTACGCAAAGATGGATTATACTTTATTAAGATATTTTTACAGCCATTGAGAGAATCTTCTAAGTTGGATCGCCTCCATTGCCTCTAATTTACGTGTTGCTTGTTTAATGGAGCGAGTGTCAGTGTTGTACCATGGGGAGGTTCATCTAACCTTAGTAGTTAGATGGTGGCGGAGTCATGTTTTTGGCTGGAATCCAAGGGAAAGATCTGGTCGGCCCCTTTAGGGTCCCTGAAGGTGTGAAAATGACTTCTACAAAGTCTGTTGAGTTTCTGACTGACCACTTTCTTCCATGGTACAAAAGGAAACATCGTGTTTTCCCAAATAAAACCATCTTCATGCACGACAATGGACCATCTGCTGCAGGGAATACCTCTGCTTCATTGGCTGCTATGGGCAGAAATGGGTGTGGCCCCCATCCTCCCCTGACCTCAATCCTATTGATCTATGAGGGTGGGGGGTAGTTCACATCCTGCAAAGACATTCAAGCACAAACTGTCCAGAAACTCACAAGTTCTATGGATGGAAGAACTGTGAAGCTGCTATCAAACAAAGGGTTCTATGTTAACGTGGAACTTGACTTAACATGTTTTGGATTGTAATAGCTTTTTATTTTAGTAAACATGACCTTATATTGCTATAAATTCAACAAATTACTATTTTCAGTTCTTTACAAACTAGAAAATGTCTTGAAACTATGTTGTGCATAATAATTTGGAACAGTGCATTTTAAGTTTATTTTTTAAAATACTTTTTTCATTAAGAGTTTTGTTCAATAACATTTGAAATAAAATCCGACAGCTAATGACTTGAAAATAATACTGATCATCATTTGCATTAAGTATTTTGGAAAATCAAACAAAAACATCATTTGCATAATCATTTGGAACGCAGTGTAGGTTTTCTTGGTCCAGAAGAACATTTTCAGAAAGTTTAAACTATGGTTTAAAACTGCATCAGTATTTTTTTTTCTGACTATTTAAATATAAGAATAATATATAGAAATAAGCTAAAGACATAAAGGAAGTGTTAACAGGAAACGATACACAAATAAATAAATACATTGAATGAGAAGAAATGGATGTGCATTTATTTTTTTCTATATGGGGGGGTCCATACAGAAGAGGCTACACCTGATATCAACTGAAAACTACTACTGGTCTACAATCAGAAGCTTCTGGAATCAAACTAATGAAATGTTCCCACATGTGTGTTAGTGATGAACAAATTGGAAAGTCTGAAATGATGGTTGGATCCAGTTTATCACATGAGTCTGGACTGAAAATATGAAATAGAATGAAACAGAAAGGAATATTTGTGTTAGATCTACTAGATCTACCAGATCTACTTCCAAACACTATCTGCACATTATGATCCATTGTTTTTCCAGGTTGTTTCTAGAAGAATATTTATTAATCCATTGTCTACATGGGGCGACTGTGGTTCAGTTGGTAGAGCGAGTCATCCAATGACCAAAAGGTTGGCGGTTTGCGCCCTGGCTCTGGCTGTCCACATGTCCTAGTGTCCACATGTCCTAGTGTCCACATGTCCTAGTGTCCACATGTCCTAGTGTCCACATGTCCCAGGGTCCTTGGACAAAGACACGGAACCCTGCCTTAGTGTCCCAGTAGGACTGACAGAACCGTTAGAAACCTACTGGTGTATGAGTGTGTGTGAATGGGTGAATGTGAAACTAATGTAAAGTGTGTGAATGGGTGAATGTGAGGTTAATGTAAAGTGTGTGAATGGGTGAATGTGAGGTTAATGTAAAGTGTGTGAATGGGTGAATGTGAGGTTAATGTAAAGTGTGTGAATGGGTGAATGTGAGGTTAATGTAAAGTGTGTGAATGGGTGAATGTGAGGTTAATGTAAAGTGTGTGAATGGGTGAATGTGAGGCTAATGTAAAGTGTGTGAATGGGTGAATGTGAGGCTAATGTAAAGTGTGTGAATGGGTGAATGTGAGGCTAATGTAAAGTGTGTGAATGGGTGAATGTGAGGTTAATGTAAAGTGTGTGAATGGGTGAATGTGAGGTTAATGTAAAGTGTGTGCAGTGTTGGGAAAGTTCACCTTAATTAGGAACTAGTTCAAAGTTCAGTTCAAGTCACTCAATATGAATTAGTTCAGTTCATCGTTCATTCTTCCAAATTATGAACTCGAAGTTCATGGATCCCAAAATGAACTTTGTCGTTCTTTTTTTGTGTTATTATTGTAAACTTATGTTGCCAAAATGTGTTCAGAATAATACAAAAATGATATCTATGATAATGCTGTGTTTTGATCCCATTTTATGCCTTATAGCAGTGGTCCCTGACCTTTTTATTACCGTGGACCTGGGGGGGTCCAACTCCTGGTATTGTTTGTTAAAATCTTTCCTTTTCTTGGCAGTTGGAGGCTCTTCTTCTGTCTCTTCAGTTTCCTTTTCCTCTTCAAGAAGAAACTTTCCAAAGACATCTGTTTTTGTTTTTTTTTTTACTTCTTTTGCTAACATGTGGGTTACATTTTTGCCATTCAAGTGACAGAAGCTGTGTTTCCATTACAGTTTTTCGCAAAACAATATCGATATTCCTCAAATTTGGACAAAGTATATTTGTGCTTTGGACGTGTTTCCATTGACGGTTGTTCTAGGCAGGGGTGTCGTAACTCTGGTCAAATATCATCCCACCACATTTCACTGCTGTCACCTTTGGAGCTTCAGATCACTTGACCGTAATATCACCCTGATGTTAGAGTGAATGAATCAGCTAATAGTCTCGTCAGTAAAAGTCACTGGCGAACTCTTTAAAGACACAAACATGTAAAACAAACCACCTGTCTCACATTCTAAGGGTCTGTACATGTGGTCCCTACAATGTCAGGTCGAAATATTAAGTGTAAACATACTCAGGACTTAACAACAAATTATAAGCAACCAACGCAGCTATTGACGTAACCGACAGAATCCGGTCATTTTTCAAAATAAAAGATTGTTCAGACTTGAAAAATAAATACAAGAGAAATAATTAAATAATTATTAGGCGGCCCGGTACCAATTGAGAGCGTAGTTCAATAAATGCCAGAATAACCGCGTTCACAACTTCCCGTTCATTTGGCAAAAGTGAACGAGTCGTTCATGTTCGTCAAAATTATGATATCATTCGTGAACGATCGTTCAATGAACTCGTTCAGGTACAACACGGAGTGTGTGAATGGGTGAATGTGAGGCTAATGTAAAGTATGAGATTTTACCCAAAAATGGTTTAAAAATGGTTTAAATATCTGTATCATTAGTGAGATCTTTTTTTTTTTAAGTTTTACTAACAATTTTTTTTTCTTATTTTTAGTAAACATATAGTCAATTGGAGAAAAATGTTAAGACTTGGAAATGATACCTATGGATCCTATCAACTCTTTGTTAATTGAGCTAATTTTAACACATTACCATGGTAACAGTAAAGCTAATAGAACTGGATGGTAAGTTAGCGTTGTTGATGGTCAGAGTGGAGCGGTAATCACAGAGAGGTCTTTCGTTGAGGTCATCAGGTGGGAACGCTGCTTCATCGATGTTTCACTGATGTAAGCCCACTACGTCTCCAGAGGGCTCAACTGTGTACCTGCTGTCCCACGTACACCCCCGTCCATTCCATACTGTCCATTGGGGTGAAAATGTCTTTTTGTTTAAAAAACTTTTACATCAATAGCGTTTAATGAAACAAAACATTCATTTCAGCAGAAAATCTGTAAATTCAAGTGTCACAACAATCATTTTACCCCAAAATGTCCATATTATCAAACTATCTGTGCCATTCATAATGACTAAAACTGGACTGATGGTTTTAGGATAAGAATGATAAAAACATTATTTAAATATCTGTGTAGTTTTTAAAGTTTTACTAACAAGTCATCTCTACTAGTTTTGGTGTTGTAAATCATTTGTCATGATCAAAAGAATAACCTCCACAGGTATATGGTGTCTTTTTTACGCACAGTCCCTCCCCTCCCCCTCCTTTCAGTCTTATTTTATTCTTTTGCTGTCTAATCTTTCTCTCGTCTAGTCAGACCTCTGCAACAAATGACGTTGGCATTTATCACCACAGCCAATCAGCTGTCGCCTCATGACAAGACAGGAAGCCAATGGCTACATACCAGTGTGTGTTTGTGTAAAAATGTCCTAGTGCTTCGACAAAACCATTCCTTGAGTGAAATTAAATTCCTTTATTTCCTTTTGACTTGACACTGGCTGTGGATTCACTAGTCTGTGTGTGTTCGTGTCAATTTGACAGACTGGAAAAGTCACCTTCTCTGGTTCAACTCCCAGGAATAGTTTCCTCTGAGCTGAGAAAAACATTTTCCTGGTGTGGGGGATTTTTTTCCTGCAGCAATTGTGGTTTGGAGGCTGATTTCATCAGCAGGAAGTGAAGTAGGAGGGACCAGGAATAAGCAGCACTCATTTTCCATGTGCAGATTTACTGCTATTTTATTCAAATAACAAAAGACTTGAAATACAAACAGTACACAAAAGGAACACGAAATAATAGGTAATGTACACCACATAAAAGGTTGGACATGTCACAGAAATCTAATGTTTCAAAAGCCTTTTTTCTAATCGTACTGTTCGTGAGATTAAAGAAAAAGTTCCGACAACAAAGCAAAGGCTTTTTCTTTACAGAAATACAAAAATGTAATCAAAACCAAAAAAAAAACCCTTTTTAGCATAAACATTTTCTCAGAGTAAAATAAAAATAAAATCTTTGGTAAAATGATCCATGGTAAAACTACCCATAGTTTTAATAAAACTGTTCATAGTTTTAATAAAACTGTTCATAGTTTTAATAAAACTGTTCATAGTTTTAATAAAACTACCCATAGTTTTAATAAAACTGTTCATAGTTTTAATAAAACTGTTCATAGTTTTAATAAAACTGTTCATAGTTTTAATAAAACTGTTCATAGTTTTAATAAAACTGTTCATAGGTTTAGAACAGAAAAACAAAAATACAGAAACAAATTAACTCTTCTTGGATGAAACTGACACAAACAACAGTTAAGGAATAATTGTCCTTTTAAAAAATACTTACATATACTGATTAGTTGGGTAATATAAGTGCATACATTTGATAAGATACCTCATTAACAGTATGTTTATGATTTAAAACCTTGTGGGAGAGAAATGTTTTTTGTTTTCAAATGAAGCATGTACGCACACACACACACACACATATATATATATATATATATATATATATATATATATATATATATATATATATATATATATATATATATATATATATATTCTTAATCTTAATCATTTTTGCTCCAGGACTCAGACCCCCTTACCAGATGCTACCAGAGCTCCATCCTCCCTCCATTCATCTCACATAGCGGTAGGTGGGGTGGGGCTGACCCAGTGGGCTAACCCTGCCTCTGGAGTCCCTGGAACTGGGCCCCAGAGACCCCGTGTTGTTAACGCTTGCTACTATGTACTGGCATAAATGCTCCTTCCTCTGTAGATAGATGAATATACCCCTCAAAAGCAACAAAAATCATCCCACTAACGGATTCAAATAAATTCCACGGCATTAGAATTTAATAACGAGCATTTCCCAAAATTTGCACGGTACAGGTCCTTTGTTGGAGGTGTCAAATTGTCTCCAGAATCCATCCACTGTGTCCAGGTCTCCGTTGTGGACGCCACCAGTTTACACATATCATAATGGAACTGAATTTTCGCACCCCTCCTCAAAGCTGGTCCCACCTCACTGTGCGTAAGCGGCGTGAAAAAACAATCGACACGTTAATTGGCCAATAGCTTCCTCGAGCAGCCAATGTGTACTGTGATTGACGTATTCACGTCCAATCGCCGACGAGAGGCGGTGTAAGGCAGGAGGGGCCGCCCAAGGAGTGAGCCCCTGCACGGTCGCTAGGGAAACCCCGTGGCGTGGTTGTGTGTCAGTTTCGCTGGGACCAGCGGTCGATGCCGGTGAGGAGGGGGATGGGCGCCTCTGCGAATGTAAGGACCCGAGACAGAATCAGAGCCCTGTATCACATACAGCAGCATATACCCCATTATAAATACCGAATGTAAATATAAAATACACTGAAATAAATGGATTTATTCACCGGGGATCTATAATAGACACTCAATGGATGCACTTCACCCGCACAGGACAGGGAATTTAACTTTCCGCCAATGCGTGGGAGACACTGAGAAGTTAGTTTCTTACCCTTGGAGAGGGAGCTACTTTTAAGGGCAAAGGATACAGGAGACTCCGAGGCCGTCATTCAGGCCTACTGGTCTGATTGGATTTGATGTTGGGATACTCTGAAGGCTTTCTGCTCTACATGGTTTTGCCTCGGTTGTACGAGTTTGGAATGCCTCTTTAGGTAAGTACATACTCCATATCTGGGTTATTTTTGTACTATTATGCTATACTCCATATGTGGCGGTAGTAACGTAAATACAACACACATCAACTACCATGTTCTCAGTCGACCTACCATAGCTATGCAGCTAACCAGTATAGCAGGCTAACTACTTGGCGTCCACTTTTGATTTATTCGAACACACTGGGTATCCTCTCTGTGTTTCCACTCTCACTGTGTCTGGTTGGGCTAAAAGCCCCCCATATTGGCTGCCTTGCAGGGCTGCTCTTCTTGGCTGTGTCTGGATTGATCTTCCATGATTTTCTGGTCAGCTCCTCGTGTGTTTTTGATTGCTAGCTTGTTACTTAGGGCATTCTGTACGGTAATAGTTTTGATAGCTGCTAATTTGACATTATTAAATGAAGCCACAATGTCTGTCATGCTCAAAACACCATCCCTCAAGTTTCCTGGAGTTTTTCATCGTGTATAGTCTTGGTCCAAATAGTGTTTTAAGACCAAGCTTATTATATACTACGAGTAAACCTGTTACACACAGACAATGTACTGAAGATAAGTCATTAACAGGGGGTTGTGTGTGACCTGTTCGTGTTAAGCTACAGTTGGGTGTCGATATTATTAAATAAATCCTGGTTCATTGAGTAAGTTTGTATAATGCGCTGCCGCAGAGGCTTAATGTCCACTAACCCTTGCAGTCACAACAACACCCTTAAGTTAGCTTATCTTATACACTTTGGTCATTTTAGTCGCCAAGCTATGAATTTTCAAAAACGAAGAATAATATAGTTGGCCTGTATGGCTATTAATTCAACATTTTAGTGCGTTATCAATTACATAAGCTAATGTTATGTTAAGCTTGTATGTTTAGGGCCAAAAAACAAATTGTTGCGTTTGTTTTCGACAGTAACATGTTAAATGTGGATACAACCGCCGTAAAACGTCGAGTGTACCCAAAGTTATTGAAAATGCACTACAATTTAGTCGTTATTGGCGACTCATTAGCTGAGCAACCAGCTGCTATGCTAGTACGCGTTAGCATGCAAGCCAAAGGCTGTTAACAAATGCTATACTAGCTAGCCATTTAGCTAACTTTTTGGATGTTTTCCAGTTGATTGTCCTTATTTTGAACCACAACTTCACAACACACACCGATTTCAGCTCGTGGATATCTGGCAACTGAATACGTATGTTCTGAGCACAAGTAGATATTGACATGAATGTAGTCACTTTAAAAAAATACAAATAAAATATGGTGTCTGCGTGATGGCGTTTGCCTACATCATGTTCTGGTCTTTGGCAACATTCCTAACTTGGTCGAGGCGTGTGAATCAAGCTGAAGGCTCGCTAGCGTTTTTTCCCTGTGTGTGTGTGTGTTTGTTGAGCATTCAGAAATCAGAAAAGCAGATCTCTTGACTAGTGACTTGCTGTTCTTCACCTCCCCCACCTACCAACCCCCAGCCTCGGTGGCGGTTAAGAGAGAAATGGGTGGTATTTTAGAGGGGAGCTCTTGTTTCCTTTTTTAGCCTCCATTTTTTTCTTCGTATTTCAACGTGTAAGAGTTGTGTTGGATCATTGTTAGAGAGCTAGAATGGGAGCAATCACAAGTTTGAAGCAACTTGGGTGTTATATCTACAAAAATGCATTGGGTACTTTTAATCACTGTCACTTTTCTTTGGGTGTGATATCATTCTGAGTCTTAATCTGCACACTTTAGATTGATGTGAGCCATAGTATTTGCATCTGCAGTCCCTTTTCAGTTCCAGTTAAAAATGCAAGCGTGGGAACAAGCCCAACAGTTGACGTGTGAGTCTAATCAACATTTGCTGAGTGATTAAAATGTGCCTTTGCTGTCGTTAAGTAATGTATTAGGACCCCAGGTTTCACAAATGGCTGGTTTTACTCAGTGTTCTGCTCAGCTGTACCACACCACCGAGACTGTCCTCGTCTGTGTCCACAACAGTGTGTGTGGACACAGCACACAGAAAGGACGCTGTTTAGTACACCCTTCTCAGGCATGTTTAGGTCAATTATCGTGCTGCTGGATGTGTGACTACCTTTCTGTTTGGATATTTTTTGTCTGACGTGTCATCATTCAGCTGGTTCAGCCACTTCTCTCATATTTACTTTGTCTGCAATCTAAACATTTACTCTTTTGTTAAAGAGTAAATGCCTGCTGATGTTAATATCAATATCAGCATAGAATACAAAATCAGTCTTTATTTATCCAGTGGATCTGCAGCAGCCGTTCACTGAACACTCATCAAATGAACGTCTGTTATCAAAAACAGTTGGGTCGATTTTAAACATTGGACACGGGGACTGAAGCCACTTTCCTGAGCGATTGTTGACCTTGCTTCACGAGTACAAAGCTTATGACCGTGCCCTGTTGAGTGGAGGGGGTTCTGTCCGAGCCAAGTATTTGGATTGATCTGGAAGCCTGTTGGAAACTAGATTGCAGTGTGCTGAGCCTCTGTTTTCATTGGTTGAGACTGACATTCTCTGAATATGTTTCACATCTTTTAATAGACTGTGGGCGCTGCATGTAAACCTGGAACCATAGGAAACATGAGCCCCCACCCCACACCTACCCCCTCCTTGACCTGGCCCTCCTTGTTATCTTGAACAAACAGTACTCACGAGTTAGAAACAAAGACGTGGACCCATCTGAAGAAGACAATGTGGGACGAAACAAAGACATGGACCCATCTGAAGAAGACAATGTGGGACGAAACAAAGACATGGACCCATCTGAAGAAGACAATGTGGGACGAAACAAAGACATGGACCCATCTGAAGAAGACAATGTGGGACGAAACAAAGACATGGACCCATCTGAAGAAGACAATGTGGGACGAAACAAAGACATGGACCCATCTGAAGAAGACAATGTGGGACGAAACAAAGACATGGACCCATCTGAAGAAGACAATGTGGGACGAAACAAAGACATGGACCCATCTGAAGAAGACAATGTGGGACGAAACAAAGACATGGACCCATCTGAAGCAGACAATGTGGGATGAAGGCAAAATCTGTCTGTCCCTCTGAAGTCTACCTGCTGTTCTGGAAAAGAACTGTCTGACCCACCGCCTGGTTCTGATGGACACCCTAGAATGTTTCTTTATTAGAATTCATGTGTCATTCGTTTTTCAAAATAAAACCAAAAATAAGACAACAAAAAACAAGTTGTTTCTTTATTTGTTTCTAAAACCAAAATGAAAAAACTGGCACATTTGTTTTTCTGTTTAAATGAATAATAGAAAAAACGTAACGGCTATTTTCTGTTTTATCCATTTTTGACCTGAAGTAAATATAGTAAAATATAGACAAGTTTACTCTACAAACCCTGGGCGGTGCCATTACCATCCACATATGCAAGATGTTGAACACACTTGGATTGCTAACTGTTTGTGAGCTATAATGTCCTGGGAACATAGTTTTAGTACTTTGTCTGGAGTTGAAGTTATTATCCCCCACCTGAATGTGGTGCAGACCTAGAGGATAATATGATGACGTGACCCAACGTAATGTACGACAAGATTTCTGCGAATTTCATGGATTCCATTGGAATAGACAGTAAAGCTATGAACAATCTGACAACCTCTGAGGAGGATCTCTCTCTCTCTCTCTCTGTGTGTCTCTCTCTCTATCTGTCTGTCTCTCTCTCTGTCTGTCTGTCTCTCTCTCTGTCTGTCTGTCTCTCTCTGTGTGTGTGTGTGTGTTTCACAGACTCTTATTTTTTTATATAATCATTAATGGTAAAATAATAATGTCGTCTCGTTTAAAGTTCAGTTCAATACTGGACGTAAGTTTGTTTTTAATTTGGGACAATTCCGTATTTAAGGGTCGTTTGACAACCTTACACACACACACACACTGTAGGCGACCTGTCAATCAAACAAACACATCCAGCTCTACTGTCTATGAACATTAGCTTAGATGCTAATCAGCTGTTTTATTCTATGGTTTTGTTCTATGGTCGTTAACATTCATTTACATGTTTCTATGGTTGTTAACATTCATTTACATGTTTCTATGGTCGTTAACATTCATTTACATGTTTCTATGGTTGTTAACATTCATTTACGTGTTTCTATGGTCGTTAACATTCATTTACATGTTTCTATGGTTGTTAACATTCATTTACATGTTTCTATGGTTGTTAACATTCATTTACGTGTTTCTATGGTCGTTAACATTCATTTACATGTTTCTATGGTTGTTAACATTCATTTACATGTTTCTATGGTTGTTAACATTCATTTACATGTTTCTATGGTTGTTAACATTCATTTACATGTTTCTATGGTCGTTAACATTCATTTACATGTTTCTATGGTTGTTAACATTCATTTACATGTTTCTATGGTTGTTAACATTCATTGACATGTTTCTATGGTTGTTAACATTCATTGACATGTTTCTATGGTTGTTAACATTCATTTACATGTTTCTATGGTTGTTAACATTCATTTACATGTTTCTATGGTTGTTAACATTCATTTACATGTTTCTATGGTTGTTAACATTCATTTACATGTTTCTATGGTTGTTAACATTCATTTACATGTTTCTATGGTTGTTAACATTCATTTACATGTTTCTATGGTTGTTAACATTCATTTACATGTTTCTATGGTCGTTAACATTCATTTACATGTTTCTATGGTCGTTAACATTCATTTACATGTTTCTATGGTTGTTAACATTCATTTACGTGTTTCTACGGTCGTTAACATTCATTTACATGTTTCTATGGTTGTTAACATTCATTTACGTGTTTCTATGGTCGTTAACATTCATTTACGTGTTTCTATGGTTGTTAACATTCATTTACATGTTTCTATGGTTGTTAACATTCATTTACATGTTTCTATGGTTGTTAACATTCATTTACATGTTTCTATGGTTGTTAACATTCATTTACATGTTTCTATGATCGTTAACATTCATTTACATGTTTCTATGGTCGTTAACATTCATTTACATGTTTCTATGGTCGTTAACATTCATTTACATGTTTCTATGGTCGTTAACATTCATTTACATGTTTCTATGGTTGTTAACATTCATTTACATGTTTCTATGGTTGTTAACATTCATTTACATGTTTCTATGATCGTTAACATTCATTTACATGTTTCTATGGTCGTTAACATTCATTTACATGTTTCTATGGTTGTTAACATTCATTTACGTGTTTCTATGGTCGTTAACATTCATTTACGTGTTTCTATGGTTGTTAACATTCATTTACATGTTTCTATGGTTGTTAACATTCATTTACATGTTTCTATGGTTGTTAACATTCATTTACATGTTTCTATGGTTGTTAACATTCATTTACATGTTTCTATGGTTGTTAACATTCATTTACATGTTTCTATGGTCGTTAACATTCATTTACATGTTTCTATGGTCGTTAACATTCATTTACATGTTTCTATGGTCGTTAACATTCATTTACATGTTTTACATGGTCGTTAACATTCATTTACATGTTTCTATGGTCGTTAACATTCATTTACATGTTTCTATGGTCGTTAACATTCATTTACATGTTTCTATGGTTGTTAACATTCATTTACATGTTTCTATGGTTGTTAACATTCATTTACATGTTTCTACGGTCGTTAACATTCATTTAGATTTTACCATATTTACTCGATTTTAAAATAGGATAAAACAGGAAATAGCCATCATCTGTTTTTTCAATTATTCATTTAAACACAAAAAGGAAAACAGAAAAAACACATTGTTAGTTGTTTTTTCATTTTGGTTTTAAAAAGAAATGATGAAAAAACTAGTTGTTTTTTCAGTGTCTTATTTTTTGGTTTTATTTTGAAAAACAAATGAAGGAATGATACATGGATTTATTAGACCTGGAAAAGAGCTTCAGTTTACGTTTTACAGATAAATGAATGTTAAGAGTACAACAATGATTACTATGTTTGGGAACAACACTGTGTGTGTGTCTGTGTGTTTGTGTGTGTGTGTTTGTGTGTGTGTCTGTGTGTTTGTGTATGTGTGTGTTTGTGTGTGTGTCTGTGTGTTTGTGTGTGTGTGTCTGTGTGTTTGTGTATGTGTGTGTTTGTGTGTGTGTCTGTGTATTTGTGTATGTGTGTGTTTGTGTATGTGTGTGTTTGTGTGTGTGTGTCTGTGTGTTTGTGTATGTGTGTGTTTGTGTGTGTGTCTGTGTATTTGTGTATGTGTGTGTTTGTGTATGTGTGTGTTTGTGTGTGTGTGTCTGTGTGTTTGTGTATGTGTGTGTTTGTGTGTGTGTCTGTGTGTTTGTGTATGTGTGTGTTTGTTTGTGTGTCTGTGTGTTTGTGTATGTGTGTGTTTGTTTGTGTGTCTGTGTGTTTGTGTATGTGTGTGTTTGTTTGTGTGTTTGTGTGTGTTTGTTTGTGTGTGTGTGTGTGTGTGTGTATGTGTGTGTGTCAGCAGGATAAAGCCTCCATCTTTCCCAATATGGGCCTCTAAATCTTTGGAGATGTGAGGAATGTGCAGACATGCAAGGTTAGTTTGGCTCATGTTTACTGAGAAAATAGTCTTTATTTTAACTACTGAGGAAATATCTATTAACTAATGTAATAATATACTATAGTCAGATCTAAATATATGTTAACTAATGTAATAATATACTATAGTCAGATCTAAATATATGTTAACTAATGTAATAATATACTATAGTCAGATCTAGATCTGGATTTAAGACTTAACCCGCAAGAAATATATTTGAAAAAGATGAACCCGACCCACTTCTAGACCCACATTTTAAAAAAGTCGTCAATGGTCTTCATGAACATCACATGACTTTTGACCTTACTCACACACCTGAACATCACATGACTTTTGACCTTACTCACACACCTGAACATCACATGACTTTTGACCTTACTCACACACCTGAACATCACATGACTTTTGACCTTACTCACACACCTGAACATCACATGACCTTTGACCTTACTCACATACCTGCATTTATTTGTGTTTAAATTCCATGTCATTGTTTGTAAGTTAATATATTTATAAATATGTTTGTTCTGCTTCATCATTCAAAAGTTATCAAAGCTAACGCAGCATCTAAACCTGTAACACCCAAAGACACATTTGAACCTGGTTTCCATGGAAACAAAAACACTGGGAGCCGCTCATCATCTTTAAAAATCTGAGCCAATGTGTCCAAACCTTAGTGTTTTTCTTTGGATGTTTGTTTATTTCCTCTCTCGCTTCCTCCATACCATAGGATACTGACCAGGTTATAACCATAGCCCTCCATACCATAGGATACTGACCAGGTTATAACCATAGCCCTCCATACTAAAGGATACTGACCAGGTTATAACCATAGCCCTCCATACTAAAGGATACTGACCAGGTTATAACCATAGCCCTCCATACTAAAGGATACTGACCAGGTTATAACCATAGCCCTCCATACTGTAGGATACTGACCAGGTTATAACCATAGCCCTCCATACTGTAGGATACTGACCAGGTTATAACCATAGCCCTCCATACTATAGGATACTGACCAGGTTATAACCATAGCCCTCCATACTAAAGGATACTGACCAGGTTATAACCATAGCCCTCCATACTGTAGGATACTGACCAGGTTATAACCATAGCCCTCCATACTGTAGGATACTGACCAGGTTATAACCATAGCCCACCATACTATAGGATACTGACCAGGTTATAACCATAGCCCTCCATACTGTAGGATACTGACCAGGTTATAACCATAGCCCACCATACTATAGGATACTGACCAGGTTATAACCATAGCCCACCATACTATAGGATACTGACCAGGTTATAACCATAGCCCTCCATACTATAGGATACTGACCAGGTTATAACCATAGCCCTCCATACTGTAGGATACTGACAAGGTTATAACCATAGCCCTCCATACTGTAGGATACTGATCAGGTTATAACCATAGCCCTCCATACTGTAGGATACTGACCAGGTTATAACCATAGCCCTCCATACTGTAGGATACTGATCAGGTTATAACCATAGCCCTCCATACTGTAGGATACTGACCAGGTTGTTCATCACCTTCAGTCAAATTTAGTTAATAAACTTAGCTTAGTTAATAAACTCAATTTATTTGAATGTTTATCTCAAATGGCAAAAGACCCGACCAACCGCAACCCCAATATCATTGAAAATATTTTTCACTGAACAGCAACTGCAGATGACCGCATGCGCCCGCTCATTTCAGGTCAGCTGGTGCATCACTGGTCTGTGTGTGTGTGTGTGTGTGTGTGTGTGTGTGTGTGTGTGTGTGTGTGTGTGTGTGTTGTAAAAGAGGGAGTAAATTTGGTCCTTTTCCAAATGACAACAGGATTGTGTCTTGGTGCAGATGTTTGGAGAAGAGGAAGTGAGATCAGGGACTGCTGCTGAGCCTTCTGCTGTTAATGCTGCTGCTGAGCCTGCTGCTGCTGAAGCTAATGCTACTGCTGCAGGGCCTGCTGCTGTTAATGCTGCTGCTGTAAGGAATATGAATATTGTGTGTGTTGGGGGTTAGGTTTTATCGTCATTTCCATGCTGATAACATCAGTATCATTCCATGCAGCAGGTGTACTTATTCATATGTTAATTAGATTTAATGTGTGTATGTGAGGAAGTTAACAAAGATACTGAATGAAAACTATTACATTCACTAAAGTTAATAAACGCGTGCTTCCTGCTGGGTCTAAAAAAGTCTGAAACTGTCTACAATTCAGAAACTTAAATTTGAAGCCTTAAATTGTCTGTTGCTGTTTCTACTGTCAATGTATTACCGTAATTTCCGGACTATAGAGCGCACCTGATTATTAGCCGCACCCACCTCATTCTAAGAGGAAAACCGATTTTGTACATACACAAGCCGCACCTGTATATAAGCCGCATGTGCCCACATTAAAACATGTAACACAAACACAAAATTAACCCAAACCCGACTTCAAGTTCCGCCAATGAAACTAAATGTCCTTCATTAACCCTTGTGCGGTCCTTCGTAAAAGACACACTGGCTGTGTCCTACAATCGGGTCTTAAAAACCCAGATTCCAAAGTTCAGTTCCATAGACTCATCACCCCTCCCCCCAAGGATATATTACTGTTTTCAGTAGTAAGCAATGGCATCCTACAGTACGTATAAAAAGGTACATTTGTGAACCACCGGCTCTCTTTGACCCGAAGGACCACACAAGGGTTAAAGTCCACAGTCCAAAAATCACAGCCGGCAAAATGAAGGGAAAATGATACTTAAGGTTTGATGCAGACCTGCAGAGTCCGGGTCCCGTTGAAAGTAATCCAAGGAAAAAAAAGTGTATATATCCAAAGGTAAGGGAGGGAAAAATGTCCGCCTGCATCCACAAACAGGTGGCTGGTCGCCGCCTCGCCTCATCTATGGCAGAGTCAGTGATAACTTTAATCTTTCGCAGAGTTCAGGTCAAACTCCTCCGTGCCAACGTGCAAAAATAATCCACAGGGTCTGGTCGAGCCTCTGTCTTCTCTCACACACCGCCGCGGGTTTTTCTTTAAGCAACTTTTTACCCCCTGTACACCTGTCCGTCACCTTTACCGCTCCCACTTAAACCCGTCACCCCGCGTTTGTTCCGCCCCTCCTTTTTCATTCAGTCTTCCTCGACGCATATATTCCACCGGTCTAAATCTGACCTTTTCTACTCGAGCGCCTCTGGCGGCCGTTAGGAAAATTACATAAATTGGCCGCATCACTGAAAAAGCCGCAAGGTTGAAAGTTTGGGAAAAAAGTAGCAGCTTATAATCCGGAATTTACGGTAAATAATATAAATATAAAATTCAATGTAGCATTGTATCTAATTTTTAATTAAATTAGACAATCAGTACACTGTAAACTTATAATAACTCCAAAAATGTAAGGCAATTGATTGTCTCAATTATTTTAAGTTAAAATGTAGATGTTTATTAAAGTATAATCAAATTAAAACATTAATTATTAACTTAGTATTCTAAGGTTCTGTCAGTTCTACTGGGACACTAAGACTGGGTTCAGTGTCTTTGTCTTTCAGTGTCTTGTCCAACAACACTTGGACATGTGGACAGCCAGAGCCTAGACGTGAACCTCTGACCCTTCAGTCATTGGACAACCTGCTCTACCAACTGAACCACAGCCTCTTTAACCTTTAACCCCTTGAATAAAATGACTGGTTAGTGATTAGAATGTTTTTGGTGTGATAGATATTGGGTTAGGGTTTAGGGTTAGTGGTGTAGTTATAGTTGTGTTGTGTGTAGTTGTAGTTAGAGATGTCCCGATCCAGGTTTTTTCACTTCCGATCCTATACCGGCCTATCTAAGCATGTATGGTATGCTATGGTTATTTATTAATAACTTTATTAAAGGACTCATTCTATGGTTATTTATTAATATTAACTTTATTAAAGGACTCATTCTATAGTTATTTATTAATATTAACTTTATTAAAGGACTCATTCTATAGTTATTTATTAATATTAACTTTATTAAAGGACTCATTCTATAGTTATTTATTAATATTAACTTTATTAAAGGACTCATTCTATGCTTATTTATTAATATTAACTTTATTAAAGGACTCATTCTATAGTTATTTATTAATATTAACTTTATTAAAGGACTCATTCTATAGTTATTTATTAATATTAACTTTATTAAAGGACTCATTCTATGCTTATTTATTAATATTAACTTTATTAAAGGACTCATTCTATGCTTATTTATTAATATTAACTTTATTAAAGGACTCATTCTATAGTTATTTATTAATATTAACTTTATTAAAGGACTCATTCTATGCTTATTTATTAATATTAACTTTATTAAAGGACTCATTCTATGGTTATTTATTAATATTGTTGTTCTTCATTGTTATTGAATTCATTGTGTGTTGGTTCTATTTATAAAAACGTTCAGATTGTTTTGTTTCCAGTTGTTTTTTTCACGGTAGAAAAATGACTGGAGGTGGAACAACACAGTTTACTTCTACTTCCTCATACATGTCCATGATGCGCTGATGAGGCGTCTGTGATTGGCTCAGAATGTGTGAATGGTAAATGGTAATGGACTGTACTTATATAGCACATTTTTATTCACCACTTGGCTTCATTGTGTGTTGGTTCTATTTATAAAAATGTTCAGATTGTCCTGGTCCTAATATTGGAGCAGGACATCTCTACTTGTAGTTGTGTGTAGTTTTAGTTGCAGTTGTAGTTTTAGTTGTGTGTAGTTTTAGTTGTGTGTAGTTTTGTTGCGTGTAGTTTTAGTTGCGTGTAGTTTTAGTTGCGTGTAGTTGTAGTTTTAGTTGTGTGTAGTTGTAGTTTTAGTTGCGTGTAGTTGTAGTTTTAGTTGCGTGTAGATGTAGTTTTAGTTGTGTGTAGTTGTAGTTTTAGTTGCGTGTAGTTTTAGTTGCGTGTAGTTGTAGTTTTAGTTGCGTGTACTTTTAGTTACATGTAGTTTTAGTTGTGTGTAGTTTTAGTTGCGTGTAGTTTTAGTTGTAGTTTTAGTTGCGTGTAGTTGTAGTTTTAGTTGCGTGTAGTTGTAGTTGTGTGTAGATTTAGTTGTGTGTAGTTGTAGTTTTAGTTGCGTGTAGTTTTAGTTACATGTAGTTTTAGTTGTGTGTAGTTGTAGTTTTAGTTGCGTGTAGTTTTAGTTGCGTGTAGTTGTAGTTTTAGTTGCGTGTAGTTTTAGTTACATGTAGTTTTAGTTGTGTGTAGTTTTAGTTGCGTGTAGTTGTAGTTGTGTGTAGATTTAGTTGTGTGTAGTTGTAGTTTTAGTTGCGTGTAGTTGTAGTTTTAGTTGCATGTAGTTTTAGTTGCGTGTAGTTGTAGTTTTAGTTGCGTGTAGTTGTAGTTTTAGTTGCGTGTAGTTGTAGTTTTAGTTGCATGTAGTTTTAGTTGCGTGTAGTTGTAGTTTTAGTTGCGTGTAGTTGCGTGTAGTTTTAGTTGTGTGTAGTTGTAGTTTTAGTTGCGTGTAGTTTTAGTTGCGTGTAGTTTTAGTTGCGTGTAGTTGTAGTTTTAGTTGCGTGTAGTTGTAGTTGTGTGTAGATTTAGTTGTGTGTAGTTGTAGTTTTAGTTACGTGTAGTTGTAGTTTTAGTTGCATGTAGTTTTAGTTGCGTGTAGTTGTAGTTTTAGTTGCGTGTGGTTGTGTGTAGTTGTAGTTTTAGTTGCGTGTAGTTGTAGTTTTAGTTGCGTGTGGTTGTGTGTAGTTGTAGTTTTAGTTGCGTGTAGTTGTAGTTTTAGTTGCGTGTAGTTGCGTGTAGTTGTAGTTTTAGTTGCGTGTAGTTGTGTGTAGTTGTAGTTTTAGTTGCGTGTAGTTTTAGTTGCGTGTAGTTTTAGTTGCGTGTAGTTGTAGTTTTAGTTGCGTGTAGTTGTAGTTTTAGTTGCGTGTAGTTGTGTGTAGTTGTAGTTTTAGTTGCATGTAGTTTTAGTTGCGTGTAGTTGTAGTTTTAGTTGCGTGTAATTGCGTGTAGTTGTAGTTTTAGTTGCGTGTAGTTGTGTGTAGTTGTCATTTTAGTTGCGTGTAGTTTTAGTTGCGTGTAGTTTTAGTTGCGTGTAGTTTTAGTTTGTGTAATTGTAGTTTTAGTTGCGTGTAGTTTTAGTTGCGTGTAATTGTAGTTTTAGTTGCGTGTAGTTTTAGTTGTGTGTAGTTTTAGTTGCAGTTGTAGTTTTAGTTGTGTGTAGTTTTGTTGCGTGTAGTTTTAGTTGCGTGTAGTTGTAGTTTTAGTTGTGTGTAGTTGTAGTTTTAGTTGCGTGTAGATGTAGTTTTAGTTGTGTGTAGTTGTAGTTTTAGTTGCGTGTAGTTTTAGTTGCGTGTAGTTGTAGTTTTAGTTGCGTGTAGTTTTAGTTACATGTAGTTTTAGTTGTGTGTAGTTGTAGTTTTAGTTGCGTGTAGTTGTGTGTAGTTGTAGTTTTAGTTGCGTGTAGTTTTAGTTACATGTAGTTTTAGTTGTGTGTAGTTGTAGTTTTAGTTGCGTGTAGTTGTAGTTGTGTGTAGTTGTAGTTTTAGTTGCGTGTAGTTGTAGTTGTGTGTAGTTGTAGTTTTAGTTGTGTGTAGTTGTAGTTTTAGTTGTGTGTAGTTGTAGTTTTAGTTGCGTGTAGTTGTAGTTGTGTGTAGTTGTAGTTTTAGTTGTGTGTAGTTGTAGTTTTAGTTGTGTGTAGTTGTAGTTGTGTGTAGTTGTAGTTTTAGTTGTGTGTAGTTGTAGTTTTAGTTGTGTGTAGTTGTAGTTTTAGTTGCGTGTAGTTGTAGTTGTGTGTAGTTGTAGTTTTAGTTGTGTGTAGTTGTAGTTTTAGTTGTGTGTAGTTGTAGTTTTAGTTGTGTGTAGTTGTAGTTGTAGTTGTGTGTAGTTGTAGTTTTAGTTGTGTGTAGTTGTAGTTTTAGTTGTGTGTAGTTGTAGTTTTAGTTGCGTGTAGTTGTAGTTGTGTGTAGTTGTAGTTTTAGTTGTGTGTAGTTGTAGTTGTGTGTAGTTGTAGTTTTAGTTGTGTGTAGTTGTAGTTTTAGTTGTGTGTAGTTGTAGTTTTAGTTGTGTGTAGTTGTAGTTTTAGTTGTGTGTAGTTGTAGTTTTAGTTGTGTGTAGTTGTAGTTGTAGTTGTGTGTAGTTGTAGTTTTAGTTGTGTGTAGTTGTAGTTGTAGTTGTGTGTAGTTGTAGTTTTAGTTGTGTGTAGTTGTAGTTGTAGTTGTGTGTAGTTGTAGTTTTAGTTGTGTGTAGTTGTAGTTGTAGTTGTGTGTCTCCTCTACAGTTGTGGTTTTACCGTCTTGCACAACAGGGTTAAAAACAAGTCATTGTGACGCCTGTCTCACTGAAGCCTTTCTATTGGTGCAGAAAATCTGGAGATGCTCCAATGGGGCGCTGCGTTTCCCCGGTGCTGGGGCGGTGGGTTTTGCAGAGGGTTGTGCTGGTTAATTCTGTTTGTACTAAGAAGCAGTGGTTCCTGGGAGAATAATGGAGGAGGAGTGTGTGTGTGTGTGTGGGAGGGGGGGGTGGCAGGCAGGCAGTCTACGTAATCGCCTCTTTCTCTCTCCGTCTGTCTCTCACTCACTCTATTGCTTTCTCTCTCGCTCACTGTCTCTCTCTCTCCCCCTCCCTTTTCCTTCTGTCTCGCTCACTGTCTCTCTCTCTCTGTCACTCTCTCTCACTTTCTCTCTTGCTCTACTGTCTCTCCCTTTCTTTCTCTCTCTTGGTCTCTGTTGCTCTCTCTCTCTCTCATTTTCTCTCTCTCTCCCTCTCTCTTTCTCTCTCTGGTTTCATTGCAGCCTTATGATTTGTCCTTCATTTCCTCTTCTCTGTCTCACTCAGACTGTCTGTGTTACTCTCGTATCATACAGTGAAGATAATAACTATTTGAACACTCTGCTATTTTGCTATTTCTCCCACTTAGAAGTCATGGAGGAGTCGGTCTGAAATGTTCATGGTAGGTTCATGTCCACGGTGAGAGAGAGAAACTAAAAAGAAAAATCCAGAAATCACAACGCATGATTTTTTAACAATTTATTTGTGTGATACAGCTGCAAATAAGTATTTGAACAGCTGATAAAATGAATGTTAATATTTGCTACAGTAGTTTGCTATTCCAGAAGTCAAAGGTTTCCTGTAGTTTTCCTGTAGGTTTACACTCACTGTAGGAGGGGTCTTGGCCCACTCCTCCACACTGATCTTCTCTAGATCAGTCAGGTTTCTGGGCTGTCGCTGAGAAACACAGAGTTTGAGCTCCCTGCAAAGATTTTGGATTGGGTTCAGGTGTGGAAACTGGCCGGGCCATGCTAGAACCTTGATATGCTTCTTACAGAACCACTCCTTGGTTTTCGTGGCTGTGTGCTTCGGGTCGTTGTGGTGTTGGAAGACCCAACCACGACCCATCTTCAATGCTCTGACTGAAGGAAGGAGGTTATTCCCCAAAATCTCACAATCCACGTCCCCAGTCATCCTGTCTTTAATGCAGTCCACTGGTCCTGTCCCATGTGCAGAAAAACACCCCCAAAGCATGATGCTACCACCCCCATGCTTCACAGTAGGGATGGTGTTCTTCACAATGTACTCTTCATTCTTCTTCCTCCAAACACACTTAGTGGAATTATGACCAAAAAGTTCTATTTTGGTTTCATCTGACCACAAAACCTTCTCCCATGACTCCTCTGTATCATCCAAATGGTCATATGTAAACTTCAGACGGGCCTTGACATGTGCTGGTTTAAGCAGAGGAACCTTTGGTGCCATCAATGATTTCAAATCATGACGTCTTAGTGTATTACCTACAGTAACCATGGAAACGCTGGTCCCAGCTCTTTTCAGGTCATTGACCAACTCCTGTCCTTTAGTTCCAGGCTGATTCCTCACCTTTCTTAGAATCATTGAGACCCCACGAGGTGGTCTCTAGCATGGGGTTCCACTCTGATTGAGATTGAGCGTCATGTTTAGCTTCTGTCATTTTCTAATGATTGTTCCAACAGTGGAACTTTTTTCACCCAGCTGTTTGGCAGTGTCTCCGTAGGCCTTTGCATCTTTGTGGAGGTGGACAGTTTAGTCTGTGGTGTCTTTGCTCTTTGGTCTTCACCATGTTACAAGTTAAAGTCTTACTGATGGTATGGGGTGGACAGGTGTCTTACTGATGGTATGGGGTGGACAGGTGTCTTACTGATGGTATGGGGTGGACAGGTGTCTTTATGCAGCTAACCACCTCAAACAGGTTCATGTGATTCAGGATGATACATGAGTGCAGGTGGACTTCTAATGGACTAACAGGTCTTTAGGGTCAGAATTCTAGATGATACACAGCTGTTAAGATACTTATTTGCAGCTGTATCACACAAATAAATCGTTGAAAAATCATGCATTGTGATTTCTGGATTTTTCTTTTTAGTTTCTCTCTCTCACAGTGGACATGCACCTACCATGGACATTTCAGACTCCTCCATGATTTCTAAGTGGGAGATCTAGCAAAATAGGGTGTTCAAATACTTATTTACTTCACTGTACCTGTCTGTATAAATAGTAAAATGAAATCAAAGCAGTTTGTATCTCTGCACCTTTTGAACGTAGGCAGCCATTTTAGGTTTTACTATATTAACCCTCTAACTTTCCTTTGACATGCATTTGTTTAAGTTAACAGAACACTGAAGGTAATAATAAAATGTTGGCTGCTTAAAAGTGCTGCCCAAAACACTTTGTGTCAAGTGAAAACAAGATTGAAAAATATCCTTGTAAACTTTGAAGTGTGTTTGTTCAAAGGGTGTTGTCAGGCAGTGCAAATAAGAAGCCTAGAAGAAAAACAGCCAGAAAAAAAGCTCTGGCATCAAAGCAGAGACACTCGACCCTAGTGTGTTTACATGTGTAATGTACAGTGTTAAAAACTAACAAATACAACTGATCTGTTTAGTAATACACATGAGCAGTGCAGTGTGTTGAGTTGTGCAGTGTGCATGTTTTATTTAGTTGTGTAGTGTGTGTGTTGTGCAGTGTATGTGTGTGCTGAGTTGTGCAGTGTGCATTTTATTTAGTTGTACACTGTGTGTGCGCGTGTTTAGTTGTGCAGTGTGCGTATTTATTTGTGCAGTGATGTGTGTGTTGCACAATGTACGGGTGCTGAGTTGTGCAGTGTGTTTGTTTAGTTGTGCACTGTGTGTGTTGTACAGGGCGTGTGTTGTGCAGTGTGTGTTGAGTTATACAATGTGTGGGTTGTGCAGTGTGTATGTTTTATGTAGTTGTGCAGTGTGTGTTCGTGCTGTGCAGTGTGTGTTCATGTTGTGCAGTGTGTGTTTAGTTGTGCAGTGTGTGTGTGTGTGTGTGTGTTGAGTTGTGCAGTGTGTGTGTGTGTGTGTGTTGAGTTGTGCAGTGTGTTTTGTTGTGCAGTGTGTGTGTTTTATTTAGTTTTGCAGTGTGTGTGTGTGTGTTGTGCATTTACTGAGGTAAATGTAGAGCAGGAACAGTTAAATAATATAAATGAATACTGAGGTAAATGTATTTTATATTGTACATTTGTCTGTTTTCATTCAGCCCAGACTTTAAAATGACAGTTTAAGTTCACTTTATTGTGAAGTTTGTTAATTTAAATGCTCTTATTTGTGTTGTGTTCAGACAAATGTCACAGTTTACTTCCCAAAGTTTGGTTCAAATATATGAAATAAATCTGAACTGACTCACATATGATGGAAATATGGATATGATATGATCAGGGTTAAGGTTAGAGTGGAACTAGGGTTAAGGTTAAGGTGTGTCCCCTCCACTGTCTGTGTAGGGTGTCCCCTCCACTGTCTGTGTGCGGTGTCCCATCCTCTGTCTGCGTGGGGTGTACCTTCCTCTGTCTACGTGGGGTGTACCCTCCTCTGTCTGCGTGGGGTGTCCCCTCTGTCTGCGTGGGGTGTCCCATCCTCTGTCTGCGTGGGGTGTCCCCTCCTCTGTCTGCGTGGGGTGTCCCCTCCTCTGTCTGCGTGGGGTGTCCCCTCCTCTGTCTGCGTGGGGTGTCCCCTCCTCTGTCTGCGTGGGGTGTCCCATCCTCTGTCTGCGTGGGGTGTCCCCTCCTCTGTCTGCGTGGGGTGTCCCCTCCTCTGTCTGCGTGGGGTGTCCCCTCCACTGTCTGCGTGGGGTGTCCCATCCTCTGTCTGCGTGGGGTGTCCCCTCCTCTGTCTGCGTGGGGTGTCCCCTCCTCTGTCTGCGTGGGGTGTCCCCTCCGCTGTCTGCGTGGGGTGTCCCCTCCGCTGTCTGCGTGGGGTGTCCCATCCTCTGTCTGCGTGGGGTGTCCCATCCTCTGTCTGTGTGGGGTGTCCCATCCTCTGTCTGCGTGGGGTGTCCCATCCTCTGTCTGCGTGGGGTGTCCCATCCTCTGTCTGCGTGGGGTGTCCTATCCTCTGTCTGCGTGGGGTGTCCCATCCTCTGTCTGCGTGGGGTGTCCCATCCTCTGTCTGCGTGGGGTGCCCACTTCTATATAAGTATGTAGGGGGCGCTGTGGAGCAAATTGCAATTTCTATTGATAAACTGGTGTAGACTTGGGAGGTAGATGTCTGTGTCAAATTTCAGCCAAATTGGTGTTGGTATATCTGAGCTGAAGCAATTTATGTAGTGGTAATTTTTCCTGAAAACTTCGCAAAGTTTGCGATGTCGTAGCACAAAAACGACGACCTTTGAGACTGCTTGCAGTTTTAATATTCTTCTTCTTATGCTTGTTTTGTCACTAAAAGTCTAATTGAACCTCAGATAGATTCCACATAATAACATTGAAATAGTTTAAGTCTATTCATATAAATGTCTAACATTGTTTCAAATGAAAACAGGACGTAGGTCACAGGTGTGTGTGTGTGTGTGTGTGTGTGTGTGTGTGTGTGTGTGTGTGTGTGTGTGTTTGTGTGTGTGGAATGTAATTGCTGTAGTTTCCTTGGCTGTTCATTTTGTGTGCAGTGGACGGAACCCCCCCCCCCCCCGGACTTGTCTCCAAAATGGCCTCTGTTGTAACAGCAGTGAAAAGACTTTGTTGAGCCTGCTGGTAATTTGAGTCTGGTATTCATGACCAGAGGAACGATCAAGGAGGGGGGGTTAGAGTTAGGGTTAACCCTAACCCTAAATAAAGGTTATTCATATAGAGTTGACCTTCACAGTCACCGTCTGCTTCTGTTGGAAGACGCCCAAATAAGTGACTTCCTTGTGACACTATAATAACTACTGTTTATTAAAAGGATGTGGGCCATCATGTTTACATATGTGGGCCATCATGTTTACATATGTGGGCCATCATGTTTACATATGTGGGCCATCATGTTTACATATGTGGGCCATCATGTTTACATATGTGGGCCATCATGTTTACATATGTGGGCCATCATGTTTACATATGTGGGCCATCATGTTTACATATGTGGGCCATCATGTTTACATATGTGGGAGCATCATGTTTACATATGTGGGAGCATCATGTTTACATATGTGGGAGCATCATCCCAATCTTCCCAATGGACACAAACTCCCCCTGACTATCATTGTTTTTATCCCCTACATAAGTATCACCCACAACTGGGTCCACACCCAAATATTTAATCATGCTTAAACTTTTCCTTAATCATCCATCTTGGTAATAATTATGACAAATTACATTTTCAGTTAGAAGTTGAAAGAATTATTTATCAGCTTCAGACAAGTTGAACTATAGAAGGACGCCAACATCCTCCACCTCCTCCATCACCTCCTCCTCCACCACCACCTCCTACTCCTACTCCTCCTTCTCCACCTCCTCCTCCATCACCTCCTCCTCCACCACCACCTCCTACTCCTCCTTCTCCACCTCCTCCTCCATCACCTCCACCTCATCCACCTCCACCACCTCCTCCTCCATCACCTCCTCCTCCACCATCAGCTCCTCCTCCATCACCTCCTCCTCATCCACCTCCACCACCTCCTCCTTCTCCACCTCCTCCTTCTCCACCTCCTCCTTCTCCACCTCCTCCTCCATCACCTCCTCCTCCACCATCTCCTCCTCCACCACCTCCTCATCCACCTCCACCACCTCCTCCTTCTCCACCTCCTCCTCCATCACCTCCTCCACCTCCACCACCTCCTCCTCCATCACCTCCTCCTCCATCACCTCCTCCTCCATCACCTCCTCCACCTCCACCTCCACCACCTCCTCCTCCATCACCTCCTCCTCTACCACCACCTCCTCCACCTCCTCCACCTCCTCCACCTCCTCCACCTCCTCCTCCACCTCCTCCTCCACCTCCTCCTCCACCACCTCCTCCTCCATCACCTCCTCCTCTACCACCACCTCCTCCACCTCCTCCACCTCCTCCTCCACCTCCTCCTCCACCTCCTCCTCCACCACCCCCTCCTCTACCACCACCTCCTCCACCTCCTCCTCCACCACCTCCTCCTCCTCTACCACCACCTCCTAACCTAATGTTGGGGTTAATGTTAGGGTTAATGTTGGGGTTAATGTTAGGGTTAATGTTAGGGTTAATGTTGGGGTTAATGTTGGGGTTAATGTTAGGGTTAATGTTGGGGTTAATGTTAGGGTTAGTTAACACTAGTTAACAGTTGTTCTCAGACCTCAGGTATTAACACTAGTTAACACTAGTTAACAGTTGTTGTCAGACCTCAGGTATTAACACTAGTTAACACTAGTTAACAGTTGTTCTCAGACCTCAGGTATTAACACTAGTTAACACTAGTTAACAGTTGTTGTCAGACCTCAGGTATCCAGGTAGTTTGTTCCACAGTTGAGGAGCAGAGTAACAGAATGATGCCTCACTTTGTTTCGTTCTTAGAAGAAACGAAAGAAGAAATTCAAATTTTTGAGTGACGTATGCTGGACTCCCAGACATTAGGTGGCACTTATATGTCCTTTTGGATTGGCATTCTACCGGTTGGCGCCATAGAAGAAGAGCAATAACTAAACAAAAGCATCTGATTTGAAGCAGACATAGGAAGACAACAACAGGCAGATTTTTTTTTTTGCTTGAATTGAGGGAAAAAAAATCCACCAATAGTCACTTTTCATGTATGTGCAAAACTTTACCAATATTGACTAAATCTCAAAACAACAGAAGTGCATAATGTCCGTTTTTTTTTCTCCATTAAATAACAAATGTGATGATTTTAGAGGTAAAACAATTGTTCGAGGAATTTGAATAAAGTACAAAAAATGTTCAAGGTAAATTAATTACCTTGAAGTTTCATTTAATTCATGTCAAAGTTCATCAGGTTTTTAATCATATCCCTCTGGCACCTCCATGATCATTGTTTGACCCAGACTGTTTGAACTGACTTACAGTACGTCTGTACATGTCAAAGTTCGGCAGCTCAGTTCACTCAACCATGTGTTTGTGCTCAACTGTCATGGCAGAAAATAGCAACATGTGTAAAAGACAAAACATGTTGGAAGTTTGAGACCATTTTATGTTGCATAAGGCAGACAACAGTGTACGCATGGCAAAATAGCATTAGAATTAGCATTAGCATTAGCGTACCACTGCCGTATTTCATCAATGCTGCAACAAGTGAACTGAAAGTGTTCACACATCAATGTCACTTCCTCAAAGCGGACTCAGAACTTCTATGTATTGTCCACTGGTGAACACCTAATTTTTTATTATTTTTAGTAAATGCAACAATTATGTAATTATTAGACTACATCTCCTTTCACATATGTGACCCACCACCAGTAAGTCGCACTGAGCCGTTCAGGCTGGAAGGTGATTTGTTATTAGTGTTTACATTTTATCAAAAAACGGTACCTTAACACCTCTATGTTCACTTCCTGTGGTCATTACATTGAAATCCAATCAATAAAGGTGTTTATTGAGTCAATTATTTAAGCGGCGACAAAAGTTCAGGTATTGCTGAGCAAAGACAAAGACGACTTCCACCTCTTTTCGCCGAACAAAACGATCTCCGTTCCGTGGGTAAACACCCAAGTGTTTGGTACGAGGTAAAAGCTTATATTGAATGTTCTGTCCAATGGTGTAAGCCAAATGATTATAATACGTCACACTTCTGTCCTATTATTATAATATATAAAACTTCTGTGACATGTCCATCAGAGTGTCCTTTAACATCTGTCAACAATTTGTGTCAATCGGATACAAATTATTATGCGTTGCTAAGGACTTCCTACCCCAAAACAGTCCAAAACTTTAACGGACAATATCTAAAAATATGCAAATTGTAAAATATGTCCAAATGTGGATATTAAAATGACCATAACTTTGGTTCTACTTGTGATAGAAACATCATTTTTTCACCATCTTAAACCTTAGTTTCCACTCTACCAAGATACACACATAACTCTGTTTGGATTTACACACACTTATGTCTGGTTTAGTGGTGGTGGGTCACATTTATACATGCTATAGGACTCCATGGTTTGAGGGTTGGATGGGTCGTATTTGATTGTAACCTGACACACCTCTCTCAATCTTTTTCTTTTTTATTCTCTCTAACTCATAAAACACAATACTCTTCTTTGTTTTCCTCGCTGTGGAGGCAGGAGAAGCACTGTAGCTCCCCAGCGGCTCACGAGTGTGACATTACATGCGTCAGGCAGCGCAATGACCAGCTGTAGGAATGTTAAGTGGTGGTGGTTTTTGGGAGGGTTGAGGGTGTTTACAGACTGGGTCTTCCAGGATGAGTGACAAGTGTGACAATGAGAGGGAAGGAAGCAAAAGATGAGACAAATGAATGGAGATAAGGATTCAAG